>JARUPZ010000007.1:12424738-12987238 GCA_031213475.1 Nereocystis luetkeana
GCCGCTGCTGTCCGAGTGTTCCTGGAGGTGAGGCGTTATTACCAGCAGATTTTTTTACCCGACTGTCATTCGTACCCACACGCTCTCGGTTGGTTGGCGTCGAACCCAAACTATTGTTTTCCTTGTTGGCGAGTGCTCTGAATTGTGCATTCATCCGGCTGGTGTCGCGACGCAGTATGCACGCAGCGAGTACGCAAGCACCTAGGCTCGGCAGGTAAAGAAGCTATGAGGATGGTCGAGCAGGGCGGGGCGGGGGGCACAGGTGGGAGGGATTGCGCTGCGGTTGGAGGCAGGGGGGGAGTAGCAACGCGAACAGGAGTTTTTTACGTCCCTTTTTTTAATTATAATCGTATAGACGATTGAGCAGTTCATTTTGTTGTGGGGTAAAAACATACTGACAAAGAACAGAAAACATCATACAACAAAAATACTTCTACAGAGTTAATTACGAGCAAAAACACAATGAAAACGAAGCATCGTGCAAAAAAAGACTTTTCCAAAGTGAAAGCTTTAGTAAGATCAATGATTACAAGGTTTGGTGTGCCTAGGTTAAGAGAAATGTGTATGAAACGGCTATGGAAGCGAGCCGTGTTACTTATTATATTATTATATTATTATATTATTATATTATTATTATCTATTTTTTATTATTATCTTCGCCATCATCTTCTCTCAGCTCTCTCTCCTTCCAACTTGTAACTCAGATCCGGGGTCACATATCAGGCTCTTCTCCCCCCTTCCCGCTACGGTACGCGCCTTCATTTTTATCGCGAGAAGACTTCAGCCTTTTCTTCCCTCGTCGACTCGCATCGAATTGTGCCTACCCACGCTGCAAGGCGCTCTCAACAATTGAATCCTTCTTTATTTTTATTTTTGCAAATAAAGTCAAAAGTCCGACCCACCTGGGGCTCGAACCCAGGACTCAAACACAAGTAGAATTCGAGGTTAACCACTTGAACCACCGGGGCGACCGGCTCTGCAGAGGTTTCATTTCGAGCCCAAGCAATTATCACTGACGGACGGGGGCTTCTCAACCATCGCAAGCAACAACCATTGCGAACAACAACGATTGCATCTGACAATCATTGTAACTAACTGACAACTATTGTAAATGTCAACCCTTGCAACTGACAACCAGTGAAATTGAGAAGCTACTCAATGCATTTGGATCCGATACGTTGCTGGCAGTATTGCTCCTCGGATACCTAGCCCATCGGGTTGTGTTGTACTGTACCGGGCTTCTATAGCTTTGCCGTTTTTGTCGAAGTCGGTTGTTGCCCGAGGTTTACAGCCCCTGGGCTAAGAAGGAGCCTCAGAACATCAAACTGTCACCCCTACCATAAGTAGCGCGCATCTAAACTGCCTGCCTTAAGGTAAACGTATACATGTTGCTTGCCTTAAGGTGTTGCTTGTACCTTAAGATAAGTGTATACATGTTGCTTGCCTTATGGTAAATGTATACATGTTGCTTGCCTTGAGGTAAACGTATACATGTTGCTTTCTATATAAAAAGCGAGGTGTGTTTCAGAGAAGAAGCGCAGCACGAACCGATTGAGAGTGCGGCATATGCTTCGATTTCCTTCGAGGTGAAGAAGAAGATTCGGGGGGCGTCAGGGACAGGGAAAGAAGTCCCCTCGCTAACCTCGGCGCGGCCTGCCGCTCACTTTATTGCTGGTTTAGCCACGTCGCGTCAACAAAGCACCACGTTCTTCACGGGCAGACGGGGTGCGGTAAGCTCGTCATGTCCGCCAAACTCGAGAAACACAGACTCAAAACTGGTCTCCAGGAGCATCTTTGTGACGACCGGAGGCACACGCCAAGCACCAAACCAACCACATATAACGCTTCCTGAATACTAAATAGTCTCCCTCCCGACCTCCACCCGACCTCGATCCGACCCGACCCCAATCTGCCCCCGAAGCGTCCATGCATTCATAAAAGCTCACCCGCTCCGCGACCACTGCACCGATCGGAAAAAACACATTTGAGGCCGGCATAAAGGGGACCACGATCAACGCCAGCCCCCACATCACCGCTGTATCGGACCGCACGAGAGCTATCGTCGCACCGCCCACAATCACGGCGTACAGCGTCAGCGGAGCGAAGTTCGCGGGATCGGCGAAGGAGGTTACGTGCGGGATGCACCTGGAAGGGTGACGTTGGGGGGGAGTTGGGGGGGGGGGGGCGTACTCAATTCATGCTTGCCTTAGGCATTTGACCATCGACCACGCATCCCTTTCGAGACGGAGCACCGGAGGGGGTGGGGAAAGGGGGTTGGCGGGGGCGACGCGCAGGGGACTTTTGGCGGGGGTGGGGGGGAGGGGGGGGGAAGGGAGGGGCGCGAGGCGGGGAGGGGCGGGGGGGGAGGGGGGCGAGGGGGGGAGGGGCTGGGAGGGAACGGGGGAGGCTGCTGTTGGAGCTGTTTGTTTTGTTCGGGTAGAGAGAGTGGTTGGAGGGAAGGAGGGCGGGAGTAGGGGGGGGAGGGGTCGTGCACCCTTGACCGTTTCATGTCTCGATTATCCTGAGTGACACTTCAGGTTATGAATATGATCATCACTGTTGCTATACCACCCGCTCGCCCCCCCCCAAAACGCTTGTTGTATACGTACGCTTCGCACCTGAAGCCCCAGTCGTAGCAGAGCTGGTTCGGCCACAACAGCTTGGACGCGTATACAGCGTGGGTGTAAGCGTAAGACAGTGCCCTTTCCCTGCGGCTGAGTGAAAAGTGGAAGCGGAGCACGAAGCACATGGTGGGACCATCTTAAGACAACATACAGGTGGTGCGTAGACGTTCGTAACCCCCGTCCCATGGAGGCATCGAGTCACGTCCGAGAAAAATCGGGTCGCTTCGGCTTTAAGCCACGCGAAAGCGTAACCCCGGGTCCTCCCAAACATGAACTAGTTCGGAATCAGCTGATATCACGATACTTAAAGGCTGGACTGTCTTCCAAAATTACAGTTAGTTGGAGAGACGCACTTGAGCCGACATGGGTATATGCAATTAAAACGCCTTCCGAGAGTGTTGAAAATGAGGGAAAAAAGGAGCTTATCTTTCGCAAACGGGGAAGGACTTGGGTGTATAAGTGCTCTGTAGGAACAGAAAACAAGAATGCTCAGCATCAGAGCGCAGAAGGGCTGTACACAGCTCTTAAGGACAGCGAGTAGCGTATTGAACATATTGAAGGCCATGTTTATTGATCGCTTCTTTGCATTGCTGCGACCGCACTGGAGGCGATATTTTGTCGACTCCTGCGGCAACTACGTGTGGTAAATGGTGGTAAGCTTCAAATCTAACACATTACATCCGTGGAGGTGGCCGAGGAGGTATAACGTCGACCTAAGCAAAGAAACCCACCTGTACATTAGCCTGATAAAAGCTTTTGAAGAAGTAATTTACAATACGCCTATAGCGTTTGAATAATCGTTCTGGAGATAAAACGGGGTTTTCAGAAGGCAGAAGGCAGTTCCACCCAAGGGAGTGCCTTCTTTTTATACTTTGACCCCGTTGAGACGAAAAACATAATGTTTTTACAACATCGGCAACACAAACTTAACTCCGGCTGCATGGGTAGAGGATGGAGTACCTGTTGTGTCCGCACTACCACTGCAAGAAGACGCGCGATACATGCGCAGTAGGCCACCGCCCGTCCTACCGCGCACTAGCCCCAGACGGTTGATAGGACCACACATACGATAGTATTCGTCGACATGCTCGGGTCGCTAAAGGGTTGATGCAAGTGCTTTGAAAGCAGAAAAACTAGCAGCAGAATCCTACCTTGGCAGGATGGAGATGTCGTTCTCCAGCACGCCCCACTCTCGGACCTCGGCCCCCTCGTGCAAGCTCAAGTGCATCGAGACTAACGCAAGGGCGCCAACCGCGGCCGCACTTACCCTCGCGGCTGCTGACGCGGGTTTGAATCGACACAAACGCCTCCGCAGTGCCTCACGCAGCCTCGTTGACACTGTTCACGCAACGCGAGCGGGGGAAAAGGCGTCACACGAGGGAGGGGCTAGGGGAAGTAAAAAAAAAACAATTGTTCGTGTCGGAGTCATGGCTTGCTGTTGAAAAGTTGATATGCTGCCAGTTCCAAGTGAACCATAAAACTCGTAGCCGGGTACAACTACTGGGCATTTTCCTGGGCACACTTGGTCGCATATGCGCTGCTGAAATATCTTGTTGAGGCCCCCGCTGGATCAAGCATCAAAGCGGGGGCCTGGAATGGCCTAGTGTACTGCAGAGGGTGCGAGGAAGCCACAGGAGATCTCTCGGTTTGAGTTTGGTAACGCTCAATGGTCCACCAATCCGCGTTCTTATTGCAACCTCGCCGACATCGGTTAGCCACACTATCTCAACAGTGTTGCCGCTCTCTCACACGAGATTAAACTCGGTGCTCTCGCGTCAAAGGGAATACCAGCTCCAGTGAAAACTTTAAAAATAGCTCCCAACTTTGGAGATCACGACAAAACGTTGTTCTCCTCCATCAAACCGGTAGCTAATACTTTGCGTTCTCTTCCGGCCGCATGTACTCGCCTGAAACCTCATCTCCAGCTGCTGATTTCGCCCTCGACTGACAGCAGTTGCTCTTGTCCAAAAACCGCACCAAATCCGCTCCCGCCATGAGTCCAAACACAGTCACTCCTATCTCCTTGCACAGCGTTGCAGCGCATGCGAATCCGAGCGCCACTATAAACCTCGGAATGCCAGGCCCCGAATATGAGGCAACATCCTCCCCAGCGAACCCCAAGTTCTCAGTCACCAGGAGACCATCACATGACATACAAGGCGTTATCGCTGCCGCCACCGTCGCTGATGCCGCCACCCCGCCTCCAGGCACCGTGACCCCCATCTCCTTCGGTCCGGGTAGGGCTCCTAGAGCTATCGTGCTGCTGGGGGTGTTCGATGTGTTGAGTTCTGCTGCCAAAGCGCTCGATGCATCGGGCACGCTTGGCACAAACGGTGCAACCTCTGACATCGGCTCCAGTGCTGCGCTGAGTCCCTCTGGGGTGTTAGCAGCGGCGGTTGATTCTTTCCCGTTGCCACCAGCAGTAGAGGTTTGTGGTGTGCCTTCCGGTTTGGAGGCGCGGGCGCCGTGGGTGCCAGCAGGTGCATCTGCGGCGGTCTTTGGGCGCGATTGGTCGCCGTCATTCGCCCCCCTTGTGGCATATACCGAGCACACCGACGCTGTTGAACTAGTTCCAGATCTACATGCCAAGCCATTATCTGCCTTTGTGATACCCTTGATCGCTATCAGAGCAACTCTGACTGGTGAAACGGTGACATCTTGGCGGGCCACGGCAATGCCTTGGCGGATAGAATCATGGACGACCCCGAGCTTTCCTGTTGACTTCTCCCCCGCCCCCGCGACGCCGCTCTGCTTGCCTCGTTTGCCTCGCTTGTTTCGTGTGCGACAACTGCTACGCTTTCTCCCCTTGGTGTGCTGGTCGTGACTACTCGCTTCCGGCTTTACGACGCAAGCGCAACCCTTGGGCTTGTTTGACGTCGTGGGAGGGAATCCGCCTCCCACCGTGAGGGAAAGGGCAATTACCGCGAAGAAGCCGCAGAGTAAATCGGCTCTGCCGACGATGGGGGCAACAGCCTTCAAGATAGAGAGTGAGGGAAACAGAGGACAACACAAAGGAAGCCCAGAGTGGAGCGTTTTGAAAGCCTTATGGTCATGTTGCAATGGGGAACAGACGGGATCAAAGGGATGATACGGGAGGGTGCTGTAGGTTCGATTCGCCTCTGGGTACATATCGGGGCTAAAATCTCCCTGGCCGGTGAATAGCGTGAAACCTGCGAATGATAAGCAGCAAAAAATTGACTCTACGTAGGTGTGCTGACTGGTGCAAGAGAGCAACATTCATTCGTTCGGAGAAGAGAAGGACGAAGAGGCTGTTGCTACAGCCCATCAGCTTTAAACGCTACGCTCACAACTGTACGCATTCGACCATGTATCAATTGTTACTGCCACAAATCGAGTCCAAACATCTTTCCGCAGGAACGAAGTTAAATCGCTTGCCATATCGGCCGAGGAACCATTGACTGGTCTACTTCCCGTTCGTCGAATATATCTTCTGTCGTGGTTAGACAACATATGGGTGTTATTTTTCACCTCAACGTGCACAGGATGAACCGCGAACAACAGCGACGCAGCAACTGCCGGTAGTTCGTCGCCTGCGCAAGGGGTGGCACACGAGGGAGAAGGTCAGCCGGAGGTAAACGCAAGACACATTTTGTATTAATACTCGCGATAGAGTCCACACAGGCTAGCTGGATGTACGTGAAGGGAGGTAAATAAGTCCAGTGTTGCCATCAACTCGCTTCCAAGTCTCAGTAACCGTAGCTATACCCATGGTGGTGCTATCAATGCGGTCTGCCTTTGGGTTGTTCAGATTTAAACGAAATACCTGCTGCTTACCGAGATATCCCCAAGGTGTATCGCCAAAAGCCAGTATCGTCCTGCTTTTAAATCTAGCGAGCATATCTTGCGGCGATCGAAACACATATACGAGCGTAACTCAAACCCAAGGGCCGATATACGACACATGTACAATCCTCTTAGATCACGCATCGCCGTAACTTCTCGCCTGCAAAAACGCGGCGAAAAAGCCACGTCGAGGACGCGCAGGTGGCCGCGTGCACGAGGACGTTGAACAGGTGAAACCCGGGGGCGTCGGTGTACTGGAGGCCTGGTCCCCGAAAGATTTCCATTGCGATCGGATCGAAGTTTTCTTCCGGACTTCCGTCAGACACACTTCGTTCCGCAGAAAGTGCTTGCGCGAGCATATTGTTCAACCTAATCGAACGGCATAGGGTGCCCGCGGCCCAGGGTATGAACCGCATGTGAGAGGGTGTACTTGTTCAGGCGTAAGCTTTGCTACCTCGATTGCTAGCAGGACGCACCGCCACCACCACGTAAATCTTCCTACAGTAGTAGGGTACACGTTTGGTTCCTGGTACAGTGCACGGCGCATACTCGGCCGACTCGTAACACATCTATTTGCTTGGTGAATGTTTCTGGCAAAGAAAGTGACGCATCACGTGGTGAAGACACCAAACGATTCATTACAACGGCCGAAAAGGGACTATTAATAGCTGTCACAGCATCACAACTGCTGTGGTGGGAAGTTCCTTCACTTTGAATGCTGAGAGGCGAGGAGAAAACCGTACAGCTGCAGCTGCGTACCTATGTACCGTAGTTCGCGATTTTACTGTCGGGTTTTCGGAGTGGCCAGAGCTGCTGAAACTGCCTCACCGGAGGTCCTCGTGCACAAACAACAAACTTCAAATTGGACTACAGTATGTACAATTACCTAACATGCTACCAGGTACAGCTGTATTACCCGCGGTAAATATATACCGGTACTTCCAACTTCTTAGATTATCGGTGCATGTACTCTTTGTCTACCAGGTACCAGGGTGTAATAACTCCTTTGAGTCGCCGACACAGCGACGAAAACTACTACCTGGTACTTGGTACCTGTGGTATAATTATCGTGTTGGCAACCCTCTACAATAGCGTAAGCGCCCAGCAGTATATCATACGGGTATATAAGATCATGTTGCGCCCGTGCGGTACGACTCCTTGCATTCAACCATTCTAACTCGGACGCCGATATGTATCACCCTCCAGTGACGCAGTGCAGTAGCCGTTGCCGTATTTTGCCACTTTTGTTGTCGCTTTCCCCCACTCAAGACCCCAAGAGGGTAAATACGTACATACCTGTACGTGAGGGTAGTGAGCGGTCGAAAGCTCTTGTGGCTCTCCGCGTCGGCCATTTTTTGTCCCCAGAAATCATGGTACCACATGCCGCTCCACGGCGAATCGGTCCAGACGTCGTGGTTTTCCAGCTATACACATAAAAGCCAATTAATTTGTGACAAGAGTGGGCATCCCGTACAGCAGAAGCAGAGGCAGAGTGAGGACCGATGTGGTCAAAACTCGAAACGTCGTACCAACAATACCAAACACTCGCGGTATCTGATACCAGGTGGTACTATTTTTGTTTATTTATTATTTTCCTATCACTTTTACTTTCCAGCCTAACTCGTCGGAGGTTTTGACCCTCGGCGATCTTCTGGACAAGCCGTGGCCACAGGTCTCGTCCCTTCTCCCCCCCGGTACGTGCCTTTATTTTTTTGTCGCGCATAGGGTTCAGCATTCCCACTGCTCGTCGAATTTCATCGAATGTAGCTAACACACGCTCTCGCGCTTTCCGCTATTCAATTTTTATGCAAGAAAAAATCCCTACGAGCATGCACTCGGTGAGACTTGAACTCACGGAATTGATCTTGACCACCTACCAAGTCACCGGGGACGACGGCTACCGGCACCTTTACGATTACGACACAATGTAGACCTAAGCGGCAATGCTGAGCCGGACATTGGTTGCATGGTCGATACGACGTATGCATGTGGCGAACCCACATGGTCCCATCACGGGCATTAGCTGTGTTCACCCCCATTATGTATCGCTCGGATGGCGTGTCTTACCACAGCTGGTCGATCGTCCCAGACGAACTTGCCCCGGAGGGTGCTGGCGTGGAGGGAAAACGACAGCAAAGCTACGCCAGCGGGAGCCTTCCACCTTGCAGCGTGGAATGGGTACAGGGGGCACGTGATCAACGTCGTCAGCATAAATCCTTTCTCTTGTTCGCCCGCACAAGCTCGCGAGCAGTCGGCAGAGTTGTTTTTTTTGTTTGTGGTCATAATCACATTAAAAACAACCGTTGGCCGGATCCATGTCCTCAAAATGTTGGATATCGACGGCACGCCGCGACGTCGCGTCACCCACCTTGGTAGCTTCTTCAGCCATAGCGAGGCCCTTTCCCTCCTCCTACGAGGCATAACCCCCCGGCCCAGCCACTACCTAGTGCTGGTTGACCGGTCCTAGTGGAAAAAAATGAAGCAGACAGAGTAGCCAGCCAGCAACTCTCCCAGTCTCGAAAATGGGTTCGAAAATCCCCGATCCATATCCGCCTCCGCATATTAATGGAACACCTTTTCATGTAGCATGTTGTCAACACCTCCCGATCATCACCTGCAACCTGAGCAAAACAATGCGCCCTGCTTGGGTGCCCGTGACGGTGCTGGCTCCTTCGGTGCTAGTCCTCTCGTTCACCGCAGCCGCAACCGCGTTCGTGGCCCACCATGGCCCGGCCAACCTCGTCTCGTCTCGCTCAGCACCGGCGGCAAATCTTGCTGTGTCCCGACCGAATTTCCGCCGCGCTTTCCGCCAGGACAACTCTGCGAATGCACGCTGCATCGGGAGGGCTAGCGGAGGAGGTGGGGCTTCCACCGGGAGGCTCTCTATGGCCTTCGATCTAGGCCAGATGATGGAGAAAATGATGGGTTCGATAGGTGGCAACGGCGGTAGCAGCGGCAGCGGAGGCGGCGACCCTAGCAAAGGCGTCGTGTACGATGCTGCTATCGTCGGGTACGGCCCAGCCGGAGGCGTGATGGTGGGTTGATGTATTGTGTTGTCTGTCATACTTGTACATACACGTCTATAGGCACAGCAGCAGCAGCTGTTACAGAGTAGTGTCTTGTCTTATCGCCATCTACGGTGCACCTGGTGTCCTGATTGTTGTATAGGGAATCCCAAGGATTAGGTTGGCGTGATTTTGTACGTACTGGTATGATATTAATAGCATGCATACAGCAGAAGTAGCCTGTACGACCGTGAACACACCGAAAGCTTCGTAATCGATCCCAGGTGTCGAGGTACCATGGATGCAGCAGCCAGAACTTCGTCCCCTGTCGCCATGTCCTCTCACACGATTACTGCTGTATCGTGCCAGGTTGGTACTGCCAGTAGTAACACTGCTATTGTGCTGTATGTACGAGTATCACAACAGCTGTAGTACGTGGTTGCTGCCGCGAGATATGGCTTGAGGGCGACTACTCGTACTGCTGTTGGTACAGACAAATGTAAATCCAACTTGTGGGGAAATAATGGGAAACGCGCGAACGTTTCATGCAGCTTGCAAAGTTGAGTATTGACTGATCTGCCGATCGGTTGAACTCAAAGCTTGACCTGCCTTTTTAGAGTTTTATTCAATAAAGTCAGCAATTATAGGTACAAGTACTGATTTTTGTATGTGGTCTAGACTGGTATACAAGTAACCTCTACCAGAACAGCCTGCGGGTTCCGATATTATTACACTAATTATTATTACACTACGTACTTGACCATAATTAATAATTAATACCTGGTATAACATGGCCAAGGTACTCCATCATTGTACAGCTGCGCGTCCAGTTAGCGCACAACACCGCTTATTCAACGCTCCAGAAACACCCCCTTTCCTCATGGGTACTATTAATATTAATACCAGATATTGCTTTCACCTTTTCACTCACTGTTGGGTGCCGCCGGTGTCGCACGCACAACGGGCTGCCTGCTGGCTGGGGGTAGTTCGCGCGGCATGCCAGGAGTGCAGCCTCCGTACGACATGGCCGTGTTGCCGTTATTGTTGTTGTGTTGCTGTGTTATTGTTGTTTCTGCTGCTGCTGTTGGTGTTGGTATTGCCGCGTCTTGTTGTCTTCTTACGTACAAAAGGGAGAAAATAATGGGTATCGTACGGGCGCTCGTACAGACGAGTACGTACGTGAAAAAATACAAATACAGAGAAGGAAATGTCGCTTTCAGAAGACGCCCTAATCTTAACGTGCCCACTGTTGCTGCCGCACTGTTCTGCGGTTCTGCTGGACTGCGGCATCCCTACGACACTCCCTGCACCCGTCAGGCTACTCTACTGGCAGAAAAGCACGGCCTCAATGTCTGCATCATTGACCCTAACCTCGAGAAGCGCTGGATACCTAACTACGGAGTCTGGGTCGAAGAGTGGGAGGCGCTGGACAAAGACCTGCAGGTGCCCCGTCATGGATTTCCCCGGGTCTTGTAGTGAGAGGGCGGAACGGGAGCGGGGGCGGGGGGGCATACTCGATAGGAGAGATGCACTCGATCTCATTGATGGCCTTAGTCGTATAACCATAGACCCTCGCATCCCTACACTGCCGGGACGGAGCCTGTCGGGTCTTCACCGACCAGGCAGACATTGCTTGCACCAAGCGCGAAGCGCCGTGAGGTGTACGGCGAGTCGCATGAAGGGTGAGCTGCATCCTGCTAAGAGCCGCTTGTGAGGCGGACTAGCATATGGATGACAGCTTTAACGGGATAATTTAATTTCTGGTGTAGCCACTTCCAGAGACAGCAATGGGAGTACTCTGTAACTGCCTCTTGGGTGTCTTACCTTAAACACTACGTGATGCCATAATTCCTCTTGTGCGGAGTGAAGGTTCGTCACCTCGTACAAATTATCTAACTAGACCACCAGCTGTGATCGACCGCAAAAAAAAGAACAAAAAAAAGCGGTACCCTGGTTGTCTAGCTCAAGTAGTGAGCGGCATGTTTTATGGGGGTGGGGGGGTGGGGCTTGATGTTTTAGACAATGCGCAACGCTTTGTGCGATATCGGAGCGATGAAGTGGCCCACAAACGATCAAAATGATCAAAATGATCAAAATGATGCCATCTAGGGGTTAAGAGAGCGCGGTATGCAATGCTGCGGACGATGGATGATGCGTATGCCCGAACATGCTGTTGGCATGCATGCCCACCTAACCCCTTTCCACGTATGCAAACAAGTATATCCAGGCGTTCGAGTTTATGAATTTATCAAATCACGCCTGTGCATCTTCCGGAAACCCCAGTCGGAATCGCGTATAGCCAACGTTGCATTGTCCGAAGTCACACACCTGGTATTTGTGTGCTCGGCCGTGCAGATGTGGGGAGGGTCTTGAAGATGATGTCGCATTAACTGCATGTACCGAAATTATATGACCGGATGTGAGGTTGAGTCTCCGCGGCGCGCTCCACCGCATGCTCTTCGCTCGTCCATCTGTCCTACAAATGTACACCTATGAGTACGGGCTGACGTTCGGCTTGAGTCTGTAGCACACCCCTTTCTTATCTGAGTAGCGTCGAGAAGGCGCCAGGTTGTTGAAGGATCCAGGCTTGACGACAAGCCGGATGAACGATACGAAGTGAACCAAAGGGGACTGCCCTGGCCTCGCATTCTAAATGATCTTGGGTGTCGTCAGTCAGTACTTCTGCACGGGGCAACATATGGAGCTGACGACCATAGCAAGGAGTCTTGGAATACGAACGACCACAGTTGTACAACAAGGTTCAGATATCTATCACCTCGACGATTGGTGGAACCGACGTAGGATATGTTCATGCGACGGTTGGGTCGAGATCCTGGCACCCACATCGCCCCCAAATGTTCGAACGTGAAACACTGGAGAAGCCAGCACCCTTTCGAACGTTTAGAGAGGAGTTACGTAGGCTTTCGGGCTTTCTGCCATTCGAAGGTATCGTACAGCAGGAGTAGTTGATGTGTAGACTTCGCGCCTGTTGATTTAGTCATGATACCCCCTGCGTAGTGGATAAACACGGGCGGGCTTGTGTGATCATGATTAGATCTGCGGGTGTCTCAGTCGGGCAGTACGAAGTGTCAACTACTATTGATATCAATATTGAAGGTATGCTTGTCCTTCGCATGCAGGTTTGACTGTTTGACTGCACGATGCAGGGTTCATCTAGATACCGAAAACGAAACCTTGTATAAGGAAGGGTGGTGTACGAAAGTATTCACAACGACGGGTTATATATATAACCCTGTTCACATCAACGATTGTTCTGATTAGCGATTATTCTAATCGTCAATGGGATACGGAACTTTTATATCATAAACGATGGTATACGAACATCGATCAATAGTCATGATAGCAGCATTGAGCGGGTGAACCATTCCGATTGAAACAAAATACATGTCCGCAGCTGTAGGCGTTATGGCGACAAAGCGACAACGAGCCCCCGCTCCGCGCAGAGCTCAAAGCGCCAGCACAAAACCAAGGGCGGATAGAGGAGCAGTAGTAAGAAACGCCTTCAACACTCAATATCGCATCGGTCCTTTCCCATGAGCCTTGGACAAGGACACAGCCGCTAAAGCATGCGATATTGCGCTTCACTTTTCCTCCTGGTGGTGCGTAGTGCGTTTTTTTCAGTATGTTGACAAAGCGTTATCTGTGAGTCTGATTATTTTGTTTGTTTTCGTGCCCTCTCTCTGTGCTCTGTACCCCCCCCTCCCCCAATGGCCAACTAACTCAGCAAGCATAAAATGAGTACGCCCCCCCCTTCCCCCCCCCCCTTGATCAGATCGGGCTGGGGGACTGCCTTGACCTGACGTGGGACGTAACCGACTCCTTTTTCGGTGGCAGCCACGGCGTCCCTGCAGACGAGCGTTGCCGTATCAACCGCGCCTACGCTCGCGTATCCCGAGACAAGATGCAGGCGAACCTTAAGGCTCGCCTTTCTGCGGCGGGAGTCCGCAAGATTAAGGGAAGGGTGGACGCTAAAACGGTGAGAATCTGCACTTTTGAACGGACTATTACGGGGGACTATAGTTAATAGGACCAAATATTGTTAGTAAAAATGGTTAAATATATAGGTTTTTATTAATACCATAGGTCCTATTAACTGTGGTCCCCCGTAACACCAGTTTATTTTTTCGTTTGGCATGACTCATGTTATCTTTTCTTCACTTGGCCTCCTCTATTTGTTTTCGCTGTACTTGGCCACGTGGCTGCACACTTCACACCGCTACCCATACGCACAAGAGCAGTATACGCATAACTTCTGTTGTTGGGTTGGGGAGGATATCGGTATATGTGTGCCACACGAATCCCGAGGCGTTCTAACGGTTATGGGGTGTAATATTGTACTGGTAGTGCTTTAGTGTTCTACAGCACTAATAGCGCGACGTTAACGTTAACGGCTGTCCCGTAATACCAGTTTATTTTTTCGTTTGTCATGACTCATGTTATCTTTTGTTCACTTCGCCTCCTCTATTTGTTTTCGCTGTACTTGGCCACGTGGCTGCACACTTCACCCCGCTACCCATACGTACAAGAGCAGTATACGCATAACTTCTGTTGTTGGGTTGGGGAGGATATCGGTATACCACACGAATCCCGAGGCATTCTAACGGTTACGGGGTGTAATATTGTACTGGTAGTGCTTTAGTGTTCTACAGCACTAATAGCGCGACGTTAACGTTAACGGCTGTATACAGGTGGAACACTCGGCGGAAGGGACGTCGATGTGCCTTGAAGATGGGCAGCAGATCAACTGCCGCCTCGTCGTGGACAGCAGCGGGCACTTCTCGGAGCTCGTGGAGAGAGTTGGCGAGCACAATCCGGGGGTACAGATCGCGTACGGGGCGGAGGTGGAGGTGAAGGGTAAGTCTCACCTGGCCCGTCGTCATCACACTCTTTACCTGGTTGTAGTAACAGTATTATAGTAATAGCTCTGGCTGTGGTAGCAGTATTTGTCGCAGTATGCCTACCATTAATGCTATACTATACAATATGTAGCCTGTACTGTACAGCAGTAGCCTATACTGTGCAGCAGTAGCCTATACTGTACAGCAGTAGCCTATACTGTGCTGCAGTAGCCTATACCCTTCAACGGTATCCTATAACAGGTACCAGGGTACTGTACAACAGTACTATTAATAGCCTAATACTGTTCTGGTACCACACGCAGCCTATACTGTACCACTGGTACTACAGTAGCCCATATCGTATAACGGTAGCATTTACTGTACGGATAGGTTATAGCAATAGCCTATACTGCTGTGCTTCTGCTGTATCATAATTTGTTTCGATGCTGAAGATGGGTACTAATAGTGCAGTAGCACCCCCCAGTTACCAAGCCTGAAAGGAAGCGGTTAGTTAGCCTCCGGGCTCGGTCAGTTGAAGAAGAGGCTGGACCGAAGGCATTGCTATGTACAAGAACGAGTACAGCAACCCCGAAAGACGCTCAAATCGGTTCTACCAAACGAATCACTTTCACAACGAAGCGCTTCCAAAGTAAGCATTTCCCAAACGAAACACCTGACGACTCAATTCGTTTGTGAGGAAGTAAGCGCGGAAGAGGCAACGAAAGCACCTGGCCGGCCGGTGGATTATCGATGGTCGATTGTTGAGGGTCTCTGTCGGTTACAAAGGATCAACTACTAGCCTACGTCAGTCAGCGCTGACCGCATATTATGTGTTGGTTAGCAAGGATGACCTACTACAATAGCCCACCCAGAAGGGATATCCTACTAGCCTACTCAGCCAGCACTGGCCGCATGCCATTTGCCGGTTATAAGGGATGACCTACTGCAATAGCCCACCCAGAAGAGATAACCTTCTAGCCTACTCTGTTAGCGCTGACCGCATATCATTTGGTGGTTAGAAGGGGTGAACTACTACAATAGCCCACCCAGGAAGAATAACCTACTATTACGGGGGACTATGTTAAGTAGGACATACGGTGCAGACAAACACCCATATTTTGCTATTTTTACCAACAGTATTTGGTCATATTTTCTATGGTCCCCCGTAATAGCCTCAGTCAGCGCTGACTGAGTAGTCTGTTTTAGGCAAGCAGCAGGCAATCACTTTGTGTACTGTAGCTGTCCACATTATCGCCGCTTGAGGCAGACATCTCTCGGCCCTAAAGCCCGAACCCTACCCGGGCGGTGCATTTTAACTATTTCTCCGCCAGACGGGCACGCCCCGTACGACGAAAACGCCATGTTATTCATGGACTACCGTACCGACTACGTGGACACGTCGGAGCTTTCGGAGGCAGAATTGACGGAGATGGACGGGACCCCAACGTTCCTCTACGCCATGCCCATGGGCGAGGCGCCGAACGGTCGACGGAGGATATTCTTCGAAGAGGTGAGAGGTGATTGGTTGATTGATCCCTCTGTCATACAGTGATTGGTTTATTAATCCCTGTGTCAACCGAGAAGACGTATTGTTCGATTTTTTTCAAGGTTTTTTATTTCGGATCTAAAAAGAGGGACAAGGAAAGAGCGAGGAGGGAGGGAGGGAGAGAGAAGGAGAAAGAGGGAGGCATGTTCCAAGTAGGTCGCTGTTATCAGTCGTACTATGCATATTCTTGCGCGCCTAACTTGTTTCTCTCTTAGGAAAAACATGAGTCAGTGTGGATGGGCACTGGGTGTACTGGATGCCGTTTGGTCGAAATAACGGTTTCATTTGTCGACACCGCACACATGGTAGAGGTATGATTCTATCAGCCCCCACCCCCCTCACCCCTCACGACTACGGCCATGCATGACATGAGTACACCCCTCCCCTTTCTCTTCCCCTGCCTCTTGGCGCACTTGCATCCGGTGGGCCCCGTGCCGTGCCCGCATAGACTTCTTTGGTGGCGCGTCCTCCAATAAGTTTCGACCTGTGCAAAGAACGCCTGTACAGGCGTATGAAACACCACGGAATCGAGATTACGAAGGTCATGGATGAGGAGTTTTGCTACATTCCGATGGGGGGCTCCATGCCGGTCCTTACTCAGGTCAGTTGTCTTTGTGTCCGTCTGCCTGTGTATGTATTTTTTTGTCTTGTATGTCTATCTGTCTGTTTATGTGTGTTTGTCACTATCTGTCTGTCCATTCGTCTGTCTGCCTGCCTTCCTGCCTGACTGTCTGTTTATGGGTGTTTCTGCTTGTTCTGTCTGTATTGTAAGTTCTGAGTTTGTGTAGGATTTTGTTCAAGTTTGTGTGTTTTTTTGCTCCGTTGTTCGCGTCGCCCGGTGTGCTACTGTCGCGGTCGGTCGTAACATCGTCGGTCCATCGGTTGTCCGATCGGTAACGCCAACCCTAACATTTGGTTACCTCTTTTTTCGATGTTCACAATATGCTCGCCTGATGCCGATGCCTGTGTCGTAGTCCTTGAAAACGTGTCTACAGATCTAGAAACAAGAGTTTTTGTTTTTGGTGCATTGTCGGGAAACGGACTTATCTAATGTCATGAATTTTGAACACAATACGAGGGAACGGCATCGGTTATGCTACATCTCGACGACACCAACCTTTCCCACCCCACCCCCACGCCGACACCCCCTCCCCGACCCCAACCCTATTCCCATCCCAACCCCCACCCCAACCGCAACCCTCACCCTCACCACCATCCTCACCACCACCGCCCCCCACCCCCACCCCAACCTCAACCCCAACCTCAACCCCAATCCCCTCCCCAACCCCACCCCAACCCCAACCCCAACACCAACCCCCACCCCAACCGCAACCCCCACCCTCACCACCATCCTCACCACCACCGCCCCCCACCCCCACCCCAACCTCAACCCCAACCTCAACCCGAATCCCCTCCCCACCCCCATCCCAACCCCAACCCCAACGCCAACCCCCTCCCCACCCCGACGTCGACCCCAACCCCAACCCCTATCCTCCCTGCTGGCGTATTTGTCCAGCGCGTCGTGGCCCTCGGCGGAGCGTCTGGACTGGTGCATGCCGCCACAGGCTACATGCACGTGAGCGAGTTACTGCAGGGTTGAGCAGGGTTGTGCGTACAGGGTTTAGACCCTGCCTCAACTTTGAAAGGAAGGTGTAATGAAGAGTTGGTGCGGGCTATCAACCATTTTAGTACCGTCTGGGAAATTTCTCGGAATGAAGGTGTAATGAAGAGTTAGTGTCGCCTATCAGCCATTTTAGGGCCGCCGCGGAAATTTCTTCGGGTGAAGGTGTATTGAAGAGTTAGCCTGTGCTATCAACCGTTTTTGTCGATCCTGGGCCGAGTCGTATACACTTCTGAGGTTGAGATAAGCAGGTTGAGATTAGATAGGTAGGGGCCGGTGGGTGGGGTTTTGGGCGTTGATCCGCACGTCGTGACTCCCTTACTGTACTTGATTATGTCATGAGGCGCGTTGTTGCTCGTGCCAAAGGAAGAAGCAAATGGGCACGAGGGCCGCCAGGGCAACAGACTCTCTTCGCATACCTGTCGCTGTTTCACCCCTTCGTTCTCTCTAGAGAGCTTCAAATATTTTGACCACGGACCAGGTTATGCCGGCGAGATAAAATGTGATGATACTAATGGAGCACACCGTGGTTACCCCCCTTGTGGGACCCCTTCGATGGCGACGAAATAATGAATGATCATTTTGTTGCTATCAACCATGTAGGAGCTACAGAGCAGCGTGAGCGCCCAGCAGTAGTACTGTAGTAGGGGTATATAAGATCGTGTTGCGCCCGTGCCGTGCGACCCCTTGCATTCAACCATTGTACTTATTGCTACGGTAGGACGCCAATATAGTACCACCCTCCAATGACGCAGTGTAGTAGCCTTCGCTGTGTTTGCCACTTTTCACCGTCAACTTAACCCTTTTAGAACCGCAGTCCGCTTTTGGGGACAAACTACTCAAATTTCAAGTCGTTTGTCCCCAAAACGGGACAGCGGTTCTAAAGGGGTTAAGCCGCCGGTGATGTTGCGCTGTGTCTTGCCGTCCCCTATGTCGCGTTTCATCCCCACTATCGACCGCCGCCTCAATGAATGCAGGTGCGAATGTTGGCGGCATCCGGGGGCGTCGCTAGGGCAATCGCGTCCGAGTTGAAGAAGGAAGGGCCGGGCGCTCCCGAAGCCGCTGCGCGAAGAGCGTACCAGGCCCTCTGGCCTGCCAAGGCAAAGCTTCAGAGGGATTTCCATGTCTTCGGTGGGGAGTTTTTGATGGCGCAGCAGGCCCCCGTGCTGCGGGGCTTCTTTAACGGCTTCTTCAAGCTACCGACCTCTGTCTGGGCGGTAAGGCGACGTTCAACTTGAAGTTGAAGTTCAACTTGAATTGAAGTTGGTATTCAGCTTCAAGTTGAAGTTGACATTGAAGCTGACGTTTGGTGTCAACTATGTAGCGTACGTGTTTCTGGCCCAGATGCTCTTGGAATGCAGTTTTTGCTTGCGATATTTGGACGAAATCCTCGATCTTGTAGCTGGTGTTTTTTTTGTTTTTATGAATATAGTCTATAGGGCGACTTTCGTGTTGCGTTTTTCGTTCCGTGACGGGCGCCAACACGCCGAACGACCATTGGTTTCACATGTCGTGCGTACAACAGGGTAAAAATATTCGTAACTTTTCCGAGATGCTTCCGCGGAAATTCGTCTGACATGTTTTTTTGTAGCAGATGCTTAATTGCGAACGACCAGCCTGACACAAACATGAACTGTTTGCTGTCGAAGCAGCACGAATTTTAGATTGCGGGGGGACGTACAGTGCAGTACAGCACAGTACAGTCTTAATAGCAATCGTAACTAAATATGGTCTCTAAATACACGGGGATACTTGTTTTTCCGATCAATCGTAGGTTCTGATCACTATATGCCCCGTGGTAGTCTAAGCTTACTGCTGAGAAGATGCCTGTGGTATGGTTTGAGATCGCGTCTGAATGATTGTACCCCCCGTGGTGTATACGTACACACCGTGCAGACCAACCCTTCGCTAACTCTCACCAAACCCCAACACTGTCGGTCTGTCTCTTCGATCACACGGCACGCCTCCGTAAGGGTTTCCTTTCCGGATACCCGAACCTCCCTCACAATGAGCTGCACCAGACCTGGCAGGGCCGATTCGGGTTCGGCTTGCAGTTCTTCTTCAAGGTGCAGTACCTTGCAAGTAGTTGTCCAAGACAGATAGTCTCCGGTTCGAATTGGACGAAGTGCACGCAAGGTCAAGGAGAGATCGTTGCAACAAGGTCATCGTTGCTCTCAGCTCAGTCGTGATTTTTACCCTTTTTCTTTGCTCGAAGCGCTTGGACTTTGAAGCGATGGGGCCCTTCGAAGCAGGCGTGGGGGTTTTCTTTGGTTGAGCTCAGTCATAACCATTGTTTGGAACCCTCCAACTATGAGGGTTCGGGAGTGCACCTATCGATACTTTTTCCCATCGCACTATCAGCTTCACACGCGACACGCGACTGGTAAATGAGGCGAATGGGTTGTACGTTTCTCCCCTCCTTTTGTAAGTGCATTTTTCCCCACCTCTTTTGGCCCGCACCCATGCGCGCAACCCGTGTAACATGCATGATGCCCTGTACGTTAACTTGTACCAGGGTACCCTCGGACGCTCTACCCCGAGTGCTGTACCTTGTACCTTTTACCCTGTACCTTGTACCCTGTACCTTGTACCCTGTATCTATACCCTGCACCTTGTACCCTGTAAATTGTACCCCCTACCCCTTTACTTGTAACCTCTACCCTGTACCATGTCCCTGTACCCTGTACCCAATCGGGGGCGTGTCGAACAGCTTGCCCCAGCGGTGCAGTTCCAGCTGGCTTTGGCAGGAGCGCTAAGCGGGTGGCAATACGGCCTCATCGCCGCCGTGTCGCCCCTAGCCGCGGTGGAAGACGCCAAGGACCTAAAGTTTGACAGCGAAGTGGAAGCTATTCGCTCGGCCGCGGCCGCGGCAACGGCAACAGCGATGGTAGGCGATGGCGGCGACAGCGATGACCAAGGGGACGGAGGAGGGGTGTCGGAGAAAGGGGAAGGGGGGATGGCGGACGCGACCAAGGAGCTCGCAGCGGTGTAAGGGCGTGAAGAGGAGGGGGGGGGGGGGCTGGCAGAGCGGTGATGTACCAAGCAAGAAAGAAGGGGGGCGGGGAAGGGGGCTGCGAGGCGCCCTGATGAGCGCGCTTTGTAGAGCTGGGGGGAATTTCGGGTGGGGGGCGGGGTCGCGAGAGGTGCTGCTGTGTAGAGCACGGTGTACGAAGCGAGACAAAGTTTCTGTCGACGGCTCGCCTTTTTTTTTTGGTCGCTGTTGGGCCCGGTGAATGTTCCTGCGTTTGTGGAGAGTCACGTGTCCGTCCCGTCCTTGTCCACGGTTTGGCGTCGCAGATGACAATGACTGACTTCGTATCGTTGCTCTGCTTGGGGGTAAAAGCCTGCGCGGGGGGAGGAATCAACTTTTTTTTTCAAGTTTTATGTCATACCTGGTATTTTCTAGCTTAGCTTTTACGACGACACCATGTTTCTCCCGCAATTCTTCCGGTAGTTTGCCTCCAAAACGTGGGTTGCAGTTCTAGAAAAAGCTAGTTTTGTAGAAGAACGGCGTTTCCGATGCCGGGTTTTGTTGGTCGGAAAGCCTTGGGAAAGCCTTGGCGGTAGTGGATGGTAGGATTGTGTCCCCTCCCTTCCGCGGCTCTCTGGTTTGCCCGAGGCAGGGTGTAGTCGCAGTGCTGGCGACGGCAAATACAATGTCACTCGCCAAAAATAATACGTGTAAACCTTCGAAGGCTACTCGCCGGACGAGCGTTCTGCAGGAGGAGTCGTGTTATCGGTTATTTTCTGTAGGGGGCGCAGCGTAATGCACACGTTACCAATATTTGCGGGGTATATATAGACGGTGCGTGTGGTTGGCCTGGTTTCCTAATAGTATAATTTGAAGTATTTTGTTGACGCGGGAGGGCGGTACGGGCGGAAAAGAGCTGCGAAGGAAGAGAATGGCCGTGAACAGCATCGGTCGAGATAAATACACTAGAGCCAACATTAAACATGATGCAAGCTCGTGAGCAGGTAACATGAACACCGCTCCCAAGAAGACGCTTAAAAAATAGGGAAAAGCATCGCGTAAGCAATCCCTCTGTGTGTTAGAGCACCTCCGCCACCGCCTACCATGGCCAGCGCCCTCCTCACGGTATTTGTCTAGCAAACAGTTTCGGAAAAACATACGTAGTGAAACAAAAACCCGATGATTACCGATAGGGCCGGTGCTCAGATTGGGAGGGTGGTTGTGCAGGAGTAAATCGATGCTCAGGTTTGGGGAGTGCTTGTCGAGGATTTAGAAGTACCATAAGTGGCGGGTTTTACCATGACCGAATCTAGTGAGAAACATGTGGATCCCGCTCGAGATGATATGAGCTTCCGGTCGACCACGGTGGCCCACCAACTTTCGCCGCGACGTGCTCCCTCCGTCTCACGCCCTGCACCGCGTCTTGTTCTACGTTGCCGCCGCCAACAACCAGTTTGAGCCTCGTCAAGCTGCTGTTGGTGGTACGATGCACGAGCATCATCGCATACTGCTTGCTGCTGGTCATCTGCTCATCATCGCAGAACACTATTCATAATCGATGAAGGGGGTTGGCACACCGCTGCTGCTGTGCTGGGTGTATTCCTGCATCATACGCGGCGAGAAACGGGTATGGAGCGGGTCGGGCGAATGACCAACGCTAAACTGATTTTCGGTCGAATCATGGCATTCGGTCCAGGTGGCACCCGCGAAGGTAGGACTTCGCGCAAACGCCTTGTCTCCGTGTCTGCTACCCCTGCTCATGGCCGCAATGTCGAAGCTAACGTCCCGCCTACTCTTGAAACAAAAAACAGTGGGCCATGCCTTGGTTGGGGCGGACTGACGGCTCATAAAAACAGTGGGCCATGCCTTGGTTGGGGCGGACTGACGGCTCATAAAAACTAGCGGCGGCTTATTGAAAAACTCGACCGTTCAAAACTACCGTGTCGCGTTGCAACGAAGGATTTCCTTCCAAGTTTTGTTTGGTCACGCTGGAGAACCTAAGAGTTTCACGCTTAGGGTTTTGTTTTTCCTGGAAGGGATGGACAGTGTATGTTATGTGCGGAGATTAATGATCTGGGAAAAAAAACGTTCAGGGCGACGGTGGGGACGGACACAGGCGACCTCCGAGACGTGTATATACGGGCATTACGCGAATGCGTCAGAATCGTGCTTTCGCGGTCATGTTTGTTTCGATGTGCCCGAGTCGGCTTCGGACAACAGCAGCAGTTGATTTTGATTTTTTTGTCTCGGTGGTGTGTTTCAATTTTTTGTTCTCCCTTTTTTTTTAGTCCATCTCGTAGAGAACCTGTTTGTTTCGTTTTTAGGAAAAACTGCAAAATAAATGAGTTTCGACCTCTTGAGACCTCGCATCTGAAGACAGGTTGGGTGTTTAGGGTCATTCTTATCGGAGAGCTTTTTGTCCAAAATTTCGACATTTTTTTCGCGCAATTTTTCAATCTTCCATATTTTCCTGTTTTTTTTTCCAAATATTGGAATGTTGGCGAACTTGATATTTTTGGTTCTGGAGAATTTACGAATAGTGACAGAACGCCTCCGTATATTGATACATATCTCCGATTATTTCCAAACTTTGGAAATTATGGGAAAAACGCTCTCCGATAAGAATGAACCTTAGTGAAAACGAAAAAACGGATCGCGGTGCTGGTCTATATGTTCTGCGCCCCGCGGTGACTTTACGGTGCTATAAGCGTGTACCCTGCGGGCACGACTGCCGGAGGCGAAGGAGAGAGCTGCTGTCTGTCTTGTTGGGATGCTGCGATATACTTGTACCGTTCACGCTAAAGCGGCAGCACTGTCCCCACCGCTCTGTCCACCCCGCAAAGAAAGCGAATGAGAAATAATGTTTTCACATACGGTATCGGATAGATAAATCACGATCGAGATAATCTAGATCATCTAGGTCATCTAGATCATCTAGATCATCTAGATCATCTAGATCATCTAGATCATCTAGATAGTACGACCTACTGTAGATCATATACGTTCTGTTATGCGATGTTGTGCAAGAGCCGTATCATATCATACATAATAATTCACCCGGCAAACCTGTTCTCGACCATGCAGAATAGACGCCCCCCCCGCGGCTTCATGAGCTAGATCATACATACCATGCAGATCATACAGATCATAAATCTATCTACCCTGAAATATCTAGATCATGACGCAGAAATAGACCATCTGTCCGACGTGAGTCCCGTAGTTTAGTCCCGTACTACCACGTGTGATGGAGTAGCATAATATCTATCGGTTAGGAACGAACGTACATTTACCGTTTGCGAATCTTATACGGTTTCGCGTAGCGTTTCGGGAACATACCCGTATGCGATTCTTGTATGACTACACGTACGTAGCGCTTTGGGAATTTTCTGTATGGGAATACTCGTACCTGCATACCAGGCTAGTTTTGGTTGACATCTGGGCTGAGCCGTGTTCCTGGCGAAGCCCCCCCTACTGCTCACTCGAGTTCTCCCCCTCCCTGCCTTTCAACTCACTTGAGGAGCAATAATAAGAAGCTCGTGAACTACAAGCAGCGTGCTCTACCCAGCACCGACATCCCTGTGCCCCTTACCAGCTTATATCGGTGCACCCCTCTTCACACACGGTACAACTGTGAAGGTGTTACCTGCTGAGCTAAAGGGGTAAAAGATCGTGCGGTTACCCAGCCCAGGGTAATCCTTATAACACACTCCCCCCCTTGGAACGGCGGGATCTAGGGGGTGTCGGTACCGTATACGGTCGTACGCTGACCTACCTGCTTCGTTTCAATACCTGGAGAACCAGGGAGAGATATGTATGTGTTCAGGGACGCACCCGCGAGCGCTTCTATAAAATAAACGTTCGAAGTGACATTCGAACCCGTGTCCTCGACGATGTCAAATGTGAAGGTATATTACCTACCGAGCTATAGGGCTAAAATGTCGATCGATTACCCGGCCCAGGGTAATCCTTGTAACACAACTGTGAGGGTGTTACTTACGGGGTAAAATACCAATCGATTACCCAGCCCAGGGTAAGCCGCCGTAGAACCCTACTATGTAATATATATATAGTACATACTACTGTGGAGGCATGCTACGGTGGAGGTGCGAGCAGGCATCGTTTGTTTTCTGCGGCTCCTTCCTCCCTTAAGAAGCTCGGTTTACCTCACCCAAAAGCTGGCTTTAAGAAATATTGGCACGCTTCTTAAATAGGTGAAAAATCCCATGGGCATTGCAACATCCACCCTGAGCGCAAATACAAGGACCGTTTCGGCAGTACTATGAAGACCAAGCGGTCCTTCTATTTCCACCCAGAGTGATTTGTACGAATGGGATTCCCACGATGCTGGACACGGTACTTCTTGACCGAGGAGCCCCGCCTCACTACTGTAGTTGGAACTATTTTCGCGAGAAAATAACGCCTATTTAGACCTCTATTGTAGCAGGCGTCGTGGAAATTTTTCAAGATTTATGCAAATTAAGGGACGTCTTCTTTCTTAGTTGTCGTTATCCTTCCTGATCGTGGCCGTTCTCCTTGTGCAGCCTGTCCGCCGCCGAAGCTTTCTGAGTTGCCCCGAACTCGTCCCCTCCCCACAGCGCATCGAGAGCCCTGTTTCCCAGCGCCTGCACGCCGGGGTGCCTTCTGTGGAGATACACCACCTATGCATATACAGCCAACCAGGGGAAGGGAAACCCAATCTCACCACACAGACACGATGACCTGCTGTTATCACGGTTTTTAGGTTTCAGCACACGAGAGGTTTGTCGAGAGGCAAGTGATGTGATGCTATCGGGGGTGAAGTGGCGGGCGGAGAGGGGGGGGGGGGGGTTCACCCTCCCGCCTTGTGTCGAAAATGCGGTCTCGATCGTCACTGATAGATACATAGCCTCCTCGTTGTGTTAGTTACACGATCATATAATCTCCTCGAAAAATATTATGAGCTACATACAGTAGTTCATTCTGGCTCAAGTCTTTAGTCAATTCATTCTACCAACGCCTACCCTCTTGAATCCTGAAAAAAAAGCGAGTCGCAGGTTGTTTTTGTCTCTACCGTCAGTTGGCTATCATATCTGTCGTGCAAGATCGTGCGTGGGCAGAAGGTGTTCGTCCGCTATCGTGAGTATTGACTCTTGTACTAAATGTGGCCGCAGATCTCCTTAGATCTGATGATACTTGAGGCGGGGAATTCCCAGCCTCCGTCACCAAGTAATTGCTGACGACAGCTGTCACAATCATCGATCGGATGTGAAACGACTCGTGTCTTGTCTCATGGTCACACTTCCGCTCGGCTTGCCGCGCCGAGCATCACCGATAACTGGCGTGTCCTACACGCTACACCATACAAGCAGAGAAGCTTGCTGCAGACCCAGGTCGAACCTGAGATACACCCATCTCACAAAAAGCACTAAACAATCCTCGCACCCGATGAATAGCTCAAGTAGCTTGTCAATTCATTTCACTCATCACCCATACCGTAAGGTATTACTTATCACCGCCCTCGACCGAAGAGGGTGTACTGCTGTAATTCGGCAGTATTGGCAAATTGTACGCGTCAGGCAAGCGCGGCAGTGTAGCTCGACTCGTCGACAAGCACCCGCACGCAGTAATAGTACGCAGTCAGAGAAAGGGGGGTGGAGCAACGATGAACCTATCACCATACTGTATACCGAGAGATGGGGTTCGAGGTTTACAAAAGACAAGCAAAGTAGACTGGTCATCTTGTCCATGTCGTGCTGGTAGTCAAAGGAGAAACTTCGCAACCTCTCGCCGCTTGCTTGACGTGAGGTCAGATTCGCTAGAGATATGAGATCTGAAAGGTGAGGGCAGCATGTTTCTGTGCCGCCGTATCTACGTCTATTCGTTTTTATCTGTGCTACCGTGGGTGCTACGTACGTTCAGTGGGTTACGCGTCCACTTCTCGTTGGCCAACCATGCGTCCAGGCGAAAATCCTTCTGTTGACTGGTAGGTACCTTTAGCTCAGACGCTCAGAGCCTCTCGGTCGAGGGACTAACTACCCTGCTACTCTTACAGTTTTTGCGGTGTTAGTATTCATAGGGATGCGGTGTTGCAGTGTAGAAGTGGCTTCGTGATACGCACGCACCGACCGACCGACAAGAAGTTGTTCGTATCTCTGCGCCAACAGCTTTTATAAGTCCAAGTTTTCAGTGAGAAGCCGAGTCACTTACCTGAGCGGTCATTATAAACGTGGGTTTACAGTGAAAATATTGGCATCATACCCCCCCCCCCCCCCCCGCTACCGTAGAAGAAGCAGTCTGCTCTAGCATTATTACTATTCTTTTTGGTTTTGCTATTGGTGTTGCGTCCGCAGCATGAGTTGCCGCGGCCACGTTTTGGGGAAGAACTGAGTGAGATCTAACACTCGGAAACAAAGTTGGGTCATTTTCGCAGTGGTTGAAGGGTTACATGCGTTGTTCGAATTACAATGGTCAATTACCACTCTGGCCGTGAACATATCGCAGCTTCATCATTGATCACCCATAAATATCCCCAGAAGGAGGAAGACATCGAACTCAAGGGAAACCAACGATTAGATCACCAGACTACTAGTAGAAGATGCACTGCACGTTAGGACTTTGCGTTTACTACTGTACCTCGTGGATGGCGAACTGCACTTTTTCCACGAAGAGGCGCGTTCGCGAGGTGAAGCTGGGCTCGCTCATCACCGCTACCGCCCGACAGGCCTGCTCGATCACCGCGGCATGTCGAGCGTTGGCGCGGATAGACCTTTGAGCGGCGCCGCGATGAAAGGTGGGAGGGGGGGGGGGGGGCGTACTCATTTGTTGCTTGCCTTAGTCATTTGACCATTGACCACGCATCCCTTTCGAGACGGAGCACCGTTCCTACTCTTAATAGAGACACCTCCAACAATTGGGCGCTCATTACGTTGTTTCCATATATTACATAGAAATTTTTTGCTATTCTTATCCCCTTCCTGTTTGGCCGCCTGTGGCCACCATCTATCTCCTAGGATAGCGATCGTTTTCTCGCTGCTATCTAGTGTGTCAAACTCCTCCATGTCACATTCTTCTATTTCCCTCATCTCCTCGTCTAACACATCCCGTTCCTCCTTGTGTATTTCACATCCTCCTACTATGTGAGTTCTGCTCTCTATCGCTTTGCCACACGGGCACATCTGTGCATCTATTTCCTCCTCCTCCCGGCTACTGGTATACCTCTTTCTTCTTTCTGGCAAGTCCAGGTCGCCTACACGACAACGCAGCTTCAGCGTTTTCGCGAAGTCCATTGGGCCATCCAGATACGTTTTCATTCCTATTCCTTCCCTCAATCTCCCGTATATCTCCGGGTGTTTTTCCGATTCCACCTTGTTTCGTAGCGCTAGCCTTTCCCTTCTTTCTATCCTTTCTTCTACTTCTGCCTTGTATTTCCCAAACTTCCCGGCGAACATCACCTCTTCTTGGTTTCCCCCTATATCCTTCCATACTTTCTCAACTACGCTATCCCACCTTATTACAGTTCGCCCTTTTGTTACTTTCTCCCGTACAGCTCTATCAACTATGGCCGGCAACCTCTTTTTTGGCATGTTCCTTACTTTATATTGCCATTTCAACTTTCTCATATCCCTGTTTGTCTTGAGTGGGTGCATTCCCAGTTCTGCTCTTAATACTGTATTACTAATCGTACTTGAGCATCTTAGATTTTTTTGCTGCTGTCATCTATACTGTTCCCAACTGTTTTACGAGTTTCGCATTCCCTTCCCATACTTCTCCTGCATATTCTAGCTTTGGTACTATCACATTCATCAGGATACATCTCTTAATCCTGGTGTCAAGGTGCGAGTCTGTTAGGATCGCATCCATCTTGCCTATGTGTGCTTTACCCTTTCCTATTACTTTTGCTATATGTGTATCCCAAGAGCAGTCTTTTGATATCTCTACGCCAAGGTACCTATACTGGTCTACGATCGGCAATTCATTTTCTCCCCACTCGTGGGAGGGGGAGGGGGGGGGGCATATTAGGAATAGCGGAAGCGGGGGGTACTCATTTATTTGCTTCCCTTAAATGAATATGACCATTATTAACCGCGCATCCCTTTCGAGGCGGAGCAACGCTCTTACTCCTAATAGAGGTAGGTGTCATATTATCAAAGTACTTGGTGATAATTCGTGACCTCGTTATGACATAACAGCGGCGTGAGTCACGTTCATGTTTTCAAGCACGGAGCATACATCACTCACCCACGCCGCACATTGCAAATGGAACACCACTCGGTTTGTTTTCGTCAAGAAATTACTTGAAAATCTGAAAACGTAAGTAGGTAAAAATAAAAGTGAATCGTTGTGTTTAGTTCATTAATGCTAGTACACACCGGTGCGTACATATCTATGGTATGTAAGGTTGGTGAAATAAGTTTATGAACGAAATTGAGCCAGTGTGAATTCATGAATTGCTTCTTCTTGGGAGACGATATATATATACTTCGGGCTTGATTCCCGTCAGCAACGGCTTTCCGCCCATTCCCCTCCGATGCCACGAGCGCCCTTAGTATGTTCCGTACCTGTGCAAAATCTGGCAGCCGGCGTGTACCATGAAAAAGTCCGACACTCTCGCGTCTAGCGCATGGAGATCCGTCAGGCAGACCAGGCAGATCCACTGAAGAGACGCGACGCCCAGGTGTGTGTCCATACCCTGCGCCATAACGACCACGGCCCGCTCAAGGTTCATCCCTCGCCTGAGCAAAGCTGTAGGAACCCCTCCACTACGATCTGAATATTTTTCCCCCTCCATTTTTGCTGATTCGTCCACGCTATTAATATGATGTTTTGGGCCCTTTTTGTGCGTTGTATTGGAGTTCGGCCATTGGTTGAGGACTTCGGCCAGGTGGATGACGGTGTGCATCGCCTGCTGGGTTCGATTCAACCAGGGGGGGGGGGGGGGGGGGTATTCGTTTATTGCTTGCCTTAGTCGTTTGACCATTGATCACGCATCCCTTTCGGGACGGAGCACCGCTCCTACTCCTATTATAGATACCTCCACCTCCAACACTTCGGCGCTCATTGGGGGGGTGTCGTCATGTCATGTATGTGTATGACCGTAGTCGTATGGCCATAGGTTACTCCGGAGGACAGGAGTGGGACTGGATGAGGTACCTTGAGGAGGACCTCAAGGAGTTCGGCATCAAGCTCGAAGGGTGGCGCGAGGCAGCACAGAAAGCCGGCAGATGGTTCCAACGGGTCGAGGAAGGGGCGGAGGCCTTCATGCGGAAATGGCATACAGATGAGAAGGAGGCATCGGCAGAACGGCATAGAATAGCTGCAACCACGACCACAGCCGTTGACGCCAACGCGAGTGTGCAGAATGGCAGGGAAGAGGGGGGGGGCGAAAGGGGGACGAGGGGGAATGGCGGGGGGGGGGGAGGGGAGGCGGTCTGCCCAACAGACTGAAGCCTGGTTATGGCCATCATCGTCATGATGCACTCCTTTCTTTGGGACCCAAGTAACTAGCATGGTGCCATCTGGGCAACTTTGCGTGTCTGTATGCTCCAGTGCCTGCCTTTGGTATTTTCTTTCCCCCCCGCCCGTGATTGTCGCTTTTTTGTCCCTTCTTTTTTTTCATTTTTCTTTCATTCCCGTTTGTACCTCTTTGTGTCTTTGTTAGTATGGTCCGTTTTGCTTTTTTTTTTTTTTTTTTGCGTTTTGCTATCTGCGTCTGTTTTAGTTTTGTTTTTGTTTTTGTTTTGCTTAGCTTCATCTTCTTTTTTTAGGTTTTTGTCTGCTATTAATAGTCTCCTTTTTGCTTCCCTGGTGTCCGCAGTGGTGGAGTGCGTATGCTTGTTTTTTGTTTTTTTGCCTCTGTTTTTACTTGAGGTATTTCTTCCACTCCAGAGTTATTGGAGCCTGTCCTGCGACCACGGACTGCATTGAATTGTGAGTTAATGTGAGAACAACAACAAGACCCTCGCATCCCTACAATGCCGGGACGGAGCATGTCGGGTTTTCACCGACCAGGAAGGCATTGATTGCATTAAGCGTGAAGCGCCGTGAGGTGTTGGGCGAGTCGCATAAAGGGTCAGCAGCATCCCACTAAAAACCGCTGGTGAGGCGGACGTGCATCGGATGACAGCTTCGAATACACTGTTTTGTTTTCTGGTGAGACCATTTCCAGAGACAGCAATGGGTACACCATGTAACTACCTCGTGGGTGCCTCACCATATACACACAACGGGGAGGGGGGGGGGTGTACTCGATAGGAGAGATGTACTCGATCTCATGCATGCCATTGGCCGTAATCGTGTGACCATAGACCCTCGCATCCCTACAATGCCGGGACGGAGTATGTCGGGTTTTCACCGACCAGGCAGACATTGCTTGCACCAAGCGCGAAGCGCCGTGAGGTGTCCGGCGAGTCGCACAATGGGGAGGGGAGGGGAGGGGTCAAGCGCGGTGCAAAGCATAGGAGAAGCGAAGGGGTTCCAGTAAAACACGGCAGGAGGGGGCGGGGGGGGGAGGGTACGTAGTCGACCCCTTTAGAACGCCACCCAAGGTTTTGGGGACGAACTACTTGGGATAAGTGTGGGATCGTTTTTGCGGCAGGAAAAAGGCCAACATCGTCGTTTTGTTTCAGAAATTCCGCTAAATCCCTGCTTCAAGAGCCACTCAGCGGGCACATGGGAAGACTCCCGCAATGTTTGCATTTGTCCTGTGGGTTGGTCTCAGGATGATTGCGTTCGTTTGACTCTTTCCGTCGCACAAGAACAAGAAGAGCGCGCAGCAGGCCTTGCCTGAGGATGTTTTCGCTTAGCCTCATTTCCCTCAAATGTAGCCCCGTGGCCACGGAACATGTCTTACGACAAGCAGCATATATACGGCCAATAGAATAAACACGTCGCCAAGCTTGCTACGTACCAGTACCGTGGGACACAATAAGACAATAAGACAACAAGACCATGACCCTACTATTATCACACGGATGACAAGATAAAACACCCCCTGGGACGGATTTCAGAGACAGGCTTCAAAGAAACTACAGCAGGGGGGGGCACATACACCAGTGAAGATGCCGGCGTTTGGACGGTCTCGTCGAGACAACCGTCCTATATACAAGACACATCGCTCGGTGCTTGTATATAGGACGGTTGTCGAAACAGTCAGCGCGGAAATTGGTCGGAGGGGGTGTGCTATATTGGCCCATTTATGTTTAGGACTGCACTCGCGTTTTGGGGGACGAATTACTTGGGAATAGGCTGAGATATTTGTCACTGCTGTTCAGTGCGGTACTACAGTGGAAGGGTTAAGTGTTGTACGGTGTTGGTGCTGCGTGGTGCCCTGGACACACGACATCCACGGCCAAATAGAATAATCCAAGCAGTGACGTCGCGACGACGACACCGGTCGACCAGAAATACCCTGATAAAAAATAAGGCTGACCTATAGGGAGCTGCGGCGATGGAATTGCAGTGTGTTTTTGCGCGTTTACCTGCCAAGCGGCCAGGAGAAGGACAGCGTCGTGGACGTGGTACTCCATCACGGACACGATGATTTCCACCCCCTGTCACAAGAAGAGCAACAACGTAATCAATGCACGTTTCAATAGACAATAGGAGCCTCGGAACGTGGCATCACGAGTAGAAATACGTTCGTACCGGTACGTATTCATACGTACTCAACTATCCCAAATTGTAACAAAAGTTGAACATCGCCTCCTGCAAAAAAAACAATAATCGGCTCAATCTTTCACCCGTTGTAACTTTATACGAAGTATCTCTCTTCTGCTCACATCGGTGTGTCGCTGCGCCTACAAACTATCGCGACAGCGTATTTGCGGCGAGCCAAGCTTTAAAAGGGAAAGTCGTGCAGAGCTCATGATGACAGACACATTTTAGTTCAGCGCTATGTAGGGTTAAGATATCACCACGCCAACTGATGTTGGGTCGATCCTGTGCCCCCTCCCCCCACCCCCCCCCCCCCTGCAGCTCTACCTCGACACCACGAGCGGTCACAATTCAACGACCCCATCTGGCGAAAGCACCAACACAGCACTCCAATTTGATCGCACCTGCTCCTCACAAAATTCATCCACGGAAGCAAAATAACTCTCCTCCTGCTCCTCCTCCCCCTGCTCCTCCTCCTCCTCCTCCCTCTCCTCCCCATCCTCCTCCTCCTGCTTCTCCTCCTCCTCTCCCCCCCCCTCCCCCCCCCCCTCCTCGCCATACCCCCTCAGCTCCCCGGAGTCTACGAGCAACGCCCGCAGGAGGTTTAGCGCACCTGCCGCCACCCCCGCCGCCCCCGCCCGGCGAACGACCGTGCGCGAGTCATCCCTGCTGTAAGCGTCTGCAACTCTCAGAATAAACGCGGTAACCCCGGCTCCACACCCTTGTTGAACGCGGTTCAAACCCGTGCCCTCCACTCCATCTCTCCCTCGGGGGCTAAAACCAGCGCCGCCGTCGAGTGCGGGTGCGGCGCAACTGCTGCCGCTTAGTGAGTCGACGTAACTGCTGTCGAGGTCGGGGCGATTGTCACCGGCCTGGGTGAGGCATTCTTCGGAGCTTGGAGTTGAATTTGGATACGGGATGTGAAGGGTCTGCACGGAGGCTTTTCCTCTTCTGCCGCAGGTAAGTACGATTGTTTCCAGCGCGCGCATGCCCGCCACGAGGGTTTCCTCTGATCGAGTGTGCCTGGGGAGGCGTTGGGTGTTTGGGAGTATCCAGAGGGGACAGGGGACAGGGGTCGACGAACGAAGTAATTAATAGGAAAGCTTTGTGAGCGAGGTACAGTAGTGAGAAAGGTAACGTGTGCGGGACAGGGGGCGGGAACGAAGACTTGACTTGTTGGGCGACAGATACCTTGAGAGTAGGGCGATAAAATGAAGACCTTCCCGGTATCAGATCGCTGCGAGCATAGTTGTAACGCAAGCACAAATAACGAATCTTCGCACGAGTCGGCTGGAAACGACATCGAAAATTACCGTTATACGAAGCAGTCTATATTCAGAGGCAGGGTTTTGGTTGAGCAAGAGCGCTCGAAAGCAAAAATAAAACTGTAGTGACAAAAAAAAAATGGGATTCCTCCGTAGTACGTACGACACTTGGCGAATCTTCACTTGAGGGGTGCCCGCTAGCCAGAAAAAATAGCCCCTAGCGTACCCCCCTATCATGGTCAGACTCCAATGACACTACTCGATACTATCAGAATATAAATGTCCACTCCGAACGAATGCCACCGTGTCACGAAACGCACCGTCTTATCGCGAGCGCCGCGGCTAGATGAGCCCCGCTTTCCAGTACGCGCCGTCCAAGAGAACGGAGTTTTTTTCCTTCAGGACGGGCGTCGGTGATGGCGTCGGCGATCGAGGAGATGGCATCACAGCCGCCGGCCTGCAGGTGACGGTCTCGGGGAAAGCGGTCCATCGCGCGCATCACCGCTTCAAGGACCCCGGCCTCGATGAACGCCTTTTAGTTTTGGGGCATCCGCGCAGCAAACAAGAGTTTGACACCGGAGACATTGTGCAGAGCGAATGTGGAGATGCATGTGGGTTGGGGAGGCGTAAGGGTTGGCAGTGCGGGTAATCGATGCATTTTGCGAGTGTTAAGGTTAAGTATCTGTGGTGCTGGTGTCGGGAGAGGCGGACCAGCAGCATGCGGTGTTGCGAGGAGCATATGGCGTTGCCAGGTGTATCTCGACGGGCCACCTTGTAGTGTCAATATAGCCTCCACTGTGACTTCTACACAGGTGGCCGGAACACCCCTCCCCTTGGCACTTTTGGAGACATTGAGCAGAGTAGTACACAATTAGGCGTGCCGGCTTGAGAGGTTGTCAACATCATACGAGGTTTGCTACATTGTTTAGTTAAGCCAAACCCATGTATCAAACTCCTTATGGTGTCGACAACCTCTCAATTCGGTACGCCTGTTGGTGTGCTACATTGATTGCTCAATGTCTCCGCCTCAAGGACGTTTTTACGCCCATATTGAACAAGAGGGAGTCTCGGCCGCCTGTATAATAGCCTCTCGAGAACTATACCGCTCTGTGAACGTGTCTTATCTTGATGAGGGCAAGGAGGTACGCATTTTTTCCTGTGACATTTTGACGATCGTAGGCTAGATCGGGTGAATGGCATGTCTTGGTGTGGTGGCGGCTTACTGGCGCCACCAAAATATCCGTCGAATGCGGGTGAGATAATGGGTGCACTGGTCAGGTGGGCTGCAGTGGATGTAGAGTGGGCTACGTTAGATGTATGGCGGTCTAAAATACTGTGGAGAAATGTGAACAGGTGTACGGTATGTTCAATAACGAAAACCTCGCGCACGTGAAGCGAGGTTGGGTCTGACTGCTGGGCTCCAGTAGGCGTAAGGTGGGCCACAGTAGGTCTACAGTGTGCTACAGCAGGTATGGGCTGGGGTACAGTAGGTATCGGGTGGGCTACCGTTAGCGTGGAGTAAGCTACCGCAGTAGCCGTAGATTGAGCAACAGTAGGCGTAGGGTGAATCACAGTAGGCGTGTGAGAGTCGGCCGCAGTGTGCCAGTTACCTCGGCACAGCTTGACAGGGTCATGCAGGCGTCCGTTACAACCTTGAGCCCCCCCATCTGCACCGGCCTTTTCTCCTTGCACTCTATCATTCCCGTGACGATGGCCTGCATCCCTCCTTTACGATCCTGTAGCTGCCGACACCTCTGATCCCAATCGCAACAGGAAAGGGGGTGGGCAAGGGGTTGGTGCTGGCTGGAAAGGGGTGAAAAGGGGAAAGGTGGAATGGTATAAATGGGTTGGGAGGGTGTACTCACGTCATGCATGGTCGTAGTCGTATGACAGTAGACCTTCGCACCCCTACAAGGCCGGGGCAGAGCACGTCAAGTTTTCACCGACCAGGTAAACATTCCTTGCACCAAGCGCGAAGCGCCGTGGGGTGTCGGACGGGCCGCATGAAGGATGGGCTGCATCCGACCATGAACCGCTTATGAGGGGTACTTTCTTGCAAATGGATGACAGCGTCGAATAAATTGATTTATTTTCTGGTGTAGCCATGTGTGTAGAGGGGGGTGTAAGGGGCAAATGGGGGTGGACCGGAGGTAGTGTGAGGGATGGGGGTGGGGTGGCGGACTTAGGGATCGCGGACAGCGGCCGAGCTATACGCTAGGGATTGAGCTCGGTACACGACGTGTCGTAGTATCAAACGAAGTATGTACTGCGGTGCATGTATATTGTTTTCTGTACTTGTTTTTCTTCTGATAGGTCCCGATACCTTTTATTTAACCTGTTTGTGTGGTCGTGGGCTAGGTTTGAGAAAATGATCTAGGTTTGAGGGAACGATCTAACGTGATAACATCATCAGCAGCACAAGGTGTACATCAGTTGCCGTGTGCCTAAAAGTTCATACTGGTAGCAAGTACAAGTCATACTTCGGTATGTGTACAACACAGTGAGAGGTGGATGCGTTTGGTCTCGCGGGGTAGTGCGAGGTCTTTTTCTGCTCTACTTCTTGTGTACACATATCTACTACTAATATTTTCGGCTATGGAAGCGGAGAGCGCGGGCGTAGGAGTAGCAGTGCTGCGGTGTTGCCAATTTTTTTGCCCAGCTCTTAAGGGTGTTCGCCGTACAGCTGAAAAAAACAAACAAATGAGAGTGTCCCAATTCCCGTACCACCGCATGCAAGCACCTCCGGTCATACCCGCTCAGGATGTTACCTCTGGGCATCGATGTATGCACAGCGCCAGGACGGTGAGGCACTGCTCCACAACGCACGCATCCTTCTCTTGCCGCGTGTTGGTGATGTTGTGCTTGCCCAGGACGTCACATATGGTGTCGATGGAGCCACTCTACGCGGAGAAAGTGGTGGGCGAAAAAAAACGACCAGATAGCACCGTTAACCCCGAGGAACGAGTACAATGTGCTCTCCTTAGACAAATATGTTGATTGACGGTCTGTTGAATTGCTTTGGTCCGGCAAGGCCCCTTGAGACTCCATAAGGCACGCCTTAACATTCTTACGTTGAGAGTGGGGAGTTGCTTGATGGCTGTCCGCCAATAAAGGCGTGCCTTGACAGTTCTACTACTTTTCAACAACGCCACGCCATAACAGCTTTGCTTTTAGTATGGGAAATTCCTTGACGACTTTCGACCCAACATGAAGGCATGCTTTAGGTTTCCAGTCCCGTTTTGGGGACCATTCACTCGAATCTTAAGTAGTTTGTTCGCCAAACGGGACTGGAGTCCTAAAAGGATTCTGTTGATTGATCTCTAAAGGTATAGACGCAGCTGGCACGGGAACGCGTGGTTGACTCCAGACAATAACACGGAACTCATCTTATATTACATCCGAGCTGTCGAGCCGACATCGCCTCATATGGAGCTACATCTAACGAGTGGCATTGGTGGGGTACACATTACCCCGATATCCCAATACCCTACTACCAGAACCCCTTTTCAGCATGGAACTCCTCAATCTACGATGGATCTTGTGGATCGTGTTCTTGAGCACAATCAACAGATTCACACTCAAGTTTTTGTGTTGGGAGCTAGTTTCTTGATCGCTGTCCACCAATAGGGTTGTGCCTTAACAACTCTGCTTTTCGTGTAGGGAATTAGTTCCTTGACGGCTGCCCACCAGGAGGGTGCTGTGGTTGCTCCTTTGAAGCGCGCAATGTCGTCCCTCGCGCACGGGCGCCACCCCCCCCACAGCACTTCCTTGCGTGGGCATACGCACGTGGCCAAAATCCCAGTACGTGTGTAGATTACCGTTGCAGGAACACCCAAGAAGGCGGCGCAAAGGAGACCTCAGTCTTGACTGCAATGTTTCATGCCCAAAAATAGACGAAAAAGCATGTCGCCCTTCATTGCGCCGTATCGCCCCTCACCGAGCACTACACCACATCAACTAACGCTCACCCGGGGTGCAAACCATAGCTCTCAAAACAGCAGTGTGTCGAGCGCAATGCCTTAATATGCTACCAGATTCGTTCTTGAAAAAACGCGTCGCTACTGCAATTTTTGCAGCTTTACCCCTTCCTTGCACTACTCATACTACTGTAAACACGAGACCACTCTAATACCAAGTTAAACCAGACACCGGAGGTTCAGTATTGGTGTTAACTTCTGGAGGAAGCAATCCACGTCGAAAAAGTGACACACTATTAATATCATACTGTGCCACTTCACCTGAATCTGCATCATCTTCCGTCTTGGTACGAAATAGAATTCGGGATCTTCGAACTGACCCGCGTGGTCGTCCCGAGCCGTCTGAATAGCTCGATTTTTCTCTGCGTGCAAGGCCATGCTGACGCGCGAGTCCTAAATATGTATAGCGCCGACGCAGAACAGAGGGCTCGACCATCAAAATCTCGTGTGGAATGAAACAACCGAGTAAGGCTCATTCTTATCGGAGAGTTTTTTTTTTCTCCATTATTTCCACAGTTAGTTTGGAAATAATTGAAGGCGCGTTCTACGATAGAGGGAACACATCTTCGCTAAAATGTTTCCGGACACATCTTGGCTAAAATGCTTCCGGACACATCTTCGCTAAAATGTTTCCAGAATGACGGGGACACTTAATTAACCCAAAATCGTTGGAATGCCGATCTTGCTTCGAGAAATGAAGTTTTTGGTATACTTGGGCCCTGGGATTATTCGTCGGGATGCAATTTGATTTTCGCTGAAGTCAGTTTTCTAGTGAGGTATGGAGCTCCTCAAGTGAGGAGCCTTAGAAAAATTAGGGTGAACCCCTATCGCAGAACGCCTCTGAGGATATGTATCAATATACGGTGGCCTTCTGTCACTACATATTCGTGAAATTCTCCAGAAGCAAAAAAAACAAGTTCGTTAAATTTCACGTATTTGAAAAAAAAAACAGGAAAATATGGAAGATTGAAAAATTACGCGAAAACAATGTGGAAATAAATGATGGAAAGAAAGCTCCCCGATGAGAATAGCCCTAAGCGAAAGCAAACAAAAGACACACATAAAATGCGAACGCAGAACAACGTACGAGTAGAGGCCACGTACTCGTACGTACGTGCGAGTAAACGTCGCGAGTTTTTTCTCGTCCTTTTCCGCAACCCTTGGCTCGTTTATTATTATTATTATTCCTCTTGCCATCAGCCAATTGAATGTGCAGCATGATCTTCAACATGGATCACTCATAACTTTCCCGAAAGAAGAAAACCTCGGAAACAACAGGAAACCCATGCACCAAGTCTACCTCCCTTCCGTTTGTTATTGCCCTCATTTCGGCGTAACTCAGATCCGAAGTCTCTTAACAACCCCCCCCCCCCCCCTCCTTTTGCCCTCTCCTCTGCGGTATTCGGTATGGCGTCGCGCGCGCCTTGGCTTTTGTGACTCGATGGGGTCAGCACCTCCTTCGCATTTCGACTACACACCGGTATACCGCAAATATCGGACAGTTCGCACAGAGAGGCGATCGTTTCTCAGCGCTTGTTTTCTCGACGAACGGCCAGGGTGCTATTACGGGGGACCATAGTTAATAGGACCAAACATTGTTAGTAAAAATGGTGAAATATATAGGTTTTTATGCTTAACATAGGTCCTATTAACTATGGTCCCCCGTAATAATACATGATGTTGAATGTTACTTTTTCGGGAGGTTTTCGGCCAGATGTTTCCGAAAATACCTTATTCGGTTCTTGTTCGGCATTGATTGGCAACCTTAACCTTCCTTCCCGTTCTGGTAAATTCGAGCGCTGAAAAACGCTCTTTACGGTATGTATGCAGTCGCAACTCATCTTTGCAAGCTTCGTGTGATAGTAAATACTGGCATACGGTACATCGCATTGCTGTGCTTGCTGACGCCAGGTGATATTGATACGAGCAGCATCCAGCTACAGCAGTGGTTATTTACGAATCGTCACTGCTGTAGTTAGTTGCAGTCGGGTATGGTTGCCGGTCGCCCCGGTGGTTCAAGTGGTTAACCTCGAATTCTACTTGTTTGAGTCCTGGGTTCAAGCCCCAGGTGGGTCGGACTTTGACGTTATTTGCAAAAATAAAAAAGGATTCAATTGTTGAGAGCGCCTTGCAGCGTGGGTAGGCACAATTCGATGCGAGTCGACGAGGGGAGAAAAGGCTGAAATCTTCTCGCGATAAAAATGAAGGCACGTACCGTAGCGGGAAGGGGGGAGAAGAGCCTGCTATGTGACCCCGGATCTGAGTCACGAGTTGGAAGGAGAGAGAGAAGAAGATGTGCGAAGATAATGAATGGGATGAGAAAAAAAAAAAAAAAAAATGGTTGCGGTGTCGACCGTAAAAAATAGCAGCCCGCCTTGCCTCGTCTGCTAGGGCCATGTCTTCCCTCTCCGACTGCGTCTTCGCATCTCCCTTCTCGCGAACACGCTTCTTAGCGCCAGCTTCTTTTGCCGCCGGCTCAGCATATCTCAGCCTGTGCGATACGTATTTAGCAGTGTGTGGCCGTTACAGCAGCACATAACGGTACGTATACTGCTGCTGTATACCAGGTACCTCGAAGCTGATAAGTACACAGACGGCAAAAGGCCAAACCAGATTCTTCCACATAACGCCACGAACGCGCACAAAATTCAAGTTCAAGACCACAACCCACCGAGGCTCTCACTCTCTGCTTGGAGCTTTATGGCACAACAAGCACACAATTAATTGCCATACGTACGGAGGCACAGGCACGGAGCACAGACAGAGGACGCGAGGTATACGCGCATAGTATGAGCGAAATGCGGCGCAATTACCTCACACCTCCAGTCAACAATTGACAGCGCGTACATAATATAACCACGGAAACATTTCTCGCACAAACAGACGCCACGACAGAATGCTCATCTCCAACCCCTTTAGAACCGCAGTCCCGTTTTGGGGACAAACTACTTGAAATCTGAGTGGTTTGTCCCCAAAACGGGACTGCGGTTCTAAAAGGGTTAAGCCCTTTAGAACTCCAGTCCCGTTTGGGGGACAATCAACTCAAATTCCAAGTAATTTTTCCCCAATTGTCCCCAAGACGAGACTGCAGTCCTAAAAGGGTCAAGCCCCCCCACTGCATGCTCGGGCACGAACGGTTCCCGTGGCACTCTCTACTCAACCTTCGAGCTTTTAACTCACGATTTTTCTTCGGCTATGTGGCCGCTCTCTAACGCCTCCCGTGCACTTTTGCGAACCGCCCATCGCTGCCGTGCTTTTTGCGTCTGTGCTTCCCGGTAACGTTCGTCGGCAAGCAAAAGAGACGCCTTGAGATCGCCGTCACATGCCGCGTGCATATCTCGTTATCTCCTGGTTTCCCACGCTTGGGCATCCCTTGAGACTTCTTGTTGAGACTCTGCCGGCTTTCTAGTGTTCGTGCCGGAGCTTGTAGAGTCGCATGTTACGGTTCGGATTCCGGATTCCGGTCGTTAACTCTTCACGAACAGATGTTGCTCTTCGCGTTAAAATCTTAAAAATAATCTTGCATTCACCCTTGACTGAAACCGTTTTATCCTGCCTAAATATTTCAAAGAATAGGACGCCACGACCTCGAAGTCGACGACGATTTTACGATGGGTAGTTCCGCATCTCCCGCACAACAAGAAGCAGTACAAGCACACCGCGCATACACACAGCACACAACAGGGGGACATGGTCGGCAAGACCAAGCCTACTGGAAGATGGAAACTCAGAAGCCCCCGGCGAAGGACAGCGAACAACCCCATCTCCAGCTCAGGCGATGCTGCCGAGCAGCAGCAAGGCGCCGAGCTGGCGACCGTTCAGGCGCCGACATCACAAGAGGATGGCCCCGGGGGTACTCCGGTACCGTCCCCTATTGAGCTGTCCCAGCCGCAATTGCCTCCCCCACCGCGTGTCGAGTCGACGTGGCCGGAGAGAGGTCGCCCGAAGGAGCATAGCAGTTCAGGCGAAGTTCGTTTGAGTCACGGTGATGACGAATCACCCCTGCCATCAGCGGACAGGAGGGTCGGGGGCAGGTCGCGCTCTCCTCTGCTCGGGTTGAGGATTCTCGCCAATAACTTTTCTGGGAAAGGTCGACCGCGAGAAAAAGAGGAAGCTCGCGAAGGAGGAGGGGGAGAAGGAGTGCGCCCCCCACAGCAGGCGGCGGGTAGCGATAGCACGAAGAAAACGCGGCCAGGTCCGCGAGGGGCGGGCGTCGAGCCGAAAAGTTCCCCGGGGACTGTAGTAGTGACCCGAAAGGACTTGACGAGGAGCACGATCGATGGGCAAAAGGGGCACAGTCCCGTGGTGACTGCTGTAGAGGACGTTACGCCGGCGGGGGGCGGGTTGATAGATGCTCCTAGCATACTTAGTGATGACCGAGTCAAGGGGGAAAGGGCTGCACGTACCCTCTTGGATACGCCGAAAAGGCAGCAAAAAGCACAACGACCACCGCCGCAGATAGCTTTCATTGGCGTGTTTTTGAACGGGATCGGGGTGGCTTTGGCGAGCTATACACCGCAAGGGGGCGCCGACGCAAGGGATCTAGTCAAATCGGTGAGTCATGCAACCCACAATCATACCAGTTCAAGTATCAGATATTACAGCACTAACGAATATTCGATCGAACACATATGTAATGCTCGTACTGGTAGATTAAAAAAACCAAGTCATACGTACGCGTACGCTACTCTGCGTATCTACACGTCCTGTACATGAAATAATACTGCTGTCTGTGACTACAAGTACGTATTAGTAGAACTACTAACTCGCAGTTTTCAACGCATTTCTTTGACCCCTTTTCAATGGGCCCGTGCAAGATGTCTGTATCGCTCATGGTTTGTGCATCCTATTGGCCGCTTGAGGGATGGGAGATTTTCAGGGCTAGATACTGGCAGCTCCAGCTAGCCAGGAGAGGGATTTATGGCTGCGTCAGAAGCCAGGAACTTGATCCAACCAGTATTTCATTAACTCCCCCCCAGCCGGTGCTCCGTCTCGAAAGGGATGCGTGGTCAATAGTCGATTGACCAAAGGCAAACGACAAAAGAGTGCGCCTCTTTCCCCCCCCCCCCCCGGCGGGTGAGGGGGCGCCGTCGGAGGTACCCACCCGCTGGAAGCAGGCACCCTGCCAGAAGCACGTACATGTTTAGGCGATTTAACTTCACTATTGATGGGGGGGAAACACGTTGATCGAGGGCCGTATATCAAAATGTAATGTTTGGGTCAGGGGCAGTGGATTGACTCGGGGAAAAAGTCGAAAATGCTAACAAAATGTATGGTGATAAAGCTGTTCTCTCTCTCTACTCGTCCGCACTTTTCGAGGGGCTTCTGTTGTATAATGAGGCGTGTTAGTGGGACGTACGTACATAGTACATATAATAATTCTGGAATTCTGGCGCCTCCCTCAGCCACGACAGATTTACTACCGGGACCAGACTGTAGTGCTAGTATAATAGATATTGACCCAGTGCCGAGCCCTCAATATTTCCCAGTCCGTACTCTTATAACACGAGCACATCATTGTTGGCGCCAATTGTTTGCCATTTATTTCGTTGCGTAATTTGTGGCCGGTTGTCGAAACACAACCCGACCCCCCCCCCCCCCCCCAGCCACTATATATACGTACCAGGTACGTACGAGGTATACATCTGCGAGTACGCAGCTCGACGTCGGTATGCTCGTTCCACAAGTGTATCGGATATTATTCCACGTTATCGCATGGGAACAATACGTACCTTTGGCCAGTGTCTACAAGTACAGTATTCCGGCATTCCGGTGTTTTGCCAGTTCCAGTATCTGTTAAAACGTACCAGGTACCAGGTATCTGGTACGAAGAGAGGCTACGTACGAATTATCGGCGGGCGTTCCGTTGTGTTTTGCGGTATGATAATATCGTACACCCATCGTCGAGTCAACGGCTCCGACTTAAACTTGCTACACACCAGGTAACTACCAGTATTACTACTAAGCTGTAGCTCCTCAGGCGGTGCTTGGCTTACCTATAAGTAAAAGAGCTAAGGGCGTATCTGCCTTGAAATAATGCGAGCGTGGGTGTGTTGACCCGATAACCTATCAGCCGATCAAGAATCCTCTCGACAGCAGGTATGCGAGCGATCTCCCCCCAAGTACCTTGGCATGGCTGCCTTTCGGGGCTATCTTCTCTCACCAAGCCTTGGCGTATTTCCTTTTTATTCAGATACTCTCCAAACAACCAATGTAATCGAATGCCTCCGTCTTCGCAACAAGGACCGAACGGTAGAGGGTGCAGTAATAACACTCATACAATGATCCAAAGCTTACCCTACAGCAATACCATGGACATTTTTCACACTTCATACATATGATGATCTATCTGATCTATCTACAGTAGATGATCTAGTTCCTCACCTGCCGCTGTGAGAGGTTGTGCAGGATCCGCATAAATCACAACCAACCCGGGAAACATGTCCTAAATCACGCAGATTATGCGGCTGCCACCCGGCAACACGAGCAAGATCATACATACCACGCGTTCTACGATAGAGGTAGCACATTTCCGCTACAATGTTCAGGGCTTTTCGCGGGTCAGGTCAAACCTCACGGGTCGGGTCGGGTCGGGTCGGGGCAGCTGACCCGACCCAACCCGCGACTTTTTTTAGGTATGTTTACTTGACCCGACCCGACCCGCGAGATTTTGAAAGCCTCTTGACCCGACCCGACCCGACCCGACCCGCGAGATTTGAAAACCTCCTTACACGACCCGATCCGACCCGCCACCTTCCGATTGACCCGTGAGAGACGGGTTTCATGCGGGTCGGGTCACCTTGACCCGTGAGACCATTTATTTTGACCCGACGGCTCGACCCGCGGATCTGGCCCGTGGGTCTGCTTTTCAAAAACAATTTAGTGTTCATTTTAGTGCCCCGCAGCGATATATGACCTGTCTGTAATGGGTGTGAATGGATGCAGGCATGCGTATATGAATTTGGCGATGTTTTAATGGTTGAGTATGATACCAAAGGATTATTGTTGAGTATTGGTACGAGAGATGCCTTTGCGTAAGAGAGCGGGATGTGATTCAAGTGTTGGATTCGCGAGCCGAATGCGCGGGTCCGAACCGCAGGTCAGTAGAAAACAACTCGCGGGTCATGCTGGCCCGACCCGCGAGTGACCCGTTTCTCGCGGGTCATGACCTGACCCGACCCGTGAGCATTCCATCACCTCTTGACCCGACCCGACCCGACCCGACCCGACCCGACCCGACCCGACCCGTGAGATATGAAAAACTCTTGACCCGACCTGACCCGACCTGACCCGGGTCATGACCCGCGAAAAGCCCTGAAAATGTTTCCTGAATGACGGGGTTCCTTGACCCAAAATAGTCTAAATGCCAATCTTGTTTCGAAAAATGGCGTTTTTGTATACTTGCGCCACGAGATTATTCATCGGGATGCAATTTGATTTTTGCCGAAGTCAGTTTTCGAGTGAGGTATGGAGTTCCTTAAGTGAGGAGCCTCAGAAATTTTAGGGTGATCCGAAATAGTAGAGCGCCTTATACAGATGATACAGATGATACAGATTCTGCAGATCAGGACTATATTTTCCCTGAAAGATCTAGATCATTAAATGTGGGAATGATTTGTCCGAGGTTCTGATACATTGCCAAAATGTAGGTGCACTTCCAATCACCGTTAGAAGGGGCTAGTCAGTCGTTCAATAACTCCCGTCTTCTATTCGGCGCCTGCCGTTTTTTCGATTTATCAGCTGCTACTGGAGCCGAGCACTCCCGTGCTACCCGGTAGTCGCTACACCGCGTCTGGGTCGGCGTTAGCCGTGCACATGGTTGTGGATCACAAAAACAGGATTTACGCTTGCTTAGTCGCAGACGACGTGCCACTGTCTCTGGCATTCAGCTTGCTCGAAGAGGTGAGATATCTACATACCGACACTACGGCACTGTCGCGTACTGCTGTGTGGAGCTTGACCATTGATGTGTACGGTACCTGGTACGCGAGCTTGGATTCTATTCATATTTTGTTTGTTTGTAGATACCTACTCCATAAGTTTGAAACACGTTTCAGCCAGTTGTTTCTGTGTTCAAGCAATGATACATTGAAGATCTCTTCACCCCCCACAGGTCAACTTGTGCCGTATGGGGTGCGTGCGCGTCTATTTTCTCCAACCACTCTGTAGAGATAACCACATTCGACCGAGCACACGCTCCCTTGGCGATGACATAATAACTTGAAGCATCATAATTGGTTGATTTCATTTTCAATTATCTTCTTACTCGCTATACTTCAAGTATGAGGAAGTGATATTTGAGCTGGTCATTGTCGAAGGTCAAATATTTAAAAAATGTAATATCGATAGCAAGTATAACACACGGATAAAACCCAATTTGGGCATTCCCCCCCCCCCCATATTTTATATACCAGGTACCTCGTATATATGTATATATACATATAGGTTGGGTTGGCGTCGATTGGCAACGACACTGTAAAACACGCCTCTCACTGCGTCTAGACAGCCAGGGTACCATTAATTTTTCGCGGTTGCCACGGCTGGCGGTCAAGTTAGATCACTTTTTGTGCGGGGAGAACCTTTAGTCCGCACAAGGGAGATTATCGTATCACGTAGTGTGGATATTGTAAGGCACCTACGAGGCAGTTACATAATAAATCCATTGCTGTCTCTGGAAGTGGCTACACCAGAATATACATCAACTCATTAACGCTGTCGTCCATACGCAAGAAAATCCGCTTCGGTTCTTAGTAGGATGCAGCTCACCCTCCATGCGACTCGCTCAACACCTCACGGCGCTTTGCGCTTGATGCAAGCAATCTCTGCCTGGTCGGTGAAAACCCGACGTGCTCCGACCGGGCATTCGTAGGGATGCAAGGGTCTACCAGGTATGGCCATACGGCTACGGCCAGACATGAGTATGAGTACATCACCCCCCCCCGCGGCTACTGTGGTTTTCTGCTTTCGCTTGACGAATGTCTCTGGGACGTGATTCTGTCTGAGACGGGCAGGTGCAGATAAACTACCTTTCCAGCGTATCCACATTGGCTTTCACGACCTTGGAACACTCGCACAACAAGCAGTGCCGAGTGCAGATGGCTCGTACCGTGGCGAAGTACTTGAAGGCGGAGACCGCACTAGGACAAGAGCGCGAAACACGGTGAGTTCCACTCTTCTTATTAGAGTGCTATAAAGCTTGACCTTGAGTAGATATATATGAACACTACTGTATTTCCAAGCAATGTTTCACTCTTCTTATCTACTGTTAATACTGCTGCTATAAACCTTATCCAGTGTCAATACCAATTCCAAGCAATGTTAACGTTTCCTCCGAAAGGTGGGTGAAACTCTGAACGGGTCAAGCGAACGTGCTTGCCTCGCTCACCGAATTACTTTGAAACATTTGCTGAGTACCTGCTGCACACTCCTCAAGCTAAATCGCCACCGACCTACGAGTATTTTCCCACCGCAGAACACATTTTGTTTCTCATATCGGACAGATCACGATCTACTTTTCGAAGGTGATCTAGACACTGTATTTGCCGTTACGAGGTGTTGCGCAAGAGCCGCATCATACAGATGATAAAGATTATGTATATATGTATATGTTACAGATGATACAGAGGATACAGGTGCACAGCTCATACCGCTCATACATATCATAAACACCAGGCAAACACGTGCGCAAGAGTCGTGTCATACAGATTCCACCCGGTAAATAGGATATAATTCGCGCAGATCGTATAAATTAGGGATATATCTGTCCCGAAAGATCTAGATGTAGATGATGATCAGAGCTGTTTGATATATAATACCAGTACTAAAAATGCCGTGTCATCGCCATGCAGGCACCAGGGCAGCAACCAGTAAAAACACATCAGTTTCTTCGACCAATTCGCAATAAAGTTGGCGATATTCGTCAAACTGGGGCAACCGCGGGTGTTCTCCCTCTCGTTTTCCGAGCCGCCCTTAGCGCACGCCGAGTGGTGAAACCAATGAAAGCAAAATGCTGGTGTAGCACTCAACTAACATGTTATTTATTTCTCTCTCCGTTCTCGTTCCTATTCTCGTTCTTGTTCTTGTTCTCATCTTCGTTCTTGTTCCTGTTCTTGTTCCTGTTTTCGTTCTCGTTCTCGTTCTCGTTCTCGTTCTCATTCTCGTTCTTGTTCTTGTTCCTGTTCCTGTTTTCGTTCTCGTTCTCGTTCTCGTTCCTGCTCGTGTTGCTATTCTTGTTTTTGTTCTCATTTTTATTTCTGTTCCTGTTCTCGTTCCTGTTTCTCGTTCTTGTTCTTGTTTCTGTTCCTCGTTCTCGTTCCTGTTTCTCGTTCTCGTTCTTGTTTCTGTTCCTCGTTCTCGTTCTTGTTTCGGTTCCTCGTTCTCGTTCTCGTTCCTGTTTCTCGTTCTCGTTCCTGTTCCTGTTCTCGTTCTCGTTCTTGTTCTCGTTCTCGTTCTCATTCTCGTTATTGTTCTTGTTCCTGTTCCTGTTTTCGTTCTCGTTCTCGTTCTCGTTCTCGTTCTCGTTCTCGTTCCTGTTCGTGTTGCTATTCTTGTTTTTGTTCTCATTTTTATTTTTGTTCCTGTTCTCGTTCTTGTTTCGGTTCCTCGTTCTCGTTCTCGTTCCTGTTTCTCGTTCTCGTCCCTGTTCCTGTTCTCGTTCTCGTTCTCGGTTTTACTCTCGCTCGACCGCACAGGCGCCAGCTGGGGGAAGGGCTGCTCGACATTGAGGCCTCGTTGTCCGAGGAGCACAAAACCGAAAAGGAACCACAGGTGGTCCGGCTAAAGTTGGACGTAGATCGCCATGCTGCGGCCCTGGCAGCTACGCACGAAGCGTTGATCCGATCGTCAGCCAAGCATGCCGCCTGCGCCGGCCCTCTGGGCCGGTCACGAAGTTGTAAGATATTTGGTGCGCTCGCCGTAGGCGTTGCGGTGATTTCCCTGGTTTTGCTAGCCGCACGAAGTGTAAACTTTGTAGTTTAGGGAGTACATCCTGCTGTACCTATAGTACCCGTCTTGCAGATAGGTATCAAAATATGTTGTAGACAAGTATCACTGCTACTCCTGCAATCGCCATCGACCACGTTGAGTGTCATCGACGGATCTGAGCAGCACGGGGCGTCTATTCACGGTTCAGGCGGCAGCAACAGCAGCGGCAGCAACAGCTGGCCTGCATAAGGCGGTTACAGAGAGGAGCGGATGTTGCTTTAGCTATTGCTTTAGCAAGCAAACCTGTTTGAAGTTGTTGCACGAATTGAGTTTCTTCTCTACAGCTCACTTTCGCGCGTTCATTTTTTTTTCGTTAGTGGGCTATGCAAACAAGCAAACGAAGACAAGCCTTCTTCCTACACTATGGTGTAATGGTGTATTCCCTAGCCTATACCTGGTATTGGTACAAGGGTTTCTATTTCGTAACACACGAAGTCGGTGGTCGCCTTCAGAGCGATTGGGTCGGTCTTGACAGTTTGAGACGTGGCGCGGTCGATATCACGTGACTCAGAAACGTGGGGAAATAACGAATTAATGGAATATAATTATGTGAGAAAGGCTGTGAGAAAGGCTAGCGTCATGTGATGGTTAACTGTTTACCTGCGGTAGTTTAACGGAGATGAAACACTAGCACGTGAAATCGTCTTGGGCTCCGGAGCGTTGGTTCAATTTCCTTCGCGTACGCTTGGTGTTGTTCTTGTGGGAAATGAACCCGACATATGAAGCGAAGATTGTGCGTGAACCTCCAGTTTCTCCCAAAGTGGCCCAGCTCCCTGTATCACGGCATGAGTAAACAAACGATAATCCTGTGCCCCCTACCTCATCGCCTTGAGGACCACAACATACCATAACAATGTTGCCTCCCTCGAGAAGATATATTCAGGTACAGTATATACTACGGTATGTGAAAGGGTGGAAGGCTAGGGTTAGGTTCCCGCATGATTAACGCATTTTCTGCAACGAAATTGTACAGCTTTACGCCAATAACCAGAGACGGTTTGAAAGGCCAAAGCTTTGGAGTTGCCCTCGGTCTACAAATAATAAGCAGTAGACTGCAGTAGGGATCTATCTATCCAGAGACGATCTGGATCATCAAATAGGGATGAATGAGATCTAATCTGTCCGGCGTGTGGCAGAATCAGGATCGGAGTTGCCCCCAACCTATCTATGCACCGCTACCCCTAGGAGGCAAACCGCATCACACGAAATATAATGCATGCCATACGCAAAGCGAATACAAAGTACTTGATAGCGCAAAGTGTGCTGTCATTGTGCGCTTCACTGCTACTGTTGCATGTGGTTCGTCTGGCACGATGATAAATTCTACCACGATCAACAACGATGGCTAGCGTTCATGCAGTTTTGGGGTCACCACCGCAAGATGCTCGAATGCAGGATTGATGACCGTGGCGTATACCCCCCGGGGGCTAGAGGTTGGTATTCCCGAAACTTTTGTTTTGCTGTAGTAACAGTCTCTTTTCGTACCAGGTGTTCGTGACGCAGGGCAACATGTTGCCTTAGATGTGCCCGCACAGCACCTGGAGTATTTCAAGCATAATAACCACCGCCCGGCACACCAACCATGCAGGCCTCTCTCTGATTGGGGTTAGGGTTACGGTTACGGTTTGGGTTAGGGTTGGAGTTCTGGGTCGGGGTGGTGGCCGCCTTTAGCCGAATCCCACAGGAAATCGTTACAGTTGTGTACAGTCTCTTGGCAAAAACGTTCCTCATTAGAACAGCAGGGTGAGTTGATGCGGGCACAAATGAACATTGTGCTTGCACTGAGATCATCGTGGAAGAACATAAACACATCATATGAATGTTGTTACATTATCGTAACCGTTTAGTGCCCAGATGCGCGTTTCGCCCGCACCCTCCTGCTGTTTTTGTTGTTTGCAACCTCGACGCCGATGCGTCAACGTTGGTGGTAGGCCCTTGGGTCCAAGTGGATGCCTCATCTTATCGCCCAACGTCATTGTGCAATCGTGATACCAGCTGTTGTTTTTGAGCGCGGCTTCTGATGACAACGAATTGTTGATGGAGCCGTCTTGAGGAGGTCCATGTCATCGGAAAGCGAACGAAAATGTATATTTTGACAACAACAGGTGGCTCTGAATGTGGCGCATGGGCATGGTATGCGTCGCGGTTGCCATGTTCGCTACGTCGCCGGGCGAGCAGACACGCAGCATCTCCTCGAAAACATAGATAAGGCCATAACATACCTGTGCTGGAATACTCTGGGTGCTGCGAGAGTTCTGGTATCCCCCGCCGTCTCGTTTTCCCCCGCTGGAAGCAAGCTATATTAGAAGCTGCAACGAGTTAGCTCGAAATGGGTGGTCGAGAGCACGAAGTCAGCGAGGTCCATGCGCATGCCTTTCCGCCACTTCCTCTCGACACGAGCGCTCTCGTGAGCTCATGAGGGCACTTAGTTGTTCTGGCAGCCTATTCATGCGAGCACGATATTTACCAACGGCAAGAACATAAACATCAGAGCATCAGAGTCCGTTATCACACACCTTGTGAGTACACGCTAAACCCAGCAGACTACGTACCTATTGATGCCGTGCAGAGTGCACCGTGCGCGCCACATAGAGCATACTAATGTGTGAGTACTCGCGCATTGCTCGCCAGCAACGAAGTTCGTTGCTGTCTCTTGTTGTATGCATCTGCATTGTGTACAACCAACGGGCCCACGAGCCACGGATCTTGGATTTCGGATTTCGGGGAACGAGGAGTTCCATACTAGGGGACAATTTTCTTTTAGCGGGGAGAGGAAAAGCCTGCAACTTTCACAAATACACGAAAAAAGACTGTGAAAAACAACTATTCACGAAAACGTTAATTTGCAATTTGCGGAGGCTCTGTGGAGGTGGGAAGGCGGCCTTGTTCTCTAGCACACCCCTGTATAGCTCGGGCCCCCAAGCAGCCAGGTCGGACCAGAGTCACCCCTGTACGGCGTAACCATGGGTGGAGTTCAGCCCATCAACAAGGTCAATGTGGTCAAGAAGCGCAACAAGAAGTTTGCGCGGCATCAGTCGGACCGGTTTATGCGGATCAAGAACTCGAGCTGGAGGAAGCCCAAGGGTATCGATGGACGTGTGCGCAGGCGATTCAAGGGTTGCCTTCCCATGCCCAACATCGGATACGGTGAGATGGGGATGCAAGGAGCAGTGCAATCGGAAGCGTGAGGCATGGAAGAGGAGACCGTTGCACACAGAAGCCGCCGTGCAAGCAGCGGTTCCTACGTGTGAAGCCCTCCTCTCTTGTCCAGCGGATCAGTTTGATTTTTGATCTATTTATTGCCTTGTGTTTTGGACGATTCGAAAGTATTTGTGGCTGGAAACGGAGGGCTTGGTTGCACAAACGAGACATACCACACAACACCAGCAGTCCCACGCGGTACTGCTGTTTTTGTGAAGGTCGTTGGCATGTGGTTATCTTTATTTCGTGGATGTCGGCCGCCGACTAGCCGGCTTTGTTTCCTTGTCCACATCAGAAAGCACTTCCTGGGTAGAGGTTGCGGATGTGTATACAACAGATACAGCAGCGCTATACTCTGATTAAACCCGTGGTCTACTTTTCGATACATACGGTCGTCCTTTCGAGTAGCAGTCACGGCCCATCACGGTGCCGACATCGCTGAGCAATACTACTAGTAATGGAACAAACTATGTTTCAGATTACATCAGACTCCCATCTCCGAGTGGAAGAGAATACTGACCATCACGGCCACCGATCAGACTCGTTCCTCGACGCCCATATTCGGCAGCTATCACATGAGTGTGTACCTACGTTGCGGATACTACAGTATTTCAGCGGGACAGCAGTTGCAAGTACTCTAATTTTGTATTATACCACGCTGGACGGAAATATAAGGACCGTTCGGGTATAAACGTACCTGGTGAGTATCAAACGGTCCTTACATTGCAGTCCAGAGTGGCACTATTAATACGGAGTGTCTCGGTCGTCCTTACGACAGCAGGAGCGTATCTGGTACTTTGATATCAGTGTATATGTACCAGGTATCTGTTACGAAGCTGTTAACTGTCGAAAGTAGCGGTGATTTGCCCACATGACCGGTCGCCGACAGCACTGATCAGAACCAGAGACGCTCGAGATGAACCTTTAACCCTTTTAGAACCGCAGTCCCGTATGTGGGGACAAACCAGTCAAACATGAAGTAGTTTGTCCCCAAAACGGGACTGCGGTTCCAAAGGGTTAATAGGTACTCTGTAGGCTTTCCTGCTCAAAACTGGAATAGGCATTATGGTTCACGGTGATCCCCGTTGCTCTTTTAGGGCATACATAATCGTGTTGCAGGGTCTCTCCTCTGGAGTGTTGCCCTGTATTCAGAGCATTTGTCTACACCTAGACGAAGTACGAGGTGTATCACATCAGGTACACCCTGTGGGTAAACACCGAAGAGTAAGGGCGCCAGTAGCCCAGGGTGGGAAGACGACCCAGATTCCGTGGAAATGCGGTTGTATAGTCGGACTGTAGGTCAGAGTCGCAACTGCAAAATGCTGCCCGGTTTTACCGGTGCGCTCGTACTCCACCTCGAGACTTCAACCTTCAACCCTCGATGACATCCCCTCAAGAAACAGGCATACTTCCGTATGGCACTAATATATGATACCTGGTACGTGACACTCCTTTTCACGACAGAGATACGTTAGCGAGTCATATTCGTATCGCTCAAGCAAGGCTGCACCCCCGTAGTGAACGCACCGCTGCTGGGCTTATAAGGCGTTTTCATATTATATATATACACCTGGTACGAGTATGATAGCTTTGACGTTTATTTTGTGACCCTCAAGGTCAAGGTCTTCAACCCTGCCTAAGGTCAGGGTCTCGAACCCTACCGTGTCGTGGTGCTCTTTATGTCGAACCAAATCGACTGCTTAGAGCGCCTGGCGTGTGTACGCATAATTCGACGCGAGTCGACGAGGAAAGAGAGTGCTGTTGCCTTCTCAGGATTCATGTAAAAAGCATAGAAGGCGGGTACCGTCGTAGTGGAGGGGGGAGAAGAGCCTGCTCTGTGACCCCGGATCTGAGTTTCGGCTACTACTATTGCGGGGGACCATATTCAATATTAAATAGGACCTACCAGGCACGATACACACGAAAACCTATATCTTTACCGATTTTTACAAACAATATTTGGTCCTATTTACTATGGTCCCCCGTAAATAATGATATTAGGAGGGGAAGAGCAAAAGGGCGAAGTTAATAAATGGGAAAGAGAAAAAAACAAGAAAACTCTCCGCCAACGACGTACTTTGCACTTGGTGCGGTACGTAATACCAGTTGCTTAAGTTATCGACTGCTCTTGCGCTTTTGCAGCCCGGCATCTTGCTGTATTGCGGACTCTCACGATGATCTTGGTGCATCATTTCGCTCCGTAGACTTGTGTTGATATGTTTCCATGTAAATACGAGTGCTTGTAAACCCGTAGTACAAGATACGTCTGTTTCATACCTCTGACACTACGAACAGAGCCTGCAACTTCAGATGACAGCACGTGTAAAGAGCTCGCGCAGAACAGAAGCACGTGCTCTGACGTACCCTTATTATTTCTAGGCTTGATTGCTATTTTACTTCTTTAAGCTTGTTAAGCCGAGGTGCTATCCAGATCCTGTGTGTAGAGCAGCCCGTGGAAACTTATAAGATGATGCAGTTCCGTAAAACGATATGTGTAATCTGTCTCTTACTATTAATAGCGGCCTGATGTGTCATACGTGTGGACTGCTACTGCTCTAGACTACCGGTAGACGGTTGTGTCCGTCGAAGTGGCGCTTACAGCAATAGCAACTACCCAGCAACCCCCAGCTACGACGTAGTGATGGTTTCCCTATCATATTATGATCGACTGCTGTCGAGGCTGGGTGTACAGTGTACAGTAACTTGTCAACGTTTGTGCTGCACTTGAAATAGATATGAGCGTAATGCGTACCGGTACACCGGGCCGATACTCCAGATACACGTAGTATTGTGTTCTTGGGCCGATGGTCTTTTGGTGCTGCGGTGCCGGTGGTTATGCCCTAGAGGGCCACCCCGGTGAGTACCCGTTACAAACGCGTACTCGGGATAATTCTGAAAGTGAAACCCGAACCCGTCGCGAGTAACCCGGGTTCTCGGAAGAAATCAAACGGGTTCATCGAGTACTCCGGTAAACCCGGGTACTCGGACAAGCCGTTTTCGTTTAACCCTTTTAGAACCGCAGTCCCGTTTTGGGGACAAACCACTCACTTTTTAAGTAGTTGTCTCCCAAACGGGACTGCGGTTCTATAGGGGTCAAAGTGATGAGGGTGTACCACTAGCGGATGATAGTGCGTACTACAATGTCATGTCGAAAGAAGCACTACAGCAGTAGTACAACTATCGAACACCAATAATAACAGAGCGCCTGGTAGTCTAAAACATTACTAAAGCTATACATAGATGCAATCGGCTTGCCTTCGTAGTGCGCATGTTGCATGTTTGTACCTGATTCCTGGTATATGCTACCAGGTACCTGGTATTTGTTTGTATAACCGCACAGCATGAAGGGCATGTACAGACACAGAGAAGGCTGTAGGAGTACCGGCGTGCGGCGTATATATGGTTCCACGCGAAGAAGCAGACACCCACACCTACGCCCCGGAATCAAGCACATTCAGGCAGCTCAAGACAGAAACGTTATGTGTGCCATAGTAGGTGGAGTGCCCAGGTCTCCATGTCGAGCAGGTTTCATGGCTACAGGAAATTATATGAATGCCTATACCTGCACATCGGAGAAATCAACATAACAGGCACGTGTATCTAAAACAATCAGTAGTGGAACTCTCTGGGAAAACCGTACAACAGGGACTCGAGCTATATGGCAGCTGCGTGCAGCTTGGGGGTTAAGGCGGGTCTTTCGGCCGCCCGGATTTTTCTAGAAAAACGCCACCAAAATATGCGGCGGAGTAACTGCCCCTGCCGACCTTCAAGCCCCCCAAAGGGTTGGGGTTCGGGTCAAGGTTAGGGTCAGGCCTTGGGTTGGGTTGGTCTGGGTCCACGTGCAAGGTTGAAATGGACGAAACTGTGCAGGATACAGCTGCACATGGCGCGCGCCTACGAAAGGGGCTTTCGCAATGTGCCACAAGCAGGTCGACGCAAAACTTTGTGCAGGACATGTGTGGTAATTTTCAACCTTGTACGTCGGCCCGGACCAACCGGGCCCCATACCTATCCCTAAACCCAGACTTGAACACCAACCCCAACCCTTGAAGGGCTCGGGATCGGCAGGGGGAGCCTGGTGGTGTTTTTCCAAAGAAAATCAACCTCGACTATTAGTAGTTAGACCCGCACCCGGTACAACCTTTTGTGCAGACTACAATAGTCCTGGACATACAGCGAGTCTACTAAAGACATGCCTATTCAGCTCTGAGGAAAGTCAGTATCAAAGGGACAGGAGGACCCCGTTTTGTGTCGATTTGTACCCGGGTTTTGGTCAGCCCCAAAACCCGCGGGTTTCAAGTCAATGCCGAACCCCGTCACGGGTTTCGCCCTACCGGGTTGTACCCGCCGGGTACCCGAGTTTCGATCGTCCGGGGTACACCTTTAATATGCCCTTTATCCCACTGCAGCAGTACCCTCGAAGACCGTTGGTGTTGGCCACGTTGTCGGGCCATTGCCTAATTGGAGAGGTGGATTTATTCGTACCTGTATTTTAAACACACGGGATAAGTGGGTACTCCCCGTAAATGTTACTTACGGTCACCACAATTGTTGGACTACTCGTTAGTTTCTGACCGTAGATCGATTCTGTCGACAGACGTTTGGACTGTCCTGGTGTTGTGCTGGATTCGTTGGACATGTCGCCGACGGTACGACACAGCAGCAGTGCCGCACATAGCTTGTGAGCAAAGATAGTGCGATGGTTGACGGTACTGTTTCTCTTTGACGGACGACCGCCGTGGCGCTAACTCCCCACACCAAAAATAATATATTTTGTGTGTAGAGGCCTTGGCGGGCGGAAACTACGGTAGACCATCAGCCGACATGGTGGGTTGCGAGAGCACGATAATCTGGGTCTGCGGGGCACATCGAATCGGTTGCCGGTCCCCATGGCCTTCGCACCCGCTTACCGGTACTCGTACAGTACCTACTGAAGTATTTGCCATGAATGTGCCGTAGCGGGGGGGGTTCGATTAGTCAGCCCCGACCGCACCTAAAGTACAAGTCAGGCGGGGTTTTGCGTAGACAAGACAGACAACGGTGCCATCTACAGTACATTCACTGCCGGTTAACCCCTGAAATACCGTTTTAGGCCACGCACATGGGCGGCGAAGTGTCCACCTGCCGATGCCTTGCGCTCAGCATATCGCTTCACTCTTCGTAGCTAGTAATAGTAACAATACCTACAATACCTTACGTACGTGGTTTTATCTTTTTTCCTAATCGGTCGTGGATGGTTCACACCTCCAGTACTGGGTGGTGCGTACGGTCTCAATGTGGCGATCTATTTGACAACGTATTATTTGTACACGGACTCTCATTGAGGCATGTACCTCGTTCATGTTGAGTCGAAGATGATAGTCTCTTGCTTTTTTCAACTCTCTAGCTGGTTCGGTACCGCTCTTCTAGGAGAGCAAAATTTCCCATGGTATTGTGTTCGCCTGCCCATCAAGTTTGAATCGGTGTATGACTGATATGAACATACTGCGGTCAGACTAAAGTGTTTTCCGCTGTTCGCCTTGTTTTTTGGGCGATATGTTGATGATTACAGTGTTGACTGACAAGATCAACAGTAGTTTTCGTTGTGATGATGGAAGAAGGGGATATGGAGAGCGAGAAAAAGCGGCGTGTCGTTCTTGAGGTCTCCTATTACTAAATGTTTCGTGTAACCGCGGTGAATTTCCGAGCCTTCCACTTCGAAGTTCACGTGTTGAACGGTGGTACTGCGGGTACCTACCGGCCTCCAGACCCTGCTCGCCTCTAACGAAGCTACAAGAGAAGGAATATAACGCAGCGGCGTTTTGGCTTTCATCCTGTTGTTCCCAAACCAACTATTAATAGCATGAGGGGCTCAAAACTTTCGAGACATAGACTTTGATACTTTGTCTTGCTCAGCCCCCGGCGTCCCCGGTGGCTTGGTAGGTGGTCCGCGTGCCTAAAGATCAATTTCGTGGGTTCAAGTCTCGCCGAGTGCATGCTCGTGGCTTTTTCTTGCACAAAAGAAATTGATTAGCGGAAAGCGCGAGAGCGTGAGGTAGCTACATTCGATGAAAATCGACGAGCAATGGGAATGCTGAACCCTATGCGCGACAAAAACTAAAGGCACGTATCGGGGGGGGAGAAGGGTGGGCACCTGTGACCACGGCTTGTCCAGAAGCTCGTTGAGGGTAAAACCTCCTACGAGTAAGGCTGGAAAGTAAAAGTGAAGGGAAAAAAAACGCTCAGAGAACATCCGAGTTTACCCAATCTGTCTGGGTTTGGAGTGTCTGATGAACTTTTGCTGGGTGGGGTGAAGAGAGCCTAACTTCGCGTTCTCTGCGGCGCCGTCCAGTTTCGTGCGTCACATCGACGGAAGTTGAAATCATGATGACCATTGCAAAAATACCCTACACTCTTTCCAAGTAGAGTTTTTACCGAAAAACGTGGGTATAGTTGTCGAGGGATTGAACGAAATCGCTGGTCACGCTGCTTCTTTTTCGGTCCAGATGACGTGTTCAATGTTTCGAATGGCGTAAACGGGGGCAGGTGGATAAGGGCCTGTATTACGAACATTTTTTTTTATATATATTGAATGGAAACCAATAATTTTTATTTGATTTGAATAGAATTTCGTAAAGAATTTGGCTTGGGGGTCCTATCGAGGAATAGCGTATTTTGCTGTAAAATCGTCAACGATTACCCGAGAGCAACCGACGAAGCGAGCGACAACCCGCGTCCTCCCCCCGGGCGCCGGGGCCAGCGGATGATTGTTTCTGCCGGCACCGCGCCGAAGAGGCTATCGTTCTTGGGGTGTCTTCGGTGGATGGCGCAGCCCCGAAGCTTCCCGCAGGCAGCAGCGACGGGGACAAAGCGATCGTATTCCTGAGCGAAGTCGTGACCTGGTCGGTGTTCGTGTGGTTTGCGAGGCATAGAGGGATTAATAACTAGGTTTCCGTCGGCCTTGTAATTTTTTGAGGCGCCGCGGATGGTCTGTGTGCTAACGGCCGTCGGACCTGGTGCTGCGGCAGCTCCGGCATCCCCGTCTCTCGGGAATGGTGGATCTCGCCTGTGGAGCAGTCGACGACAAGGCTCAAGTTTGCGCGGCTTGCTTCGGTTTCAGGAATATGCATCGTCGAGTTGGACAACCTCCTCGAATTGAATCACACGAAGGGCAAAATAAGTCCCAAAATAGGTCTTGGTGAGGTCGTTTTCTTTTGTTTTTCGAATCTCGATTCAAAACGCCTGCTCGGTTATTCACTTTTGGACGATCAGATGCAAATCGAATCAAACGAAGAAAATATTCTCGAAATCAAATAGACAATGTTCGTCACGACAGGCCCATGTGCGGGTTGTGTTATCGCTGAACTGTGAAAAGCAAAAGATCCTTGTGGTGCGCCCCCCCCCCCCCCCTCCCCCCTCTTTTCAGTATTTTTTTGACAAAGTTTTTGACATACGCGTTTGGCAATGACTTTGTTTTTTGCTGCACAGGATCCGACAAGCGCACCCGGAACGTCCTCCCCAACGGCTTCCTGAAGTTTCTCGTTCACAACGTGAAGGAACTTGAGCTTCTCCTCATGCACAACAGGTGATGATTCAACAACTTAACCCCTAACATTTACAGTTTTTCCTACGGGAGCAATGCAAGTATTGTGGTGTACTGTTGCGTCGTACCAGTTATACACTCACATCCAGTTTTGTACTTTTGACGTGCGTGATTTTCGGTTTTCCGAAGTCTCGTCGTGCATACCTGGTACGTAGTTCGGCACGTGCTAATTTGCGCCAAAATGGTGGGAGGGGCAGTCGGAAAGAAATTGAAGAACCTCATGACCGTGTTGTTACTGGTTATATATGTAGTACCGGCGCGGCATATGTCTGATTGCATCCTGCCGGACCTCAGATGAATACATGTAATCGTTTCCTGCCCTCTACTAACATTTCTTTCGATTTGCATCCTGATACGCGCTGCGCGTTTGTTACCTCGGCAGGAAGTACGCCGCGGAGATCGCCCACAACGTGTCCTCGCGCAAGCGCAAGGAGATCGTGGAGCGCGCGGGGCAGCTCCACATCCGCGTCACCAACGCTGGCGCCAAGCTCAGCGCTGAGGAAGACGCTTAGGCCCAACACCTTCCAGATTATACCACAGCTTAGCTTTTTTGCCGCCAGGGGTCGCGCAGGGTTACGGCCAGCTCCTTCGAAAGAAGGTTCTAGCGATAGCGGCCGATTTGTCGCTGCTATTAGTAGAGTTGGACGGTGCCTGCGTGAGCTTTGACGGCGGCTGCGATTGACGGTGATTTCTGGTGGCTGCAGGGGGGCGGGAACGGACGGGAACCTTTTGGCTTTTTTTCCGTCATGGGGTTACCCATTTTTTCGCGCAGCTGCTTCACGGGCAGACGGGGGTCAAAGGGTTAATATCGAAAGGTGTTTGCCCTTTTCTTGTTGTATTCGTCCCGTCCTGGTGGCGCACAGCATGATTGTTTATTCACGGCCACGCCCAGGAATTCTTGCTGTGTTACGGGCTTCGCCCGCTCTGCTTGTGAAAATGTGTATGACGTGCAGGCCTCATGACTCGCAGCTCTCGTATCACGACCTCGAAGATACATATTTGTGGGACGTACAGCTGGCTTGAATTAAAAGCAAAAAACAAAACCCGCGTGCTGTGCGGCCACTGTCGTCGTAGTTTATTGCCCAGCTACTACAAGTGTATTGTCGAAATGACATTCGTTCGTCGCGCTTACTGCGCCTAGCGCTCTCCAAACCAGGCAATTCGTACCTCGATTCAATCATCGGAAGTTGAGTAAATATTGGCGTCAGAGAGACCACGCGAAGCACTCACACCCCGCATCAATATACTGGTAAATCGTTTTATTTTTCGAACTCATTTTTTATTATAATAACTTTCGGTTGGTTTTCGCGTCTGGGCTTTTACAATCCCTCCTTGCTCCACACTCGGTGTTCGCTACAGGCAGGTCCTAATATTACAAGTTTACAATTTGCTGAAGACTTTCTACTGGTCGTCGAAATATCGTACAAAACGCTCCGCCAAATTAGGCCCTTTGTGTCTCGAGACAACCTTCACAAGTTCAGTAACGTTGACTCGGGTCAGGCGAAGACAACGCGAAACAAAACCCGTCGTCGACAAGAAGTGTTCAGATGTTTCGCCTCTGGCTTGGTACAACTACTCTGTGTCCCACACTTGATATTCGCTCCGGACGGACTTGACCCTTTTAGAACTGCAGCCCTGGTTTGGGGACAAAACATACAAATTATTATATAGTATCAAGAGTTTGTCCCCAAAACGGGACTGCGGTTCTAAAAGGGTCAAGAGTTGACTTTATCTTACACCTTTACAACAATTTACGGTCCGCATTTTGCTGGAGATTTTCCCCGCTGCCCTCGACAAACGCCATTCACATATGCTACTACTGACTGTAGAACCATCTTTTTACTACTGTAGATCAAGTAGAACCATCCATACTGCCCAAGAGAAGTACCGGTTTAGCTCTATAGCAGAACTGTAGAGCTCTGACAGTACGATAGACATACATCGGGATGCGAGGGTAAGACAAACACACCTCGTCGAGAGGTACGTTCCGAAAGCACTAACATAATTTTAGGCCACAGCCGATAAAACACTGTATGGCGTTATGTCCCTCATTCGCTTTCACAAGGTAGATCGAATTACCCGGTTTCGGGTGAGCGGATGCATAACGGTGGGGATGTTACGGTCACCAGGGGCACACGCAAGACATTCAGACTGTGGTCATACTGGGCCATGGCACGTTTTTTTCATCTTTGGACCTGGGATCAAGAACGACAACCTTCTCGTACAAACCCCCTTATCCTCTGAACAACATCGTGCAAACGAGCACAGATACAAAAAAACCACAACCAGTACCACATGCATACTGGAACCGATCGAGCGAGGCTTCCGGTAACACCACACGACACGACCCCAACCTTGGAACAGACTCCTCGTTAAGTACCCAGTACATCGTAAGTCTCCAGGCGGGTGCTTCTAGCACCCATCTTCCTCCCCAAGCGCGACAAACAACCACGAAAAACCACGACGTCGCCATCATAAACTTTGATATTAAACGTTAAACCTCTCATTGGTCGCTTTACACGACTGAACACCACTACTCCTGTGCTGACTAAATGCTGTGCGGTCGGGCACGGGACGGTTCGATCCGCGTGCAGCCATCCTGCCCAGAAGCAGTAGTGGCACCCCCCCACCCACTACCACCCCCGCCGCTCTCCCCCCACCTCCCGCGTCTAGGGGGAGGCGGAGAACTGCTTCGCTTGGGGCCGTCGATAGATTCAGTCCACGACGCAGAACTCGCCACTAATCTTCCGGGACCGACCGAGCGTCCTCGCCAGCGGGGGGGCGGCTCAACGGGCGGCACCGCAACCGCCGCCGCGACCAGGCCGATCTTTCTCGTGGGAAAATCCCCGGAATTCCCGCCATCACACCTGGTTCGGGCGTCGTGCCGTGGCTGGGTCGAGGTCGAGGGTCCGCCGCCCGTCGGGAAGGCATACGCTTCAACGCCCGGAAAGCCTTTGCTGTCGCCGCCACCGGCATCGACACAAGGGGAGCATTCCCGTTTCCCGAAAACGCTGGCCGACGACGGGCCCACGACGAAGCACTCTCGCTTACTGGCGGGGGTAGTGCCGTTCACACCATGCTCCACCACCAAATTTTCCGCGTCGGAAAAGGGAGAACACGCGAACGTCTCCACCGTTGAGGCGCACTCCGTCGAACTCGTGCCGGTGCGGTGTTTTTCGGTCGGGGCCATTCCTTCCGAGAGTTCGGCACTTGCACGGTGTGATGGCTGAGTCGGCGTCGCGCCTTCCGCCGGTACCGCCGCCTTCACTAGAGCGTCCGCCGCCGCCGCAACCGCCGCCGTTGCCGTGGCAACCCCCTCTGCGGGCACCTCCAACGGAGCCGAGGCGTGTCCACGAACATCACCAACGCAGTCACCGACCATGCCTGACAGCGGTACAGCATCGGTTGTGCTGCGCGCAAGGTCACGGTTGCCACATTCAGGTGCTGCCTCGAGCTCTCCGCCGTGCATTGGAGCTCTTGGAGTGGCGGTTCGCGCGAAGGGTCCGACCCTAATCTGTTCGTCTGAAGAGGCCGAGAATGTTGCGGTCGAGGCGATGCCGGCGGCGGCAGCGGCTGTCTGCCGCCTCAGGGCCTTGTTGTCGGCCGAGAGGCGGCTGTAGCCCCGGGTGAGGGAGCGGTAGCTTTCCGCGGAGGCGTGCTGAGTCTGCAGCTGGTCCTCGTACAGGCTCTTGTACGCCTGCATCAGACTGGAGGGGGTCCATCAAAAAGGGGGAAAAAATCGGCCAGAGGGAGATGTCAGCCTTGTTGGTTGTTGACGCGTGTGCTAAATGAGGACGGTCAATGTTTTTCGTTAAGGGACACCAGGCCCAAACGTGGTAAAATAAAAATACACGTCGATTCTCCTCGTGTATGTTATGGGTGTTTTATGGACCCGAGAGAAGAAAAGTTGGTAAGACGGCATGTCTGGAAAACTCCCTGATATCTACAAAAATAAGATGCTAACCAGAAATACAGGATAATCATCACCGGCGAGGACTGCAAACACATAAGGAACGGCCTAGAAAGAGGAAAAAAGACGACACCAATGCCTCCGAAAGCGGTTGCCTTTGCTTCATCACGTCCAAGTCTTCGCTTGCCGAACGACCCACATACAAACGTGGTTTGCCTTCGCTCGACCGAGCTTCGGCTTGTCGAACAAAATCACGTGGACGCCTCTTAGCTTGGCTGTGGGGGGTCCCTTGTCGACGACGACTGCTCCCACCTTCGGCCGGCTTTCGTCAACCCACTAAACACCCTGAAAGCACGTAAGAGTCATCCTATGGTAGGGAGGATACACATTTTTTCTGCGGCTAACCCACATGACCTCTATACCTTTCCCAAAAAATATTTTCGAAAATAAATGCACTCGCAACCCGACGAATATTCCGATCAATCCCATGCGCTAGGCTTGCCAGAATTAAAAAGCCACAAAAAACAAAAGGCATGTAAACATATTACTAAAGAGCTCCGCTCCTTCCGTAAAACAAAGATTGACCCCAAAGCACCTGCACTACTACCGCACTGTACTATTTCGGGGGACCATATTAAATACCTGGTAGGGCCTACGGTACACACAAAAACCTATATAAGACCTATGCCAATGGTACAGCGAAGTTGCAATAAAAATGGTGAATTTCAAAGATACCCGCCAAAAAAAATCAGAACACGCTTCCTATGGGCCATCTAAAAAAAAAAAAAGTTCCTAACTTTTGGAAAAGCCCGAAAAAAGCAAATCTGGGGCCGATGTTGGGCCAACATCGGCTTGAGAAAAACTCAGGCCGATCTTGGGTTCGAAGCGGCGAGATTCCGAGTCCTCGACAGACATCGATCAACAAAACCAACGATTGCGTCACGAATTCAGAACGGAGTGCGCTCGTTAGGGGCTCCGACCCACCCTAGGGTCACCGTCTTCACACCATGGCCGGTGTCATGTGGCGGGAGCTGACCAGGCGTGTGATAAAAAAACATTTGGCCGCTGGTTTGCACAAAACAGAAGACAAAACTTCTCCATCCGTCTCGAATGGCAAAACATAGACTTTTTTCAGGTTTGGGAGGATACCGTACGACGCCGCCGGCAAGCTCTCGCCCCCTAGACCATGGATCCGCCTGATATCTTCGAGGCCGTCATCTATACTCGTTGGGCTTGCCAGATACAGAGTGGGTTGGCCGTGGGCTGAGTCTATGTGGAGATCGAGGGTCGATCGTCGCACGAGCTGGTTTCGATCATCGTGTTGACAATTTGCGACCAGAAAAACACAAAATTGCGCCGCCTGCAGCCGTTGGGGAAAAAAAAAAAAAATCAAACATTTTTCTCTTTTTTTCCCACAGCGGCGGTACGAGAAATTTTTCGGCTGTTTTTTTAGAGCCATATATTTAAAAAAAAACTTTTCTACTTCGCGTTTCCATTGGCATAGGTCTAATTCGCTATTTTTGCTAACTATATTATTTACTAGGGTCCCCCGTACTAGCATTGCACTGTAGCAGCACCGCAATGACTAGCACCGTAGTAGCATGGCTCGTGAGCGACCAACAACTCCCCCAACCCCTTTAACCCCTACCTTTCGGCTTGTTGTCGACGCCGTCGTTCGGCCATCCTTACGCTGCGGGAGTGCGCGTCGGAGAGCACCGCTCTCGACATCGCATCCTTAACCTGGCCGAGAAAACCACCAACGATAACCAGGCAGGTACCATAAACGCATTAATAAAAGCATGAATCCAAATATATCAACTTCAAAATACAGTATGGTCGGATGTGGAAAAGGGGGGTAACGTGTTACGAACCCGACAGCCCAGAGTTCTGGCATATAATACCTTGTATACACCATGGATGGCATTGTTCCGTCAAGGGGAACATCGGAGGGTGAGTAACGTAGTTTTCCGGCCGTTTCTTATAATAGGCCCACCCGATGGACTCATGCGCCGTGCTCCCTGGGCGACCTGAAGACGCGCTTGCTGCTTCACCAAACTAAGCGACACTAAGCGACAGTAAGCGAATGTTTGTGATGAAACCCTCTCCAGCCGCCCAACACCAATCCAAAGCGCACTAGGTACATACAGATAGGTCTACTAGGGTAGCCTCCAAACAAGTTCCTGATGACATTCCCTCTATATTGCTATACGAGCGCCGGTTAGTGGGTCGAGCGCTCACACTTCGCGGTGCGTCTTTCCAAAAGTTGTGTTGTGCTTCCAAGTACTGCCGTGCGGTGCAACTAGCGACAGCACACGTGTCTCTAGTTGCTGGGTTTATGTTTTCACGTCAAGAATTGTTATCGCACAGTATTACACGTGAGCACAAATGTCACAATGTCCTAATCTATTGCGTTGCCCTGGAACGTGCGACCGGAAACAGAACGGTACCGAGACGCCAAGCAGCGGAAAAACTCACGGTGTGAGCATCCTTGAGGCGGTTCAACTCTTCTCCTAACACCTTGACTTCTCGAACCGCACCGTCCGCCCTCCGTCGCTGCTCTCGACCAACCCCTTCTTCTTGCTGTGCCGTTAGGGGGGGCAGCGCACAGACATCGACATTTAAAATAGTGTTTAGAGCTGAGCACACTGTGCAAGGGAGGGGATAGCGCCCTCGCGCAGCTTGGTCGTTGACGGTGTGTAGAGAAGATGTTGCAGTACTACTGCATAATAAAGTTTGACGTGAACACGAGGCGCAACCTGGGCTGCCGGTCGGTGGTGATGTTAAGCGCGAAAAGTTCGAATATGTTACAGTTACGCGCAACACGCGGAAGTTCCCGCGCGCAACACATCTGTCAACCCACCGATACCCTCCAAGGCTCATCTCCGAGGACGCCGGTCTACCTTGGATTCCCGGATTTAACAGACACAAAAACATCAACACGCCGACATGTTGTGCTTCCCTCTCGAAACTGCAGTTGCTCGAGTAGGATCTCACGCGAAGGTATGAAAGCACGGCGGTACGTATATGCATGGCTATACGGATCTGATGTCGAGCGCACAACAGCATCATCAGGCGGTATTCGCACCTTGAGTTGCTTGGCAAGCCGGCCGGAATCTCTCCTGGCTAGCACGAGCTCCTGGCTGAGATTTTCCACTCGTTCCCTGAGCCATTCGACCTGCGGGGTGTGGCCAAACAAACCACAACGAAACGAAGCGAGCGCGTGCAGGCATGAGCTCCATAGAGTGAGCAGAGTGGACACAACTCGTTTTACAGTACATAGATGCTCACCTGGCCATTTGACCTTCAGTATGTATGTGTTCCAAGTGAGTTCAGTAAGCAATCGCCATGAGCGCGCGGCCGGCGCGCGCCTCTCGGCATTGAAGGGTTGTAAATCCGATCAGCTGCTTCGATATCGCTAAAACACTCGTATGTAAAAGCGTCTGGCAGAACCCGGTCGCAAAGACTACCAGGTATCAGGTACCAGGTACACTGCTGCTGTTGTGGATATGGGGACAGGAGGGTCCTCACACTTGGTATTATGTGGTCAAAGATACCCTGGTACATTTCATACATACCTGAGTGCCAGAAACGAAAGAGGATACCAGGTACCAGGTACCAGGTATATCTGATCGAAAATGCCGAAGCTCGGCACCCAACCGCTCGGGGGCAAGGCGTCTTTTTATCGCCGGCGCTCTAAAATGGGGTGCATGCCAATGCCAACCCACGGTGAGGCTACTTGTGGCGGCCATGCTGTGCTGCCCAAGGGCAAATATCCGAGCAGGGGGTTTATGATAGGACCAACCCCGCCAATTTCGATTACGTACGTACGGAAAGGTATTCGTATACCTGGTACCAGGTACATACTACTGGACTGCTGTACGTAGCACAGCAGGAGCGTGGTACGTACCAGGTAATTGTTGTGGCAATTTATGGCAAATCTTCGCGTTCAAAAATATAGTTTGAAAACCAAGAACGTCCGCCCGCCTGCTGGGCGGATTCACAAAGAACGGCGCCCGCGCGAAGCCTTGCTTGACGTAAAACTAGCCCGATATGCGCGCTTGTCACCTCTTTAAGAGCATCCTGCTGGTGCCCGGCTTCAAAGCGGACATCGTCGTCGTTGTTGACCGGCGGCGGCCGTGGACGGCTTCGGCTTCGTGCTCGAGATGCCGGCATTGCCCTTGGATCTGTAGCGGTGCTGTTAGAGCAATCTTGTACTTCAGCCCACGCGTGCGCCGCCACCATCCCAGCATTGTCGTGCCCAGCAAGGCTTACAAGCTCGAAGCGCTGGTGGCCCAGCGCTAGGCCGAGGTCCAGCAGCTGACCTACTTCTGTGGTTGCTGCTGGATGAGAAGGGGGGTTGGAGGGAGGAGTCCAATATCGGGTCCTGGTGCCAAGATCAGGAGCCTTCGACGTCGCGTTGCCAGCGTCTCTGGAGCCTTTGGGCGCTAGAGAATAGCGCTCGTCTGATGATGAGATCATGGCGCTCGACTTAAGCAGGTCTTCCATAACCCAGGTTGTCTGGACCAGAAGTCGTGTTTCTGTGAAGTGCACCAGACGAGGCGTGGTGTGGTGTGGTGTGTGTCTGTGCGCTTGTGCTTCAACTATTTTACTTTTTTTCAAATAGAGGTTTGGTGGAGACTTGGATCGTCTTTTTTGGAGGGGATTAGCTCGTCCCAGAACCTCCCACTAGATCCCCGCTCGCACACAGCAGCCCGGCAACTTGCGAGTAGCAGTGAACACGTTGCACACCCAGCGTTCAGCGGTTTGACTTCCATTCGTTGGCATGGCCATCCTTGCGCAGCCTGTCAGGTGAGGATGTATACCTGGTAGGCTTGAGCCCAAATCGCGAAAAGCTTGTACGTATCGACACCCTGTTTTGTGTGCTACCTGGTATACAAGTACCTCCGACCTCCTACACTTGGGAGTATCTAAAACCTGTGCGGGACCCACGCTAGGGTTGTGGCGCATCTGACGCTGGCCACAGTGCATCTTGTGCGTACTGTATACCAGTACTGTATGTGCCGCGGGCCGTGGTGTTTGCACGAGCCCAGGGTACCTCAACGTTGCCCGCTGGGTGAGTATCGAACCGAAGAGGTTCGTTGCACTTTGACGAGCAGAGCGGGACGGCAAGTAACTGAACAACAGCCCGGCTCTAGACTACACTCTGCACTCTGCAGCTTTTTATTGATTGGTGTTGTCAAGCTTCCACAACTCGGACACACATATGATCGATTCCCGCTTCATGATCTTTCGACGCAGCTGTACTCCCGATTTTGCATGATCTAGCTCATGTTGCCGAGTGCGATCCACGTAAGTTGCATGGTCTAGCACATGTTTGCCGGGTTGGATCTGTCCTTTGCAGATTCTGCACAGGCTCTCACAACGGGTTGGTGAGGGACTACTGCTGTAGATGATCTACAGTACCGCTGCTGTAGATCATGATTTGTTCGAGGCGTGCAAGCTTCCCTCTTTGTTCTTCCCTCATAACATGCCAACAGCAGTTTACGCGTCAAACATATCGTCTGTCTCCCATAGCTCAACCCGGGCAAACATGCATGTGTAGAATACAAGTATATACCTGGTATATATTAACTGCAGCTCACACCCGAGAAACATGTGATGGCTCATGCAGCTCATGCAGCTCTTGCAGCTCTTATAGCTTACCCATGGAAAATATGTGCAGAAAAGCTATCGGTATCTGTCACAGAGCTCGTCCCCGGCACACCTGTATTTGCAGAATATGTAGAAGAGCTATCTCCTACAACTCATACCCGATAAACATGTGATAGCTCATGTAACTCTTGCAGCTCGCCACCGAGAAACATGCGCGGAAAAACAATCTCCTACATATCATACCCAGCAAACGTGTGTATCGTCTATTAATTACCCTTGCATATCACCCGCGGAAGAGCAATCGACTACAGCTCAAACACGGCTAAATATGTGCAACATATACCAGTAGATAATGGAGTAGGTTTAGCAGTCTGGAAGAAGGGATCTTTAGGGATGTTTTTTACTTGAAAAATGTGTAGCGTGGTCTGCACTTCGGAATCGTCGTCCGCATCTGAGAAATTTCCTGGTTCGATGCAAACTCGGCGTAGCCGCGTTTATGGCGAGTTTTGGCCCGTTTTGGCTACGGTTTGGGGTCAGGGTTAGGGTTAGGGTTAGAGTCAGGGGTTGGGTTGGGTCTTCGCCCGTGCCTTGATCCCAACAGGAACCAAAACATCCGAACAGCCTACCAACCTAAAGATCCCTTCTCCCAGATTGTTAAAGGTCCTCAGATAATGTAGCCGACACAGATGAGCCTGGAGAAACATATATAGGGACCTCAAGGAGTTTGGCATCAAGCTCGAAAGGTGGCGCGAGGCAGCACAGAAAGCCGGCAGATGGTTCCGACGGGTCGAGGAAGGGGCGGAGGTTTTCATGCGGAAAAGGCATAAGGATGAGAAGGAGGCATCGGCAGAACGGCATAGGATAGCTGCAACCATGACCACAACCGTTGACGCCAACGCACGAGCGCAGAATGGCAGAGAAGAGGGGGGGGGGGCGAAAGGGGGACGAGGGGTAATGGGGGGGGAGGGGGGGGGAGGCGGTCTGCCCAACAGACTGAAGCCTGGGTATGGCCATCATCGTCATGATGCACTCCCTTCTTTGGGACCCAAGTAACTAGCATGGTGCCACCTGGGCAACTTTGCGTGTCTGTAGGCTCCAGTGCCTGCCTTTCGTATTATATTTCCCCCTCGCCCGTGTTTGTCCCTTTTTGTCCCTTCTTTTCATCTTTCTTTCTTTCCCCCGTTTATACCTCTTTGTGTCTCTGTTTGTATCTTTGTTTTTCCTTTTTTGTTTTTCGCTATCCGCTTTTGTTTTTTTGCTTTGCTTCGTCTTCTTTTTAGGTCTTTGTCTGCTAGTAATAGTCTCTTTTTTGCTTCCCTGGTGTTCTTAGTGATGGAGTGCGTATGCCTGTTTTTTTGTTCTTATCTTTGTTCTACACCCCTCGCGAAGCGTGCGAGCCTGAAATCTGTGAAAATTTGCCCATTCTCTTGTGTGTTTCCTTTCTTGATTTCTTGCTTCTTAGGCTGTTTCCTATGCGGTTCGATTTCGAGCTTCAGATTTGTATTTTTCGATCTAAAAAACGAATGACCCTGCTTATGCAGTCCAAATATGCAAAATCCGACCTGAATTTTTTCGATTTGAGAATCCGATGACCCAAGTCGTCGGATTTCGGCCCAGTCCGACGACCTGCGTCATCAGATTTTCAAATCGAAAAATGGCATGCTCTCTAAATTCAAGATATTATCCACGACAGCAAACAGCAGCAGAACGATCGATGAGTTGGATGGTGACCCAGATGTATACCTATAGAGACGTTGCTTCGCGCCCAACTCTCGGGCGGCGGGCGGCCCGGCCCGTACCTCCGTGGCCAGACTACAGCCGCCTGGCGCGGGCTCGAGCCTAGAGACCAAGAGAAGCACACTCGGCATGCACCTCTCCGTGGATACGTACGAGTACTCGTAGACTTACACTGCTGTACAGCAGCAGCAGCAGTCAGTCACAAAATGGAACACAAAATACCAAGACAGATTGGCTCTAGCGCACTTGCCACGTCTCTTTGCCGCCAGACCAGAGGCAGTCAGCCTTGGCTCGCACGCTTGGGTCCTACGCGCAGGGCAGCGCACCCAGCGCTTCTCCTCGCGGCGCCAAACCACAAAAACAGCAGTTGGTCTCGGCGTTTGCTCGAATCTCTACACACACAATAAATCTGATTTTTCCGCATAGGAAGGCTGTTTCGATTTGCCAAGTTCACATCTGAAAATGCGATCGGGCCAAAATCTGAAGCTCTAAAATGCGAACCGCATAGGAAACGGCCTTATTGCTTGCTTGCCTGATTCGAACTTTTGTTTCTCTCTCTTCTCTTTTGGATGTGTCATTTTCTCGATTTTTTTATTTCGATTTTTCGATGTCGAGTTGTTATTTTCATCCTGTCTATTTTTTCTGGGTAGTATGTGGTTTCCTCGGTTTCTGTGGCGACGTGTACAGCGTACCGCATATATCTGATACACACGTGCGCGGACCTCCTTTTTCATGTTTTGCCTGAGGTGTAGATGTTCTTCAGTTATCGTGTGTACTACTCTTCGCTTGTTTTATTTTTTTACCGAGGTATTCATTCCACTCCAGAGTTATTGGAGCCTGTCCTGCGACCACGGACTGCATTGTAATTTTGAGTTAATGTGAGAACAACAACAGTATAGCCTATGATGATTGACATTCATCACGCAGCATGAAAATACTTCATATACTCGGTATTAGTAGTAATGATCCGAGCCTGGCGAGAGGCGGCATCATCAGTCGTCGCTGCGGTGTCGTCCGTGGCCATGGTGCCGCTAGAGCTGAATCAGGCTGTCCGCTGGTTTCCCCTCGTAGAACAATCTCGAACAGAACCAGAGAGGTGCCGAAGAGAACCAGGTACAACAAAAAAAATAACCACAGCACGTACCGATCATTTTTGTGCAGAAAATCAAAAACATGTGTAGAAGAGCTAACCATAGAACCGCTTACTTAGATCTAAGTCCTGAGCGTGCTCGGTTGGTACATCCCTGGCCTCTCAGAGCTCCCACTTCGAAATCGCCTCCTTTCATTACTTGCCGGACCTTTCCAGAAGTTCTTTGTTTTCTCCATTTCTCTCGGCACTCTCGGTCCTTTCTTCCTTTTTCTTCTTTCGTTTCGTGTGCGTGCGTGTACTCCGAGTACGACACCGTGGGAGAGCCTGGCGCCGTCGCGGGTGTCAGCGGGTGCTGGCGGGTAGAGGGGGGGTTGCAAGAAGCGCGGTCGCCGCTTTCGATCCTAGGCGTCGCGTGTGCCTCGAGACACGAGGCATGCGTGAACGGGCTTTGTCTGGCCTCCATTTATGATTTTGGATAGACTATGTACGAGTTATAAGGGTCGTTCGGGATAGCAAGATAATATTCAATCGGTGCTTATTTTTGCGACCACGCTGAGGTTGAAAGAGGGAGCTGTGCAGTTTGAACACCAACGTTATCGAGCTGGCGAACGACGGCCACGGTGAGCACCGGGCTTCACGCGAGGCGGTCGACGGGGCTGATTGTGGCAGTGAGTGATAAAAGCTTTAGCCGGACCGAATCGGTAGCGAGGTGGTCGCGAGAGGGGCGGGCGGCGTACGAGGCTGAGAGAGAAGCTCTTCTGTTCGATTTTTTTCTTTTCTGCATTTTGACCGGGTGTAAGGTGTTCCAATCAGGCCGAAAGTTATTACACGAGAGGGGACGGGGATTTGTTTTCTTTCCGAATTTCGGTTTCATTTTCATTGTTTTTGCTGTGCTGCTGTGCCGTGCTGTGCTTTCGCTTTCTTCGTACATACGAGTACAGACATACCTGGTAGAGCATATCAAAAGAAGAAAATAAGTAGTACCCTACCTGGGGTATGTACGTACGTACAATATCCGCGACGCGAAGTGTATGTGGCGTCTGGGCTGGCGTCGGGGCTGTTTTTTCCTGAAGCATGGCAGCGAGACTCTTGGCATTATCAAGTCGCCGGTTTGCAAATACGATCATTAAAAAAACTAAATTCAATCGTGGACCTCTGTTCGCTTAGCATACTTTGATGTACTTTTTTCCTTCCTGAGCGAGCGTAGCGGGCGGCGTAGGCCGCCCGCGGAACGAAGCGCCTTGTTAGCTCTTACTCGTACAGCTCACCCGCGGGGATATATGAGCAGAAGAGCTATGAATATCTCCCATGAACAAGGGCTAGGAGATAGTAGCTCACCCCCGGCGAACATGTGGTAGCTCATGTAGCTCTTATAGCCCACCCTCGGGAATCATATTTGCAGAAGAGCTATCTCCCATAGCTTACCTCCGGTAAACATGTGTAGAAGAGCTATCTCGTACAGCTCATACCCGCCAAACATGTAATATATCACGTGAATCATAAAATATGTCGATTAATCTAACCCGAAATAAACAGATCGGAGCTAATGGTGAGTTGATCTGGCCGATGTTAGTAACATTCATACAGTACCTACCAGGTGTAAAATATGGCAGAGAGTACCTGTGCTGTGGTAATATTTATGCTCGAAACAACACTAGTTACTTGAGGCTCCCGTCCCTTCTACTTGGTATATATGTACCAATACACCCAGTACATTTCACTACATACCACACGTACGTAGTCGACCCGGGAGCCTTGCCACACGATCTGCCATCTCCTTCGTACTGTCGTCGACAGCGGTGTCTTTATGTCACCAATGCTGCTGTCCCGCCCTCCCAGGAAAAAAAAGACCAAAACAAAAAAAACAATACCATTAATACTTCGTACAGGAGACTAAAAAAAATCGGGGCAGCAATGCGCGCATCATAGTTTCACGTACCAGGTACTAAGTATCAGGTACTCAGTATTATTTATACTTAGTAGTGGAACTGGAGCAGCCACGCCATCCGATCTGTTTTTCCTTTTTCCGTCGGCAGTGGTACCAGTACGGCTGCCCTCCCCCATACATGACAATGAGTACACCCCCTCCCCCCCCGGGTCCTCTTCACACCACGCTTGGCCTCTCTGCTGCGTGGTCTAGCCAGCTCCTCTCTCCTCTCCGCCTCCTCCTCATGCCATCTGGCCATGGAACGGTCCGCCGCCTCGACAACCCCCCAGCATCATCAGTATCCTATGGCATGTATCACAACGCTGTTTTGTTGGAATAAGATGGACGGTCCTCTTGGTGGCTTCCTCTTTGGTTCGCATGCGTACCGCCCTCAGCCCGCGTGCGTACCGCCCTCAGCCCAAGCTGATAATCGTTTAAAAACAAGAGGTTGGGACGCAACTACGGCTGCTACCGTCTCTGCTAATGTTGGCCATGTCGTTTTTTGTGTGCCTGGTACCGGCGCTTGTTTGTCCCCCCGTGGGTGCTTGCTGGTTGGGTGCAACAGGAAGATGACAGGGGCAAAGGTCGCCTCTCGGGGGGTCAACTACACGTTGCTCGGGCTGGCCTTGATCGGCCTGGCGATCGCGAAGGTGGCGTCGATCTACTGGGAGATGGACAGAAGGTTGCAGAAAACATCGTTCGGGTCAGAAGGGTGAGCCAGCCCGCAATGTGTCCGGGGGGGGGAGTTCCAGTACGGCGAAGCCTATTTTTGGTGATTGTGATGATTGTGAAGGGTTTCACACCTCGGAAAGTTCATGATCTATCTGATCTATATATCTACAGATCATCTAGTTATTCACCTGCCATTGTGAGGGGTTGCTTAGGACCTGCACAATACAGATCTAACGCGGGAACCATGTCCTAGACTATGCAGGAAGTACACCCCTCACCCGGCAACATGAGCTAGACCCTACAGATCAGGGATCTATCTTCCCTGAAATATCTTGATGATCTGTTAGATGATATGTTAGATGATCTGTTGGGTGATCTATCTATACAATGTGTGCAAGGTTTAAAGAGCTGGTGGGAAGGACGGTTGGAGAAGAAGGCGGTATGAAAGGTTGCACTTGGTATAGTACTGTGGTGTAAAACAACTTCGGGACTTGAAAGGAAAAAAAATGTCGGACACGCGCACGTGACGAGTGCAGGCAGCATCGGGCGGAAGATTTGGATTTCGCTCTGGACGGATTTGTAAAGAACATTTAGTCTTTATGTTCATGTATAAACGTTTATTACATTCCCGTCTATGGTGGTATTCATAGCCCGGCCTGAAGGGGTAGGGGACAGGGGATGCTCCAGTGTGTCCGAAGCGCGATCAATGGAAGGAGATGCACGACACGTTAGCCTTGTGACGATACTTGCACTGCTGCTGCACGATCGATCCTAGACGGTTCTCAAGGACGAACTTTTCTCCTCATTTTTTTGGTCGCTATCGTACCTGGTCGGTCGATCCCCATACCCGAAGCCGACCTCAAGTAGGGTGCAAGGTATGCCTGCTGTCGATGTCGCCTTTGGGGTGAAGGTTTTATAGAGCGTAGTTTGTGTGTTGTGTAAGATGTCGTCGGTTGAAGCAACAAAAAAAACGGTGTATAGTGGGCGCGCCTAAGCTGCTTGGTGCGATGCCGCTGGCGGGACACAGCTATGCTTGGTGTAGCGCGGCTTGTACGGCAGTGGCGATGCGTGCCAAGGCGCGCGCCACCGCTTGCTGGCGGGTGGACTGATGCGTTGCGTTCTCCACGGCGGCGTACATAGGATTTCGGCAAGACGTGCTTTGCTTCATTTGCTGTTAGGATACACTTTCTTATCATACGCTTCCTTTGCTCTCAAGAGGCATTGCTCAGCTTTCAGGAGACATTGTTTTGCTTCGTTTGCTTTCAGCATGCAATGTTTTTCTCCATCCGCTTTCACTTTCGCTTGTTAAATGCGGCCGCTTTTAGGAGACGCTGATGATCGTACTTTCGTTTGCTTTCAGGGCGCTCCCCTTCGCTGTGGTCGGTTTTAAGAGACACTAGTACTTATCATGTTTTCATTTTCTTTCTGGAAGCACTGCTTAACTTAGCTTCCTTCGTTTTTAAGAGGTGCTGCCTATCATAACTTCGTTCGCTTTCGGAGGATACTGCTTAGATTCGTTCGCTGCCGGGAGACCCTGCTCAGCTTCGTCCACTTCCAGGAAGACCCTCTTAGCTTCGTTCTCTTTCAGGGTGCAGTGCTCAGCTGCGGTACGCTGTTAGTCATAGCCTGGTTGCTTTCAGGAGGCACTGCTTAGGTTCATTTTGTTGTAAAAGGCACACACGCTATGCTCCCTCTGACCTTGCCCCGTTCAAGAAGTAGGCAAAGAGTTCATATAATATGTGTATGCACGGCATCAATCCAGAGACAGGAGTTCATACGTGCGTGCGCGGCGTCAATCGAGAGACCGCGAACGGATGCGCTTGCCTGCGTCACTATGATCGACCAGGTGCACTCGTTACCGCGACTTGATGTCTCCCGAAGACATCATTCCCGTCTTTGGAGGCGTGTTTGTCGGCTCCAGCGACGAGCGGAGAACGCATCAAATGAAGACGATCGGAGCTGAGGCCACTCCATGGGGAAGCCTGTTTGCGATCTGGAACGTCGACACACCCGGGCAGGTTGGTTGGTTTATTTTATGGTTAGTTAGCTGCTTGCTTGATTGGTTTGTGGGTTGGTTGGTCGGCTTGCGGTGGGTCGGTTGGTTGGTTATGGTTTGGTTAGTCGGTTGGTTGGTTGTTTGATTGGTTGTTTGATTGGTTGTTTGTTTGATTGGTTGTTGGATTGGTTGTTTGGTTGGTGGGTTGGTTCGTTTGCTTGCTGCGAGTTGATTGGTTGGTTTTTGTTCAGCTGGTTGGTCGGTCGTTTGGTTGCTTTGTTTTTCGGTTGGTGGATTGGTTGGTTGGTGATTTCGTTGGTTGTCTGGTTGTTCATTTGGTTGTTCATCTGGTCGGTTGGTGGGTTGGTTGGGTTAGTTGGTTGTTTGGTTGGTAGTTGGTCGGCCCCTCTGTCACCACCGAGGAATTGCATCTCCCTAGGAAGGCAACTAAAGAAGCGCGAGCTCGCCCAGTTCAACCCTTCCAACGCAATAAAACGAATCCGACTCTAATCCCGAGTACTTCCCCCTCAACAAATGGGTGTAAGTCTTCAGGGGTCCACAATAACCAAAACGGCTAATGGGGGAACGCACCCGGCTGGGTTTCCCCACTGTTAATCTAGACCGACCGCTCCTCTGCTTTGCACGTTTCCATTGTCTCCCTTGACTTGTGCTGTGGATACGCAGGACCCGAAAACGGCGCGCCTCGAACTGGAGGGGTTTCCCAAGGGAACGGCGTTCCGTCCCCATGGGATGCACTACCAACGCGAGACTGAAGAGCTGTTTGTGATCAATCACGCTTATTCTCAAGGCGGCGAGCGCATAGACGTCTTCAAGGTTAGACTTTGGTTTTGTATTTGTGATGTCAGCTAAGAGCCGTTTTTTTTTTTTGGTGGGAGGTCTAGTTAGTCTGGGCGCTTTTGAAGGCGCGGTTTTTCAACTACCCCCCGCATTGATACCCGTATTTCGGCACAAAAACGCTTGGGATTTTGTGGTTGTTGTTGTTTTTGTTGAGGGTATGGTCAGTTAGAATCCGTTGAGGACCCCGTTTGGGACCCATGTAGAAGCAAGAAACGGTTTGATGTCGCACCCTTACTGGGACCAATGTCTAAGCCAATCTCGTCCTAAAGCAAGGGGTAAAGGTGGGACACACTGCGAAGACGATGGGCGCATCGCTCGGCGTTTGCATCTTCCCCATTGCCGAGAAGATGAGCTCCGAAAAAATCGTCGGCGGGGATGTGCTATTCCATCACCCGGGTGGTAGTGTCATACATACGGTGTACCTACTCCATTTTGTGCGAGCGCGCATCAAGCGACAGTTCATGCCATTCAACTCCCTGTACGAGCATTAGAGCCCAACTTCCAAGTGGCCATCTGCTATCCTACCAGGCCGTGTTGCTTCGTTTGACTGGTGCTGTAGTGGTTGTGTATTGTCTTTTTTTTTCTCGGAGATCCCGAAAGGTTGAACTTGCTTTGCGTGTGGGGAGGTGAAAAACGGGGTCTCTGGTGCTATTGTTGTGAGTTAGCCGAAGGTACCTTGGGCAGTGGTGCGTCTGACGCTAGCGTCCTGCTCACGTGGAGGAGTTGAAGATTTCTCTAGCCGCTGCCCAGCCGATGCAACTGGTGTTGGTGTTGCTGTTCGTGGTCGGCCCTATTGAATTATTACAGCAACAGATACCCCGCACCCCCATTTTCTCGGGCTTCGCGTTGCTTTAGCTGCCCTCGTCTTGCCTTGCATTTCCCTGCCTTCCCTGGCCTTGCCTTACTTTGCCTTGCCCATCGCCTTACCTTACCTTGCCTCGTCCTACCCTGGCTTGCCTTACCTTGCTTGCCTTGCCTTGCCTTGTCTTGCCTTGCCTTGCCTGGTCCTACCCTGCCTTGCCCATCGCCTTGCCTTGCCTTACCTTGCCTTGCTTCCCCTTGCCTTTCTTGTATTCGCCTTGCCTTACCTTACCCTGCCTTGTTTTGTTTTGTTTTTTTTTCATCGCCTGGTTTTGCCTTCCTTTCGTTTCCTTTCCTTACCTTACTGTACCTTTCGCCCCCCCCCCCGCTCACCCCCTCCCTCTTCCGCCTTCCGCCCCTTGGCCTCGAAAGGTGTCGGAGGCTTTCCCACAGGACCCCTTGCCAGCAATACACCCCTCCCTGTTCGAGGCCACGCCCAAACCGGCCGCCGCGAAGACCATCCAAGAAGGGGACGCGATGCGACCAGACAACAACGCCGACTACTCCGACCCTGCCACAACCGTTGTCGACATAGCCGTCGCCCACGCCGTAATCGGTGAGGACACTCTAGACCACGACACCCACGATATCACCGCTCAAACTGCCGTCGCTGGAAGTGGGAGTGGTGCTGCTGAAGGTGATGCCGCTGAAGGAGTTGGTTCGGAAGTCGGCGGAGGCGGCGCGGGGAGGGGGGAGGAGGTGGAGGCTGGGGTGGAGCCTGGAGCGGAGGAGGGTGGAGGTGTTGGGAACGACGGCGAGCAGGCAGGAGGTTTGCCCGACGACACGCTTGGCGACCAGGTGGGAATGGAGTTGGTGGAGAACTAGGTTGGGATAGTGATAGGGGTAAGGATGGGGGGGGGGTAAGGATGGGGGGGGGGTAAGGCCAGGGACGAGGTACAAAAAAAGGGTAGATATGGGGGTAGGGGGGGCGTACTCATTTGTTTGCTCGCCTTAGTCGTTTGGACCTTTGACCACGCATCCTTTTCGAGACGGAGCACCGTTCCTACTCCTAACGAAAACATCTCCAACATTTAGGCTCTCAGTGCGTTTTTTCCATATATTACATGTACGCCTTTTGCCCACCTTTTTCTCCTTCCTGGTAGGAGTAGGGGTAGAGATAGGGATAGGGGTAGGCGTGGGGTGTGGACAAGGATAGGGAAGGACTGGGCGTGCTGGTCGGGCCTCATAAAAGCGAGAGCATCGGCTGGTTGTCTTTGGCAGGTCTTCATAGTATAGCGGGGGGATTGGTAGTGACTTTCGGGTGCTGGGCCGTCTTGACGTGGGTGGGTAGTTCACCGTCAGGAACCCATTCTCGAAGCTTTTTCGGCGCTGCGTGCTGGGCACGTAAGTGTTGCTAGTCTTTTGTATTGCTTACCCTTGTGCTGCTTGTCCTTGAGCTGCTTATCCTTGGACTGCCTACCCATGTGCTGGATACCCTTGTAATACTCCCCCCTTGTCCTGAAAATCCTTGTGCTGCTTTTCCCTCGTGTTGTTCGCCCTCGTGCTGCTCAGCCGTGCGCTGCTTGTGGTGTCCTGCTTGTGTTGCTCACACCGTGGTGCACCCGTTGTGCTGTACACCTTTGTGCTCTGCACCTTATCCCGTGCAACCTTGTCCTGTGCACCATGTACTGCGCACCTCGCGCGGTGCAGCATGTGCTGCGCTCCTTGCGCAGTGCCACCATGGTACCGTGCTCCTTGTGCCTTAATGCTTGTGCCTGTCTCGGGCCCCTTGTGCTTGTATGCCGTTACCAACGGTAGCTGACGCGACGCGGATAACCTCCTACCCCCACCACCACCGCCAAGGCCTGTCCCTCGTATTTCCTGATCACCGATTTCGAAAGTGTTTCTGATCTTCCGATTGTCCCCGTCCTTGTCGCCTGCCCGCCCGTTTGCCTGGCCACTCCAGCATGGCGCGGAAACCCCCGGATCACCTTCGGAGAACGCCCACTCCGAACCTGAAGTGGAGGCTGAAATTGTTGAGGAAATTGTGGAAACCCCAAAGGAGAGGGCGAAGAGGGTTAAGAGAGAGACAAAGGAGGCGGCTGTCAAAGCAAAGGCAGAAGCTAAGAGGCAGCTGGCGGAAACTAAGGCAACACAGGCGAAGCAGAGGGCGATTGAGAAGGTGAGGAGGCGTATTTGCCCTGGTGGGGGCGTTTTTGTTTCCGGAGGGAGGGGAGGGAGGGGGTCCCTAGAAAAAAAATCGGGGGGGGGGGGGGGGGGGGGTGTACTCGATAGGAGAGATCTACTCGATCTCATGCATGGCCGTAGTCGTATGACCATAGACCCTAGCATCCCTACAATGCCGGGACGGAGCATGTCGGGTTTTCACCGACCAGGCAGACATTGCTTGCACCAAGCGCGAAGCGCCGTGAGGTGTCCGGCGAGTCGCATGAAGGGTGAGCTGCATCCTACTAAGAACCGCTTGTGAGGCGGACTTGCATATGGACGACAGCTTCAATGCGTTGATTTAATTTCCGGTGTCGGCATTTCCAGAGACAGCAATGGGAGTACTATGTAACTGCCACTTGGGTGCCTTACCTTGAACACTACGTGATACGAACGTTCCCAATTGTGCGGAGTAAAGGTTCTTTACCTCGCACAAATGATCTAACTCGACAACCAGCTGTGGGCGACCGCCAAAAAAACAAAACAAAAAAACAAACGGTACCCTGGGGGGGGGGTCATGTCATGCATGGCTGTAGTCGTATGACCGTAGACCCTCGCGTCCCTACAATGCCGGGACGGAGCACGTCGGGTTTTCACCGACCAGGCAGACATTGCTCGCACCAAGCGCGGGGCGCCGTGAGGTATTAGGTGAGTCGCATGGAGGATGAGCTGCATCCTGCTAAGAACCGCTCGTCCCTGCAACGGATGACAGCTTTCAATGAGAGTCGTTTTCTTGGTTTTACCCGCCCGTTTGTCCGGCCGCAGTGCTGTCTGTTGTGCGTCAAGCGGTTGTGGCGGTGCCGCCGGTGTTGTTGTGGTGGATGTCGGGCGTATCTAGCGGCGGTGGAGCTATGCTGTGCTGTGCTGTGATGTGTCGTTCCGTGTTGTGCTGTTTTGTTGACATCTTGGATGGCCCTGCGTAACGGATTGCTCGCGCGAGACAGGAGGTTTAAGACTTATATCTGGCTTGGGGAACTCCACACCTTGCACAGGTCATCGACCGCAGATCATCCCACTTAATTTTCCAGATATTTCAATTCCCGATGTTGTATGATTTGTATGATTTGTATGATCTGTATGATCTGTGTTATCTAGCTCATGCTGCCAGGTGGGAGCCGTATAATTTGCCTGATCTCGTAGCACATTTTTCCAGGGTTAGATCTTTACTACATACGTTCCCAGATCCTGCACAACCTCTCGCAACGGCAGGTTTCGAGGAACTAGATCATCTACTGTACTGTAGGTCATAGGTCGTGATCTGCCGGAGGTATGCATAATTCCCTCCCCGCCCTTCTCAGCCGAGCGGTCGACCGACCGATCGACCTCGACATCGGTAACGATTCCGATACTGACGAGCGTGCCGCCCTAGCAGCCCCGGCGTTCTACAAAAGAGCGAAACATGGAGGGATGTCCTCCTCGGGAGCGATCTACTGTAGTGCCAACAGTGGTGTGCGTCGCCGGGGGCTAAAGCTTCGCGGTCGATCCGTCCTCCCTTCACACCCCGCACCGCCTTCACGCTAAGCGTCTCAACGCCCGAACGACCCCCTCTGTCGCGGCGCGCGTCCCCGTTCTCTTGCACCGGTCCCAATCCCAATCCCAACCTTAACTCCAGCCCCAACCTCATCCCTAACCCTAGCCCCAATCCCGACGCCAACTTCAACCCCAACACCAACCCCAACACCAGTCCAAGCCAACCCCAACACCCAACACGAATCCCAACACCAACACTAACCCCAACAACGCCAACCCCAACCCCAACCCAACGCCAACTTGCAGCGGCCAACCCCAATGCGCTCACGCTAAAACCCTTCTCCTCTGATTCCTTCTCCTGTTTCTTGCTGTCCTAATATTCGGTGTTTCCTTTCGCGTGTCCTTGCGTGCTTCCTCTCATCCTTATTTTCATGTTTCCTTTCCTGTTTCTTTTCCTCTTTCCTTTCCTCTTCCGTTCGTCTCTCCTCTCCTCTTTCTCTTCGTCTCTGCTTTCGTGTTTCCTTTCCGCTTGTGTGCGCAATGCCCGGTCTGGACACCGCGCAGGCGGAGAGCGCGAAGGCTTACGCGCGAGCGAAAGGGCTGTCGCGCGGCGAAACGCCTGTGAAGCTAACGTACTCCTTTTCCGTTGAGCATGAGTACATCACCACCAACTACGGGGGGTTGAACGACCTCGTCATGGCCAGCAATGACGAGCTGTACGTCACTCAGGTGGGCAGACGGAGAAACACATTTTAACCTAGATTAGCGCTACGTCACTCACGTGCAGAGCAGTTGGAAACATTACATTTTTGCATAAATTAGCTGTACGTCACCCAGGTGAACAGCTGGAGAAAAAGCATACCTGTATTTTATTTACACCAGGGATACAGTTCTCTCCACGTCATCCAGGCGAGCATTTGGAGAGTACCTATTTGAAATATATACCAAGTATACTGTATACCTTTGCTGTACGTCGCCCGGACGAGCAGTTGGGGAAAATACGTTTGTACACCTCGTACGAACTGAATAAACGCCTCTATACTTAGCCTTAGCCTAAACACCTCGCCTGTATTTTCGCAGACACGAGGGCGTGGGAGAATTTGACAGACCCAGACACCTTTTCCACCGGTTGCGTTGTCTCGTGATTGTCGACATGGCTTTACTTGTGCATCGCCTACCTCGCGTATGGCGTACAACGCATGTGTATGATGCTTGCATCATGTACATACCATACATATGTGTTGTATGCCATGTGTATGATGTACCGTGTTGTATGATGTGCTTTGTCGAAAGTTGTGATGGATCTTGACGGACTCGCCCCGTTCGGGCAGCTGAGACTGGTTTTTGCGGCAGCCATGATGTGCCTCGCCGAATTTCGAAGTTTTCACATATCGGACTGATCAAATAGACCAGATAGTTAATTCCCACAGTTCACGATCTAGATCGTTCGGGGCAGATAAATCCTTGATCTGTATGATCTGTATGATCTAGCTCGTGCTGCCGGATGGGGGTCGTATAACCTGCATAATTAGGGACGTTATTTCTGGGTTGGGGATAAACCTGGTATGTAGTACAGTAGACAGCTCCTGCATAACGGCAGGCGAGGAACTAGATAATCTATGAGCAAATAGATAGATCATGATCTGTCAGAGGCGTGGAAGTTTTTGTAGAGAAAAAAACAAATCCGTAAAAAGAAGGGGGAAGGGGGCATAGAAACCACCGGGTACCATCCCGACCGCGAATACAATCTCCGTTTATAGCTGTAATAAACGGAGGTTGCATTCACGGTCAGAGTGATACCTACAGTAGTAGTTTCGATGTCCCCTGCTTTTCTTGACGGGTTGAGATTATTCTCTACAAGGCTTCAAGATTCGGCCAGGCGAATCATGTGGCTGCCGCAAAACCTGTCCTGCCGTAGCAGCTACATACGGGGGTCACATTCCCGGCAATATTAGTGTTTTGTTTTTTTGTCGGTGCTGGTCGTGCTGTTTTGTTCTACGAGTACATCCGTTTGTTGTTGTTGTTGTTGTTGTTGTTAATAGTTGTTTTCCTTCTTTCGTTTATTATTGTAGCCACCAGTCTACGAGGTATGTCTTAACGCTATTCGCCTTTCCTGCGACCGTCGATTTTTTTTGTCTGTTTGTGTTCGTCCGGCCCCGGATTCCGCCAGTGGCAGGCGCAGCCCCACCCTCTGCACGGCCCCACTCAGCCGGATGGACTGCTGGAACATCTGCGGGTGTTCGCCACAAAGGCGGCTTTGCTGTTTTTGTTGAACGTATCCCCCATCATTCGCTGCACCGGTACGTTTCGTTGTGTTAGTATCCTCACCACAGTCTACGATAGCTTGTTGCAATTACAGTAGGGGTATTATATACAGCATACCGTCTACGGGGGACAATATTCACTAGGACCTACGGTACACACAAAAACCCATATATTTCGCAATTTTTACTAACAATATTTGGTCCTATTTACTATGGCCCCCCGTAATAGCAGTTCTTTGCCGAACTGTCACTGGGACTGATGGGGCTTTTCGACTGAGGAAAGTACTAATAGTATTAGCCAGTAAGCCATCAAGGCATTAAGGCATGCCTTATTGTCGTTTTATTTCAATATTTTTCGACATGGACCTCGTAGTAAATGTATCGGTCATGGGATTGCTCATCGAGTATATTAAGCGTGACACTTTTCTTCCCAAGCCGTTTGTTGCGTGACTTACTATTAATACTAGTATTAACGGTAGCAATTTTAATAGTAGTATTAGCAGCAATAGTAGTACTAGGAGTAGTGGCAATAGTAGAAATAGTAGTAATAGTAATAGTAATAGTATAGAGTAAGCAAAGTGAGGTCTGCTACGATACGAGTAGCACTTTTGGGCCAAAATATTTCTGACGGACCGGGCTGCTCAAGCCAGTATCGTTGGAGTACCATTGTTAACACTACTGCGGGGGGACACAGTAATCAGGACCAAATATGCTTAGTACAAATACTGGAATATATAGGTTTTAGTGTATATGGTGGGTCCTGATTACTATGGCCCACCGCAATAGTGTTCTTTGCGATACGTTTCGTGATTTACGTACTGTAGTAGGCTCTGAGGTTGTCCAGCCGGTTGCACTTTTAGTTTTTTTCGAAAAGCAACTTTTGGGTGGCTTCGGATTGAGTCATCAATGTCTTATTAATACGAATAGTACAGACCTCCTCAAGTGAGAAAAAGCCTCAGATAATCTAGGTGCTACCCCTAGAAGGCAAACGCGCCCTTGTGAAAGGAATCCGTTGGAAATAAGTATGTACCTTTGCGATAGAGCCGTTGGAAAGGAACCCATTGGGTAGAAGAGGCGTTGAAGGAAACTGTGTAATGAAACCGTTGGATAGGTCCGTTGGATAGATCCGTTGAACTCAAGTCTCGTGCATGACCTTGGGACGGAACTGTCGGATATAACCGTTGCATACAGCTGGTGACATAACTGTTGGATACAACCGTTGAGCGGAACCGTTGGACAGATCCTCAGACGGAACCGTTCGGACAGATCTGTTTGATACAACCGTTGAGCTGATGGAGCCGTTGGGTGGGATCGTTGAACGGAAGCGTCGGACAGATCCTTCGGCGAAACCGTTGGAAACATTGTTGGCCTCCCCGGTCAATAAGATGGAGCTTGTTTAGGCCCGCAGGAATGTAACGATGTACCTATTAATAGTTGAAATCTCTGCAGCCCTTTCGGGACCGACGTGCTCGAACTTGGAGCAGTGCATCATGTTCGCAGGCTTTCAGCGACCTACAAACTGAGGAAAACGATGGCATGAACCGCCTACTCGTGAGACAACCGTGCTCTCGTCGTATTTATAAGAACCGACTATCCATAACAGCCTTCACATTCATGTTTAAACTTTCCCTATTTTCCGGCCCGGTGTGGTATGTATACCCTATCAATGGCAGGACATGTCAGTATCGTCATATGCTGCGGGAATACCGTGTAGGTCCTTGAATTGCACTTGAGACACCCTCCCTCCCTCCCCCGATGCTGTACTCGTCACTTATTCGACCATTCATTGTCCTCTCTCCGTGCTATATTCAAGTTAATCTAGCCGCGGGTTAACAAGCCATAACCTTCGTCTACAGCTGTTCATATTATACCAGTTTGAGGGGAAATGACCTTTATTACGTATTACAAGCACCGCTATACACGCCCACCCGTCGAATGTTGGATGTGCTCAAGCGCCCCCCGGTGTTGTAGAGATGCAAGATTCTATGGTATGACTATGGCCGCGCGAACGACGACTACTGCCCCTTTTACAGTTTCGAAAATAACCCCACGCTGTGGCACTTTTGGGGTTTCGTTTTTTTTCTTTTGCGTACCCCCACCCCAGCACCCGACGATATATAGCAGAGGACTGCTCCTCATTACTATTCCAATGCTGGCGGGGTTTCTCTTTCATTGGTCAGGCATTCGCGGCCCCGAGATATATTGCGAGCGCCTGGCGCAGGGGCATGGAGTCATGTACAACGGCATCGCGGTGGGTCCGAGGCTTTGCCCCATGTAGAGCACGTTTTTTTTTTGTTTTTCGTCTTGCTTGTTCCTTTACTGTTAATATTACTCTACTCTACTCGATTGTTACATTGCATGTGTTGCGTTATGCGGACGCACCCAATGTTGCTGTCGCAGAGCATGGTGAGGACAGCACCCGCCATCACGGAGGTCTTGAGAATGACCATATGGCGAGAAATTGAGTGTGTTGCTCGCTGCTGGGTCTAGGCTTCCTTTGAATGGGTGTGCGGTCACTTTATATATAGGGCGGCGTCCGTCCTTCCTTCGTTCATTTGTTCCTCCCTTCGCCGTCGTTGTCGTTCATTGCCTCCGAAAATTTGTGTCTTTCAATAGTCGCCTGATCGACTGGCTGCGTCTGCTTGCTGCCTCTTTGCATCAACCCATGCATCCATCCGTCCATCCATTCATCCATCGACCTGCCCACCCACCCATTGATCCATCCATCCATCCATCCATCCATCCGTCCATCCACCCACCCAGCCGTTCACCCACACCGATCCATCCACCCACCCACCCACTGACCCACATCCACCCATCCATCCACCCATCCATCCATCCATCCATCCATTCATCCACCCATCCCCCGTATTTCCCATTAACCTATTAAGCTATCTCTACGAATGCGTGGGCCAACATTATTTTTTTCACAGCTGAGCCCGAACAAGGAACGCCTCTTGGTGTCGGACTCGGCGGCTATGCAAATGCTGGTCTTCGATCGGTCAGAGGACACGGGGCAGCTGACACAGAGGCAGCGGCTAGACCTTCGTGGCAGTCCGGACAACCTAGAAATCGACCTCAATAGAGGTGAGGCGGCAACCGGCTGCTGCTGCTGCTGCTGCTGCCGCTGCTGCTGCGGTGGCGTGTGTCAGGGCTCTGGTGCCTGTATGACAGGCGCTTGCTGTTGTTGTTGGTGGTGATGGTGGTGGTTGGTGATATTGGTGTTGATGTTGGTGTTGGTTGTGTCAGTGTTGGTGTTGCTTGTGGTTTTGTTGTTGTTACGTTGTTGTTGTGGTGTTCGTGTGGTAATCGCCGTTGTTTTCTTTGGTGTTTGTGCTTCTGATGGTACATGAGTTTGTTTATTTTAGCATGTTACAAATCATGGCAGTGCAATTTTTGTACCAGGTATTATTGTGAAGGGTCTGTAGCCGGCCGCTCGACTTGACCCCCCCCCCAATCCTATCTAGAGGTTGGGTTGGCGTCGGTTGGCAACGACACTGTAAAACATGCCGCTCACTACGTGAGAGCTAGACAACCAGGGTACCGTTTTGTTTTTTTGGCGGTCGGTCACAGCTGGTTGTCGAGTTAAATCTTTTGTGCGAGGTGAACAACCTTTACTCCGCACAAGTGGGAATGATCGTATCACGTAGTGTTCTTGATAAGGCACAAGTGGCAGTTACATAGTACTCCCATTGCTGTCTCTGGAAATGCCTCCGCCGGAAATTAAATCAACTCATTGAAGCTGTCATCCATATGCAAGTCCGCCTCAAAAGCGATTCTTAGTAGGATGCAGCTCACCCTTCATGCGACTCGCCAGATACCTCACGGCGCTTCGCGCATGGTGCAAGCAATGTCTGCCTGGTCGGTGAAAACCCGACATGCTCCGTCCCGGCATTGTAGGGATGCGAGGGTCTATGGTCATACGACTACGGCCATGCATGAGATCGAGTACATATCTCCTATCGAGTAACCCCCCCCCCTCCTCCTTCGTTGTTGTTGTTGTTGTTGTTGTTGTTGTTGTTGTTGTTGCTGTTTGTTCTTTGTTTGCTTTTGTCTGTTGTTCGTTGGCTTGCTTGTTTGTTTGTTTATTTGTTGTTTTTTGTTTTTTTCCCAAATTTTTCGTTCGCTTGTCTGTTGCTGGTGCGTTATTGGTGATGCTGTTTTTCGTTTTTTTTGTTTTTTTTTTCACTCTTTTTGTTCTTGTTTTGTTTTTCTGCTTTTTTTTTGTTCGGGCAGCGGCTAAGGGAGAAGAGGCGTATACCGTAGGGCTCCTCAATGGGTGGAACTTTTTGGCGCACTCTACTGTCATGGAAAACGCCAAGAAGGCTTCTGACGGCGACCACGTAAAAGTGGCGGGCGGGATGGGCAGCGTGTCCTTCGACGAAAAGCTCGGTGAGAAATTGCAAGCAGTTTTCTTCGTCAAGCGGTGTTTATTCGGCGAGGAAAACATTCCAGCCTTTTTCCTCATTTATTTAGGCGATTTATTCATCGGGTGATGTTTGTTTGAGCGAGCTTTCTTCGTCAAGCTGTGTCAGGTGGGCGAGAACGTTTCGAGCAAAAACATCTTTTTGTCCAAGCGATTGGTTAGTTCGGCAATATATTTTCTGCAAGTTTCTTCGTCGACCGGTGTCAATTCGGCGAGATTTTTCGACGAAGTTTCTTCAGTCAAGCGATTTGGCTCGGCGGTCTCACACGGCACCGTCAGGTGTTTATTGACGATCGACGTGCGTTGTGCGGCCTAATCGGCGCAAAGCGTCGGATTGATTTTCGTCATCTAGGGGGGCGGGCGGAGGGGGCGTACTCATATGTTGCTTGCCTTAGTCATTTGACCATTGACCACGCATCCCTTCCGAGACGGAACATCGTGTCTAATGCTGATAGAGGCACCTCCAGCAACCGGGTGTTTATTACGTTGTTTCCACATATTACATACCAGGTAGATTTTTTTTTCTAACTTGTCCCCTTCCTGTTTCGCCGCCTGTGGCCACCATCTATCTCCTAGGATAGCGATCGTTTTCTCGCTGCTATCTACAGTAGTGTATCAAACTCCTCCGTGTCACATTCGTCTATGTTCCTCATGTCCTCAAACACATCCCGTTCTTCCTTGTACGTACCAACATTCTCCCACTATGTGAGTTCTACTGTACTGCTTTGTCGTACGGGCACATTAGTGCATCTGCGTCCTCTTCCTCCGGGCTACTGGTGTACCTTATCTTTCTTGCAGCTCCAGGTCCCCTACAGGAAATCACAGTCTGGCAGCTCCAGGTCCCCCACATGAAATCACCGTTTCAGCGTTTTCGCGTAGTCCATTCGGCCGTGCAAATACTGTTTCATTCGTATATTTTTCCTTTTTTTTTTTGCTCATCCTATTCATTATCTTCGCCCATCTTCTTCTCTCTCTCCTTCCAACTTGTAACTCAGATCCGGGGTCACATAGCAGGCTCTTCTCCCCCCTTCCCGCTACGGTACGTGCCTTCATTTTTATCGCGAGAAGATTTCAGCCTTTTCTTCCCTCGTCGACTCGCATCGAATTGTGCCTACCCACGCTGTAAGGCGCTCTCAACAATTGAATCCTTTTTATTTTCATTTTTGCAAGTAAAGTCAAAGTCCAACCCACCTGGGGCTCGAACCCAGGACTCAACACAAGTAGAATTCGAGGTTAACCACTTGAACCACCGGGGCGACCGTATCTGCGCAGTAAGTGTTTCTCCTCTTTCTTAGGGTCATTCTTATCGGAGATTTTTTTTTTCCAAATTTTCGACATTTTTTTCGCGCAATTTCTCAATCTTCCGTATTTTCCTGTTTTTTTTTTTTCATATTGGAATGGTAACGAACTTGATATTTTTGCTTTTGGAGAATTTCACGAATAGTGACAGAACGCCTCCGTATATCGATACATATGTCCAATTATTTCCAAACTTTGGAAATTTTGGAAAAAACGCTCTCCGATAAGAATGAGCCTTATTTTTTCTTAGCACTAGCCTTTGCCTTCTTTTTATCCTTTCTTTTACGTTTTTCTGGTACCCCCAAACTCCTTTATGCACAGCATCTCTTCTTGGTTTCCTCCTATACCCCTCCAAACTCTCTCGACAACGCTATCCCACCTTATTCCAGCTCGCCCTTTTGTTGCTATCTCCCATGCAGCCCTATCAGCTATGGCTGGCAAAGCTCTTTTTCGGCATGTTCCTTACGTTGTATTGTCATTTCAACTCTCTCACGTCTCTGTTTGTCTTGAGTGGGTACGTTCCCGGAGCTGCTCGGAATAATTCTGTATTGGTCGTCTAACTTACGCATCCTACGAAGTATTTCTTTTTTAGCTGCTATCGTATGTATGTGCTGTTGCGTTCTCTTTCCATACTAGCCGTTCGCCCCGGCGGTTCAAGTGGTTAACCTCGAATTCTACTTGTTTGAGTCCGGGGTTCGAGCCCCAGGTGGGTCGGACTTTGACTTTATTTGCAAAAATAAAAAAGGATTCAATTGTTGAGAGCGCCTTGCAGCGTGGGTAGGCACAATTCGATACGAGTCGACGAGGGAAGAAACGGCTGAAATCTTCTCGCGATAAAAATGAAGGCACGTACCGTAGCGGGAAGGGGGTTGAAGAGCCTGCTATGTGACCCCGGATCTGAGTTACGAGTTGGAAGGAGAGAGAGAAGAAGATGGGCGAAGATAATGGATGGGATGAGAAAAAAAAAACTAAAAAAACTTGCGTCTCTTCTAGGATTGGAGAATCGGCACGGACACTGGTTGTGCTGGATGTCGTAGGGTAAGAAAGAACGGTTTAATGTGAAGAACACACACACATACTCATTCTGCGTGTTGAAGCTTTGGCACAATCGCATTAATCGTAATAAATATCTCAATCCTATTAATAGTTGTTGTTGTTGTTGTTGTTCTCACATTAACTCTCTGACGAAGGAGTCCGTGGTCACACAAAGGTGCTGGAGCCCTAGGAAGATCCGAAAAAACAAAAAAAAATCGAAAATTCGGCTCCCTCAAAATACACGAGACGAAGAAAGCGCACACGAGATAAAACCAATGTGTAAACTGTACTAACATGGCCGCGGGTATATCCTCGCAACTATAACATAGAGTTACCCCCGTTCCCACCTCTAAGGTATGAAGGTGTGTGTGTTCTTCACATTAAACCGTTCTTTCTACCCGTCGACATCCAGCACAACCAGTGTCCGTGCCGATTCTCCAATCCTAGAAGAGATACAAGTTCTGTGGTCACAAAGCTACGCCACAGTGATACTACGTTGCCACGTGTGCAGTATGCACTGGTGGGGAGAACCCGAGACCAGGCGGACAGTGTAAGACTTGGCATAGATGCATAGTCGAAGACCTTAGGGAGTTCCGAGCCACCGAAGGGTCAACGGAAGTTGCCCCCTTGGTGTTTGGAGTTGAGACCGCGTTGTGGTCCACAGCAGCCAAAAAGGCGGGGAAGTGGTACCGGGGGATCCTTGAAGCAGCCGAACGGTTCATGGTGAGGTGGCACGAGGCTGAGGCTGAGATGAGTAGACAGCGCCGCGCATCCGCCGTGGATGGTGCCCAAAGGAACGGGGGGGGAGGGGGCAACAGGAGAAGTGGCATAAAGCCCGACCGAGTGAATGCGGAGAGGGGGGGGAACAGGAGGGGTAGAAGGGAAACGGCGGTAGACGAAAGTAGGAAGGAGATGGCAGACAGGGTAGCAAGGCACCAAGTCGACTAGGAAGTAGAATATGACCATACTACTAGTGCTACCAACTGGTGCAGCTGGCTCGAACGTGGTCTTCCCTTGTCTTCTCTTTTTTTTTTTTTTTTTTTTTTTTTTTTTTTTTTTTTTCTCTCTTGCGCTGACTCTCCGTGATTTTCATTTCATTTTTTCTCTTCCTCTTCCTTTTCTGATTGATAAGCCGTACTCAAGGAGCCGTGTGGCGTGGTTGGAAGACGAACCTGCTCTGCTCGGCTCGTATTGTCTGACGCCAAGGGGCTGGGCATAGTTGACGAACGCAGGGCGGAGACGGCAGTCTGGGTAGCAAGGTACCAGGCGGATTAGCAGGGAGAACCTGGCTATACTACTCGTACCACAAGCTGCTGCCGCCACCTAGAAGGTGCTTTGGGCTTTGGTCTGCCTGTTATTTCCCCTTTGTTATTTTTCCTTGTTACTTTCTCCTTGGTTCTTTGTCTTACTCTGTTCACAAGCAGTGGTGTCTTTTGTTATTTCTTCTTTTTTCCAGCTCGTTCTTTTTCAAGTGTAGGCCACCTCGCCTGCGGGGGGGGGGGCACGACAGATTGTTTCTCTTAGATTTTGCTTTCATTTTTCTTCTTTTTCTTTTTCGACTTGTCTACCTTGTTTTGTTTTCTCTTTGATTGTTTCTTTTCGTTTCACTATTTCATAGATTGCGTATGTCGTGCCTGTCGTATCTAGTATGATGACATGGCTTTGCATTGCCCACTGCAGTTCACACTGCACACGTGGCAACGTAGTATCTCTGTGGCGTAGCTTTGTGACCACAGAACTTGTATCTCTTCTAGGATGGAAGAATCGGCACGGACACTGGTTGTGCTGGATGTCGACGGGTAGAAAGAACGGTTTAATGTGAAGAACACACACACACACACACACACTGCAGTGGGCAATGCAAAGCCATGTCATCATACTAGATACGACAGGCACGACATTCACATTTTGTGAAATAGTGAAACGAAAAGAAACAATCAAAGAGAAAACAAAAACAAAGTCGACAAATCGAAAGAGAAAAAAAAAAAAATGAAAGCAAAAACTAGGAGAAATCTGTCGTGCCCCCCCCCCCCCGCAGGCGAGGTGGCCAACACTTGAAAAGGAACGAGCTGGAAAAAAGAAAAAAGAAGAAAGAAAAAAAAAGAACAAAAAACACCACTGCTTGTAGACAGAGTAAGACAAAGAACCAAGGAAAAAAAATAACAAGGAAAAATAACAAAGGGGAAACAACAGGCAGACCGAAGCCCAAAGCACCTTCCAGGTGGCGGCAGCAGTTTGTGGTACGAGTAGTATAGCTAGGTTCTCCCTGCTAATCCGCCTGGTACCTTGCTACCCAGACTGCCGTCTCCGCCCTGCGTTCGTCAAGTATGCCCAGCCCCTTGGCGTCAGACAATACGAAACGAGCAGAGCAGGTTCGTCATCCAACCACGCCACACGGCTCCTTCAGTACGGCTTATCAATCAGAAAAGGAAGAGAAAAAAAATAAAATGAAAATCACGGAGAGTCAGCGCAAGAAAGAAAAAAAACAAAAACAAAAAGAGAAGACAAGGGACGACCACGTTCGAACCAGCTGCACCAGTTGGTAGCACTAGTAGTATGGTCATGTTCTACTTCCTAGTCGACTTGGTGCCTTGCTACCCTGTCTGCCATCTCCTTCCTACTTTCGTCTACCGCCGTTTCCCTTCTACCCCTCCTGTCCCCCCCCCTGTCCGCATTCCCTTGGTCGGGCTTTCTGCCACTTCTCCTGTTGCCCCCTCCACCCCCGTTCCCTTGGACACCATCCACGGCGGATGCGCGGCGCTGCCTACTCATCTCAGCCTCAGCCTCGTGTCACCTCATCATGAACCGTTCGGCTGCTTCAAGGATCAAAGTGCGAGTCTGTTATACAGAATCGCGTCCATCTTGCATACGTGTGCTTTATCGTTTCCTACCTGGTATTACTTTTGATCTGTGTGTGTGTTCTTCACATTAAGCCGTTCTTTCTACCCGTCGACATCCAGCACAACCAGCGTCCGTGCCGATTCTCCAATCCTAGAAGAGATACAAGTTCTGTGGTCACAAAGCTACTCCACAGAGATACTACGTTGCCACATGTGCAGTAAGCACTGCAGTGGGCAATGCAAAGCCATGTCATCATACTAGATACGACAGGCACGACATTCACATTTTGTGAAATAGTGAAACGAAAAGAAACAACCAAAGAGAAAACAAAAACAAGGTAGACAAATCGAAAGAGAAAAATAAGAAAATGTGTCCCAAGAGCACTCTTTTGAGATGTCCATGTCATACCTGTCGTATCCAGTATGATGACATGGCATTGCATTGTCTTCTCTGCTTACTGCATAACCATGTCGTATCTCTGCTGTGGCGTAGTTTTGTGACCACATAACTTGTATTTCTCTACGATTAAAGACTCGGCACGGCCACTGGTTTTGCTACTGTAGATGCGACATGCAGACACAACGTTAATGTGGCGAACACACACACGCCAAGGTGTGTATACTGGGTCTACGATCGGCAATTCATCTTTTCCCCACTTACGTGTGAAATTCACCGGGTTCACCATGTTTTCGTTTCATTCGCCTGCTGCGAACTTTTCTACCGTCGCCGCCACTCTCCATTTCCTAGTGTTTTTTTTTTTTTTTTTTTTCTCATCCCATCCATTATCTTCGCACATCTTCTTCTTCCTCTCCTTCCAACTCGTAACTCAGATCCGGGGTCACATAGCAAGCTCTTCTCCCCCCTTCCCGCTACGGTAGTGCTCTACAATGGTTCCTTCCCTATGTGTTTCTGCATTGCTCGGTGTGTTTCTGATCTCTCCCCGAAATCATCCGCAAAAATCATCAATCCCGACACCGTACCTTCCCCCACCGTGGCTCCCTGCTTTGCTGCTTCGACTGCTACAATCATGTCATTGGTTTATACCTCGAACATGTTAGGCGATAGCGTACATCCCTGTGCAGCTCCTTCCTGTAGAGTATCAACACACTTCGATATTCCCCCGTCCAACATCACGGCACTTGTCTCTTTTTCGTCATATTTTTTATATTTTTCATCATTCTCCACATACACCACGTGTTTTCTACATCAATCCGATGTGTGCATTTTGTATTACGGGGGACCATAGTAAATAGATCCAAATATTGTTAGTGAAAATAGGTAAATATATACCTGGTAGTTTTTTTGTGTGTACCGTAGGTCCCATTAACTATGGTCCCCCGTAATAGATATTCTATCTTGAGGTGCTCTTTTTGCTGGCAAGCGACGGGAAGAAAAAAATATCAGTGTTGTACTATATACCTGGTACAATATTATGCGTATGCGTGTGGTAATTCGTGCTGGTATACTATTACGGGGGACCATAGTTAATAGGACCAAATGTTGTTAGTAAAAATGGTCAAATATATAGGTTTTTATGTATTTATGTATACCATAGGTCCTATTAACTGTGGTCCCCCGTAATACTCCAGTAGTAAATACGTACCTGGTACGTACTTGTTTTGCCACGGCTGCACGTAGTCCGTCGCGAAGAGCGGGCTGTTCGGCACGAAGCGCCTGCCAGTTGGGCAAGTATTACCGACCTGTAATCCTGAAATCCTTGTTTGGTTTAACCCTTTTAGAACTGCAGTCCCATTTTGGGGACAGACCACTCAAAGTTCAAGTAGTTTTTCCCCAAAACGGGACTCCGGTACTAACAGGGTTAAACCACTGCTGTCCCGAAATATCATACGAGGTACCAGGTACCTGGTATATTTTTGTGTGCCTGGTACGTGCTAGTTTTGAATCAAAGCGGGCCTTGTATTTTGTGGACAGAGTGGCATAAGCAGTGGTACTATCAAAGTGTGCCGCATGCATCGTTGTCTTGTATCAAAATATGCCCTAAATAACCCTGTCCCTCGAAATCGCCGTCAATTAAACTATTGTTAACCCCTTTAGAACCGCAGTCCCGTTTTGGGGACAAACTACTTGAAATTTGACTGGTTTGTCCCCAAAACGGGACTGCGGTTCTAAAAGGGTTAACAATAGCTTTGCCGTTTCGCCCCTAACGTTTTTTGTTTTTTTTTTGCCGTTTCTCCCCAACCAAACCAAAAACGATCTTACCGTTCCGCCCCTAAGGTAATTACACGAGTTCTTTGGAGATGTGGCAGGACGGCAGCCTGCTGTCGATATCCTCGGCCGTCTCCACCCCTTCGGACGCGCGCTTGTTGGGCTCTGCTATGGAAGACGGATTCCTCTTGTGCCGCCCACCCCCGTGCCAACCCGGAAGTGAAGAAAGTGGCGACTGCCCCGGCTGGGGAGGTGCCCCGACAATCGGAGAGTGACTGACCACCTGATACTCTATGCTTGTACTACAGCAGTACTGCTGTGGTGTTGTGTGATAAGTGTCACGTGGTGGTGATGTGTTGCCAACTGCCCGTTTTTGTGATTGTTTGTTTTTTCCTCGTTTTTTTTTTTCTTCGTTTTTTTTTTCTTTCTTTTTTTTTTCGTTTCAGTTTTCGTTTTGTTTTCCTCCCCCCCCTTTTTTTCGAGCCGATGGCGGGCAGTCCGTTTACGATAGTACTTCGCAGTGATCTTTCTGACCTATCCTTTTTTTCGGTTTGTCCTACGTGGTATGATACATTATATATGATATGAACATAGTAGACATGCTCAAGGTACGATACGATGCGAGTATGTTAGCATCATTCTCGACGGCATCAGCTCGGCTCGGTTGTGTTCCCTCTGCTGTAGTGTGTGGGTTGCTTTTTACAGGCAGTATCGATTTTTGCAGCAGTATTGGTAGTGGTGGTATCGATTCCTAGCGTTGGGGTTCGGGGGTAGTCTTGGTGTTTGATGACGGTGAGGCAGTCTTTGGGGGGGGACGGGGGGGGGGGGGGGGCTTGCCATTGTATTATAGGATCAGAGCTCTGTAGAGGTTAGGTTAGGTCGGCGGAGGGGGTGAAATGTGCAAACTGGAAAGAGACGTTAGTGCAGGACCGTTTTTTCTTGATTTGTTTCGTCTCGACGAAGTCAGTCTTACTACAGGAAGTGAAGCCATGCCGGTAGCTAGAGCCGAGTAATACTGGCTACTGCTACTGCTGCTACTACTTATATTAGGAGTATGATGTTATACGAGAATTAGCTGTTGTTTGGAATAGAGCGTCGGTTGTAGTGGTGAAGAACAGGGACCGCGTTGACTGATTCATGTGCCAGGCGCAAGAGACTGGATTGAATCCGACCCGCCTCAAGCTCTCGGCTGCCACACACACGTCACTCCCAGTGGCCCTGGCTTGATGGCTGACACCTGCCTGTCAAAATACATTGTTCTGTTATTTTCGAGTTCAAAGTAGTGGCCCCGAGGCACACACATGTTACATATACCGATGATCATATGTATGCACTTCCCCGGTCGGTATGACGTACGGGGAGATTATCAAGGTTTGCTGGCCTGCTCTGGGTGCCATACTATGTGTGTGTGCTTGCTCGTTATCTACGATATACTTCTGACCGAATGCTATGCTCGAGTTGCGCTTGCTTGCAGTCGAATTCTACTGACTGTCGTGATCTACCATGTGCTTTCGGTCACGTAATGTAGTACGTGTTGCGCTTGCTTGCAGCCGCATTGTACTCACCGTAGCCGCTGTAGAGCCGTTACCATATACCTGGTAACACGCAACATAACACATAACATACACCCTACTATAGAGCGAAATTAGCATTCGATCGTCTCGACGACAAGGAGAGCGCAAAAACACCGAGCGCTGCGTCTATGCAACCATCTCGATACCATATCAAATATCCAAGACAGACGCCATTTTAGTAGGGTGCGCCCCCCCTGTTTCGCCCTATTATGTTGAAGAAAATCGGCTCGGAAATTCATCTCAGTATTACAGCAGTAGTACGCGACAGCAGTTGATATTCTCCCATTTTGGCTAAGGCTCGCGGTTCATTGTGATGTTACCGTTGGACACAGACTCTGAAAAGCGTTCTTCGCTGAGCACAAATGCTTGGCTGTAAATTCTTACGTTAATCAAAACAGCCTGAAAATCGTATCTCCTAAATTCTCAACACATGCATGTCGCGTGCTGTAGTGATAGGAGGTTAACCCTTTTAGAACCGCAGTCCCGGGGGACAAACCAGTCAAATTAGGAGTAATTTGTCCCCAAAACGGGACTGCGGTTCTAAAAGGGTTATGTTCAAGCTATATTGGGTCTTGCTTTTGCGGTATGGGCACTCAGTCGTGATCACTTGAGGAAACCAATCGTATATTTCTATTCTTACTATTTTTCCACATCATACCTGGGGTGAAATTTATGATTAACACCCACGAACGGACGGACAGACACCTCGATGGACACTGGGGGGGGGTGTGTACTCGATAGGAGAGATGTACTCGATCTCATGCATGGCCGTAGTCGTATGACCATAGACTATGATCATTTAGCAATCATTTGCTGCTTGCCTTAAGTCATTATACCATTGACCACGCGTCCCGAGACGGGTCACCGTTCCTACTCCTAATAGGCACCTCCAGCATTTGGGCGCTCATCACGTGTTTTCCATACATTGCATGCGAGTACAGCAGTAGATGCAGTTTACTCGAAAGAAGATTGACACTGGGGAACGGGGGGTTAAACCGGGGAATCATACCTCTTTGTTTCTTCCGCTGGACGTACGGTGACGGGTGAGGATATGTGTCGTCTCAAAAACAACCAAGTGGTGTCTCACATATCAGAAGCACTGCTCGCTGTGTTCCGCGTGTTCGCTTTCTGGAAAATTCATCTGTGACTGCCACAGGGGTTCTCCCCATCTTGGCAAATCGTTTCTTGTCGAATCGATTTTGCCTCCAAAAACAACAGGTGAACGACCCCTCGATTCCCGCACTATACCAAAAACACAAGGTTTACGTCACGCCGAGTTTCCCGTTCCTGCACTCCGTACTGATGCACTGATAGCCCATCTGTTATTCACGCCAACGATGATGAAAAAGGAGCACGTATGCATGAAGCATTGCTTGTGCACAGTGTTTAGTACCGGTACAGTAGTACTGGTTGTGGAAAAACAAAAAAAAACATTTTGTATGTCACATTTGACGTTCATATTTGGCATTTCACGTTGCCCGCTCTGTCCAGCCCCGCCTTTGTACGAGGACGCCCGTTCATACGTCTCCCGTACCCCTGGCTACCCCTGGCTACCCCTGGCTACCCCTGGCTACCCCCAGTATGATTCACGGGCGCCAATGATACGAGGGTTCTCGGAAATTTTGTATAATACGTACCTGGTAGGTATTTTGCGTTGGACTTTCCACCAGAATGGCAGATCGTTTGCCGCGACAACTCTTCCTTTCATGAAAGAGAGAGCGAAAGAACAGGCGCTCGTCCACGTCGCAGCCGACGCAACTTGAAACTCAAAAACTCAACATTCAAAAACTAAAATATAAAAATTCAAGACCCAATCTCAAAACTCGAAGAATTAAAGCTCAAGACCTGATCAAGACCTGCTACTAATACTTACTTCCGACCTAATCAAGACCTCCTGCTGCCGTAGACTCACTCTCCTGTAAGAGCAAAGAAGCTATCGAGGGAAATTCGGTCCGTTTCCACCGCGGGGGGGATACGGCGACGCCATCGGCCCCCGAGGAACTCCTCCCGCGTTACCGTTCACAACAGGGTAGGCTCCATACTGCCGCGGCTGCTGCTGATGATGATGGTGCTGCTGTGGCTGCCCCGCGTACCCCGGCGGATTAAACTGATGCTGCGGCGGCGGCCGGCCAAAGTGCTGTTGCTGCTGCACATACTGCGGCGGAAACTGTTGCCCCGCCGGCCGCGGCGGTCCCCCAAACCCTGCTTGAAACCCGGGACCCGGCATCCCCCTGCCCCCCCCCGGACCTCCCGGATATCCCCCCGGCGAACCAAACCCACGCGGGGCGGGCTGCTGGGGGTGATGCCGCCCTTGCTCTTGTGGCGGTGGCCGCGCACGCTGTTGGGAACCTCCCGACATCATCCCACCGACCGAGTAGTCCGGCGCCGCCGCGGGAGTCATAGAGAAAGCACCCCCGTAGCCCCACGGGGGTGTGTGCGACGAACGACCCGCAGCTCCCACGCCCCTGTCGCCTTCACCCCAACCGTAGTAGCCAACGTCGTCTCCGTTGTCGTGGTGTCCTCCCCTCCCGCCTCCCCTGCCTCCTGCTCGACCTCCTCGGCCGCCTCGTCCGTCGGCGGAGCCTCGGCCACCCCGCCCGCGGCCCTGCCCTCCCTGTGCGGCGTCCCTCTTGGCCTTCCTCTGTTGCCGATTCTTCGCTTCCTCGGCCATGAGGGCGTCGATCTCGGCCTGCGGAAGGCCTTGGTTAGCGAGGTTCTGGCATCTCTTGTAGGTGGTGTGTTTGGCCTTCGCCAGCCGCTCCTGCGCAATAAGAAAGAGTCATTCCGTTCAAACCAGAAAAATAGGATGCACAAGGGAGGGGTGGGGTGTTCTCGACATAATGTATGGCCGTAGTCGGGGGACGAGTAGAGGGGTACAAAACGATTCAAAGAAAGGATGCGGTATGTGAGCTCTGGGTCGGCCAAGCGTTCAGCTGGTTGACTATACGTTGGCGGCTGAGGTTACGCTTCAATAGTATATGTATATACAAGGCTCTTCGCTCCGCGGGCGGCTTCCGTCGCCCGCTACATTCGCTTAAAAGGAAGCAGATAGAACGAAGTGTAAAGCAGACAGAGGGCAGAGGATGCTCACGACTTGGTCCAATGAATGGGCGACCTTGCAAAGGCCAACAGCTCAGTGGTGCAGGAAACGCTATGCCGGGCCATCTTGTGTCCGCTGTAATACTTAGGATGCAGAGCTGCTGGTATACAGCAACCGTAGCCTGGTTGTGACAAGATGCTACTCGTGCTGGCTGATGCGACAAGTCTCAGCCTACACTCCACGGTTGAAAAGACTGCACTTCTCACTTTTGCGGTGGCAGTACCTGTCGGTGCCTGTCGGTACCTGTCGGTGCCTGTCGGTGCCTGTCGGTGCCTGTCGGTGCCTGTCGGTACTCTCAGCCTACACTCCACGGTTGAAAAGTCTGCACTTCTCACTTTTGTGGTGGCAGTACCTGTCGGTGCCTGTCGGTACCTGTCGGTACCTGTTGGTGCCTATCGGTACCGACAGTACCTGTCAGTAGCTGGGCCCACAAACGGTCAAGCAGGGATCTCTCCCCCCTACCCTCTGCCGCTTTGAACAAAATGCGAACAAAAAACTCCAGGTATTTACTCGTGGTGAATCAATAGAGTACGTGTGTGTGAGCATTTTTAGTGCTGGCCTGCTCGTGCGTTCCAGGTAGACACTTGATAAGGCCAAGGCCAAAGTTTTAACGTGTTTGGTCGCTACCTCGCTATCGCCAAAGGCCTCTCTCCCCTGTATCCCTCCCTGCCATGATACCTTCTGCGCTATGAAAAACCCAGGTGCATACTATCAATAAGAGCAATGCCATGGTAACGGTGATGTCATTTTTTCTGAGCTCCTGACATACGAAGTGTCAACACATCTCGTCACCCCTAACATGACTTCGAACAAGCTTTTCTTCGTGCAACCCGACCAGAAAACATATGCGCTAGTCCTAGAAACAATTACACTACCTGGTGGTTAATATAGCTATAATAACAGGTAGTTGTTCCCTCACGCAGCTCAACCGGTCGTAACTTCTTGAACCGAAAAATAGTACCCTAAGACCTATGCCAATGGTACAGCGAAGTTGCAATAAAAAGTTTGGATTTCAAAGATACCCGCCGAAAAAAAATAGAACACGCTTCCTATGGGCCACGTAAAAAAAAAAAAAGTTCCTAACTTTTGGAAAAGCCCAAAAAAAAGCAAATCTGGGGCCGATGTCGGGCCAACATCGGCTTGAGAAAAACTCAGGCCGATCTTGGGTTCGAAGCGGCGAGATTCCGAGTCCTCGACAGACATCGATCAACAAAACCAACGATTGCGTCATGAATTCTGAACGGAGTGCGCTCGTTTGGGGCTCCGACCCACCCTAGAGGCACCGTCTTCACACCATGGCCGGTGTCATGTGGCGGGAGCTGACCAGGCGTGTGATAAAAAAAACATTTGGCCGCTGGTTTGCTCAAAACAGAAGACAAAACTTCTCCATCCGTCTCGACTGGCAAAAAATAGACTTTTTTTCAGGTTTGGGAGGATACCGTAGGACGCCGCCGGCAAGCTCTCGCCCCCTAGACCATGGATCCACCTGATATCTTCGAGGCCGTCATCTATATTCGTTGGCCTTGCCAGATACCGAGTGGGTTGGCCGTGGGCTGAGTCTATGTGGAGATCGAGCGTCGATCGTCGCACGAGCTGGTTTCGATCACCGTGTTGACAATTTGCGACCAGAAAAACACAAATTGCGCCGCCTGCAGCCGTTGGGGGAAAAAAAAGAAAAAATCAAACATTTTTCTCATTTTTTTCCCACAGCGGCGGTACGAGAAAATTTTTGGCTGTTTTTTTAAAGAGATATATTTGAAAAAAACTTTTGAACTTCGCGTTTCCATTGGCATAGGACTAACCCTGGCATTTTTTTTCCTCTTTTTTTTTTTCTTTTTTCCCCCAAGTCAGTGGAGCAAACGGCGCGCGTATTTTTGGTATTTGGTTGCTTACCTTCTCGTCGTCCGAAAACTCCTCCTCATCGCACTCCTCATCGTGACAGTTCGACGCGTCCGTACCCTTCCCCGTCGGTACGAGCAGCTTTTTCGAAAGGTAGGTGGTGTGTTTCTTCAGCGCGAAAACGACCGCTCCCACCTGTTAAAACACGTACCAGGTACCAGGTATCCGGTACACATCAAATGTATTACCGGGTAGATCAGTTTTCGTGCATTTCACGACACAGCACGTAGCAAGGCCCAGTCGGTCAAGGTCGAACAAGTCACAAAGGGAATACAAAAAATAAACAAATACTTCGTACATACATAAACTGGGCGCGAGTGGCGGATGAAACCTTTTTCAGTCAGGGTTGGTCTGACGTGAAGCTTCTTTCCAACGATGCGTCTATGTAGGGCACCTGTTAGTATATACGCTGGGGGTACCCGGGTATATACCTGAGCATGACCAAAACAATACCCAAGAGTATATACTCTTAGGGTACCCGGGTACATACCCGAGTATGACCAAAACAATCAGGTTTGGTACCCGGGTACCCCAGAGTATATACCCTGGGATACCCGGGTACATACACGAGTATGATCAAAATGATCAGGTTTGGCACCCGGGTACCCTAGAGTATATGCCCACCCTTGATTATTTCATAAAAAAACTCCCGACACACATGGGCGGTGGCGTTACAGTCTACCTAAGTAGTATGGTTACGGGGGATGGGAAAATTAACTATTAACTAGTAGTTGGCATAGGAGTGATCGATGCGTTCGCCCTATATCCCCAGCGGCGTCCCACACTTTCAACCTCTCGAGATCTCAGCGCTCAGCTCTGTCGTGCGCATCACCGCTTCGCCCATCTAAGCCTCCTTACACCCATGCCTGGTATCGAGTACACCCCCCCGCCCCCTGCTCCCATGGTCATACGACAACGGCCATGCATGACAATGAGTACACCTACCCCCCCCCTGCTCCGTCTCGAAAGGGATGCGTGGTCAACGGCCAAAGAACTTTGGCAAGCAACAAATGAGTACGCCGCTCCCCCTCCGTCTTGTTGGGATGCGAGGGTCCATGGCCATATGACTACGGCCATGCATTACTTGAGTACACCCCCCCGCCCCCTCCTCGTCCCGAAAGGGGCGCGTGTGGTAACGGCCAAATGACTAACGCAAGCAACAAATTAGTACGCCCCCTCCGCCCCCCCCCTCCCCTCCTCATCCTCTTTATGTCACCTTCCATCGACGGAAGGAGTGTTCGCTCCGGCCTCCCAAAGCCTCCATCGCCTCCCTGGCGACCTCCCTCAGAGCTTCCAGCTTCACCTCGGCGGCAGCGTCAGCCTTTTTTTTCGCGATCAGCGCTTTCTGCGCCACCGTCTCCTCCCCCTCCCCAACTGTGTGATCCGACATCGGCAGCGCCGGTGCCTCCTCTGCCCTTTCCGCTGCCTCCCCCGAGGCCGCTTCGTTCCCCGCCACTTCTGGCGCTGTTGTCTCTGCTGCTGCTGCTGCTGCTGCCTCTGCTCCCGTTGTTGTTGTTGCTGCTGCTGCCTCTGCTCCCGTTGTTGTTGTTGCTGCTGCTGCCTCTGCTCCCGTTGTTGTTGTTGCTGCTGCTGCCTCTGCTCCCGTTGTTGTTGCTGCTGCTTCTGCCTCTGCTCCCGTTGTTGTTGCTACTGCTGCTGACGCTGGGTTACCGTTCCCAACTTCTGCTCCGTCTGGCGTGGGTTGCTCGCCGTTACCGGTTTCCATTGCATCTGTTATCTCCGCTGTTTCCTCGGCCTCCTCTCTACCTTTCAGCACGGCCGCTCGCTCCTGCTTCGGCCCGCAATTGTACACGCGTTCGCGGTCGGGTAAGGGTCCGGGTTCAAATCAACATATATATATATATATACTTAAGTAAATTATATATGTATATGTAACAGTCCTACAGCAGTGCCCGGTACCAGTACATCTCTCAATCAAAGTACACACCTTCTCTGCCTGTCGGAGCTTCCTCGCAGCTGCCTGATACCGCACGACCAGCTGGAACTGATCTTTCGCCCCTTCCACGCGGACCGTGTAATGAGGCAGCACGCACGGCCCGAAAATCTCGTGGATGCGTCCGAGCGGTTCCTTTGCACCCCCCTCCTAACCCCCCCAACCAGCAGAAACAGCACCAATAGCAGCAGCAGCAGCAGCAGCAGCAGCAAAAGGGCATGCGCCGAAAAGTGTCCAAGATGGAACGAAGGGCCGTCAGCTCAGTATAGGCGGGTGCGGGCTCTTGCCCGTCGTATTTGGGGGTGGGCGGCGGGTCAACAGAATCGTCAAGTCCGGCGCGAGGTCAACTGGCGAATTTCGGTCAAGTTTGTTCGTGTGGGGGCAGTTTTTATCCCGGGGACATTTCTGAACCGTCTCCGGGCTTACACCTCGTCACCGGAAAAAATCGAGGTACACCCACCCGCAAATACGCCCGTCTGAGCGTTTTCGGAAGAAACTAAGCGATGTTTACTTACCCAATGTGCCATCGCGCGGCACAGCACAGCACAGCGTGAATGATCAAAGCATTCACGGAGGGGCAGAGGGGCTAAAACTTACCGCCCAGTCACGGTACCATACACGACGCTATCAATAAACTGCGGCGAATCAATACAGCGCGAGGTTCCGGGCGCGATTTAAGCCGACAAAGAGAACCCTGCACTAAGGCCAGAGACACGACACGTGATACCCTGCCAGTTGCAAAAGTACCACCTATAACAAACCGTTGCCTCCAATTTTTTCATTTTTCAATTTTCCCAGAATCAACGGCGCGGGCTGCTTCGTTGCACATCATCCATACGGTGCAGCAGCAGCAGCAGCAGCAGCAACGGTGCCATGCCGCAGGCACCGCTCCTGGAGCGACTCCCCCCAGAAAATCTCAATTGACTTGCAAAGATGAGTTTTAAATAAAAGTCATCGATCTCAGGATAGCTCAGGATAGCAACGGAAACAAGTCAGCCAACCACGAAGAATTTTCGCTCTCTATCGAACGGAACGGAACGAACGGACGGACCTCTGGACTCCCTGCGACGGCTGAAAGCACGCTCCCCTCGTTCAGGGGTGGCTTGCCCGCCACTCCCCGGATGACGATGGTGCCGTCCGCCTCGACGAGGGACAGGATGGTGCCGATCTCCATCACGTCCGCGCCATCCATGGACACCTCCCCAAGGGGAAGGATAGGCTCGGCCTCCTATTGGTCAAACCGAAAGAGGGGAAGAGACATGAGTTGTTTTAGTGTCCACTCTTTCACTAAGCAAAGGAAATTTTGATTTTTGGATGTTATCGTGTTCATCCGTATCAACATTTAGCTGTTGTCCTTGCCTTCTATTTTATCATAACTCAGACCTAGGGTCTAAAAGTACCCCCCCCCCCCCCCCCCGACCCACCTCTCTTCCCGCATTGGTCGATCGAAAAAGGGGATATGAACACAATAGCAGGGTAACGCCGGGAACCTTAGAAAAAACATAAAACCAAAAACAAACGCGAACGTCTATACAACCCAAAAGGCACCAGAACGCCAGCAGCCATGCGTGGAAAACCGTCCTGCCCTGGAGGTCCAGCCAGCACGAAAGTCTATCAGGTGCATACAAACTACAACAGCGAAAGATGAAATCGCATCAACGAATTGGACTAACGAAGGCTGGAACAGTATCAGGAAAAGCGAAGGGGTGATGCGCGTTGTCGTCATTAATCTCGCGAAAAAGCAAGTGCGGTCGGTAGCTGTCTGCCGTAGAGAGTCCTACCGACAGGCGGCTGTGACACGGCCGGAGAGTAATAATGGTGTGAAGCAACACCGCCAAGCGCCTTGCACGTCGTCATCGGCCGCCCACACAACACACATAATACACACTAAATACACTACAACAGTTGAACTGTAGTGAACTTACGCCCGACTATTTGCTTGCCTGACAGCAAATGTTTCTATTGTATTCTCCTGCTTACCCTGGACTATGTCCCGGGGAGTTGCATACTACTGTAGCATACTATACCAGGATCCGGAAGCGCTTCTAATGTGGGCGATCCAGGGCGATCTGGAAACAAACCCTCGGATATGTCGACGGCGCATATTGTCACGCTTCTTTAATAAACCCACAGAGTATGCACGATACACGACGAGACACAATTAGTTGGAGAGCGATAAAATGACGGTCTTCCTTACCTCATTCGTGGTCATCACAACCCCACACGACCCGAGCTCCTCCTCATCCCCATCGGATACGTCTTCGGCTGGATACACGGATGGATGTCCCGATTTTGGCGAATGGGGCCGCTTCCTACGATACACATCGTGGTACACAGAATAGGCAGGAAAATAGGCAAGGCACGACGAAGTAAGGCAAGGCAAGCAAGGCAAGCAAGGCAAGCAAGGCAAGCAAGGCAAGCAAGGCAAGCAAGGCAAGCAAGGCAAGCAAGGCAAGCAAGGCAAGCAAGGCAAGCAAGGCAAGCAAGGCAAGCAAGGCAAGCAAGGCAAGCAAGGCAAGCAAGGCAAGCAAGGCAAGCAAGGCAAGCAGGGCAACGCAAGGCAAAGCAAGGCAAAGCAAGACAAGGCAGGACAAGGCAGGACAAGGCAGGACAAGCAAGACAAGCAAGGCAAGCAAGGCAAGCAAGGCAAGCAAGGCAAGCAAGGCAAGCAAGGCAAGCAAGGCAAGCAAGGCAAGCAAGGCAAGCAAGGCAAGCAAGGCAAGCAAGGCAAGCAAGGCAAGCAAGGCAAGCAAGGCAAGCAAGGCAAGCAAGGCAAAGCAAGACAAGGCAAGACAAGCAAGGCAAGCAGGGCAACGCGAGGCAAAGCAAGACAAGGCAAAAGACAAGGCAAGATGGTACAATTGCTGCATTCAGCACTCACTTCGTCTCCAGAGGCTCCGAAAAGTCGCTGTCGGACGAAGAAGCCTCGCTATCTTCTTCCTCCTCTTCCTCCTCCTTCTCCTCGTCCTCGTCCTCTTCCTCGACCTCGTCCTCGTCCTCCTCCTCCATTTTCTCCTCCTTGGGGTCCTTACCCCCCCCTGCTTCCTGCGGGGGAATCCCCACCGGTTCGAAAACCACCTCCGCCTTCCTCTTTCCCTTGTTGGAGGCGTTACACTCCTCGCTTCCCCCGTCCTCTACTTCCATGGGCTCCTTGTGCTGCTCCTCTGGGCAATCTTCCCCGCCCCCTCCCCGCCCAGCGGCGTCACTCGCCTTGTCAGAGGCTTTTTTGTCCTCAGAGCTCTCGTCGTCGGAATTTTCCATTTGGTCTCCCTCTCCTTCCCCTGACTGCTCTTGCTTGATTTTGGCGTCCGCAGGCTCGGCAGCATCGGCAAAGCTTGCAGCTCCGTCCGTCGCCGGTGGCAGAGTTGCTACCATAGCCGAAGGCGTTGCTACTACCGCTGTTAGGAGATCGGAGGCGGACAGAGCTCCTGCGGCCAAAGCGGCCACCTGCATACGATATGTTCGTACACCAGGCAGTACGGATGTACAGCAGGCAGCAAGCAGCAGCAACAAGAACAGCACGAACAGTGGTGGCGGGTGGTCGATACGGTGAATACATCTACTGCTGTACGAAATGAATGCGTCAGCAGGATGAAACGATCGACTTTGCAGACCCGCTCACGGGGCTAACGCAGAAGAATACCTGGTAGTAGAATATCATACGTACAGCACGCGTCTCATCCCCCTTTACCCCATTACCCATGACCATCAACCATAATCCATGGTAAGCTCGTCACTCTGAGCCTGGGGCGACGTGCAGGGCTCCTTTGCTCCTCTCTGCCTCAGGCACGCCGTGGAGTTCGGAGTTTAAATCTCTCCTCTTGTGCCAGGTATGATATTAATACCAGTACTTGGTACCAGTTACCTGGTACTCATATACCAGGTACCATACTCGTAAATACGTACCTGATACCAGGTACCAGGTATCAGGTACGGCAGTATCTCATAATCCCGCAGTACCCGAAAGTAGGCAATGATGGGTGATGAGATACCTGTACGAATATGATACCAGTACTATTGAACAGAGCAGTACTGAAGTACCTGGTACTGCTACTGCTGTACCTGGTACTGGTAGTTGATACTCTATTTTATAAGAAACTAAAAGAGTACGTCAGCTGTGAGTTCAACCGATCGGCAGATCGATCGATACTCAACTTTGCAAGCTGCGTGAACCGATCGCGCGTTTTCCATTACTTCCCTAGCGATTGACTACTGGCCGGTGACTCCCCTGAGTGCTACCAGGGTCGACGAGACGATAATATACTTGTACCATTTCGTACACTGAAACAGCAGATCGACACGCGAAGGTCGGGGTACAAAACATAATCGAAAGTTGGTTGACAACACAGACGGGCACCTTTTATAGCATGAGAATAACTTACCATACACACCGTACGAGTACTCGTGCGAAGATTTAGGCTCTACGAGGCTTTCGATCTCTGTACGAGTCCCGACCAATTCCAGAGACATCATTTCCAACTCCCACCGAATAACGAAATCCTGCTCTGACAATCAGAACAAGCAAGGCGAAACAAGTATAGTCATGATACTCTTGCTGCAGGTCTGCGACTTGAGAACCTGCTGGTGTGTCTGTGATGGGGCCTTCAGCGCTGTACTTGTACGAGTATTCCCGCGGGTATACACCAGAAGACCAGGCTCAACACAGCAATTGGGTGGAGGAACAAGGCCCGTTTCCCCTCATGATATGACGCACTGGTCGAAACGCCAGCAACCTTACACACGCTCTCCTACCTCAGTGTCTGTGATGTGCCTTCCTGCTTGACTAGCAAGCTCAATCGTTTGGGCAACCGCCAGGTCGCCATTGAGTTGCGCCATCGCTCTCTGCTGGACCGCAGAGCTTGAGTGCCAGCGTGAAACTTGAAATACGTTTAGGTGGACACAGCCGCACAGCAGTGAAACACACCGCCGGACAACAAACAAGCGATGCCTGGGACCAAGCAAGGCACAGCCAATACCTTGACTATGCGACAGGTAACTGGGGCTAAGCACGGGGTCCAATGCAACTCGTGGATCAGTTGTCCGGCACACACTGCAGCGGACAGCAGCAGCAACAAGCAACAACAGCGATCGAATCATGTGGGGTTTCCATAAAGTTCTCGAAGCGTGCTTGATGCGAAATTCGTAGTCCCGCCGCATTTTGCACCTGCTCTCGGTTCCTGGCTACTCTGTACTGGCTACCCCTCTAGCCGCTAGCCCTGTGTTCCCCCCGCCGCGTCCCTGAGTCTCCTTGAAGAAAGACGAGGACTGCGGGATATCACGTTAGGAATCTTCGCTCATCTCCCAAGAGGACAGGTATGCAGTATCGGTGCTGCGCTTCCCCGGTGTGTTGTATCATGGCCAGTGTGATCGTGATACATTTCTTGCGAGACTGTCAGTTTTATATGGGGCGTGTGAGTGCCGGCAGTGCCGCTACCGGAGGGTACGGCAGCAGTACTCTTACGGACACAGCCTACCAAACCTTTTGGGGTTCGTTGCGATCTCGCCACGAGACCACAAGGTGGTTTCACGCGCACCATCCCAACATGTCAAAGTGTCCAGGCTGCAGTCTGATGTTGCCCATAAAACTCTTAATGCTGTTGTTGTACTGCTGCTGATGAACATACGCGTGCATGTTGTGCTGCAAATACCTGAAAATCAGGCGACACACTCCATTCCTGCTGCACAAACACTGCTATATACGCATCACCGCACCGCGGCCCAACAGCCCATGGCGCTCTCTGCTTGCGACAAGACCTGGCTGGAACTTCACAAGCTGAGAGATATCCCCCCGCTAACTGGTGGGCAGGACACTCACTACAAGGACTATGCGGCCTTCGCGGCATGCAACGAGGTGCGCTGCACGCTCGGCCGCTGCTCAGAGCTCCCTCGGAAGGAGTTTATCTCCGTCTTCACCGACCTTGTCGCAGGTCCCCGCATGGAAGAGCTGTTCGATGTCTTCAAGGCCAGCCGGGGCCACCCGGCCCTGCAGTTCGCTTGCCTGATCTCCCTGCACGGCGTCGCTGAGCTGCCTACGCGACGGAAGGCTCTCCTCACGCGCCCTGACTTCGTACGCGAGCTCCTGTTCGTGATGTCGTCCCCCCGTCGGCGACTAATCACCCCCGCCAGCGCCGATACGGCAGCGTCGGAGGTTGTCAACACCGCCGCGGGAGCCATCACCACGATTACCGGGCTCTTCTCGAGCAACGGGACTCTGGAGCCGGATTACGCTAGTCTCTGGGTGCGCCTCGGCGCCGTCCCGGCTCTCTCGGCCTGCCTCGACAGTCAGGCGCAGTTCGACCGGGCGAGCCCGGTCTCCACAGACCTTCCCCTATGTTTTTTCTTGATCTCCACCTCGCTCCTAGCCGGCGCCGCTAGCTCCGTTTCTGAAGACGACAAGGTTATGCTTGGGACGGCCTGGCTGCGACTGCTGGTCGACGCGAGGAGGTGGATCGCCCACGAGGCCGGCGGCGTATTCACCGACTTTTTCATCCGCCCCAACTGGCTCGGGGGCGTCGTTCTCCGCATCCCGCAGGGGGTCAGAGCGCTGGCGGTGAGGGCAGCGCGGGAGTGCGAGCGGGAGGGCGGCAGCTGGAAGCGCGGCGCGGCGGATAAGCTCGCGTGCGCCTTGCGATGCGTGAACGTGTCTAGCCGGGATGCTGACGGTGTGGAGAGGAACCAGTGTGCCGGTCCTGGCTGTCTACGCCTGAACGGTGAAGGCGGTGGAGGTGGCAGTGGTGGTGGTGGTGATTGCGGTGGCGGCAAAGGGGTGGAAGGGGGAGACGATATGGTGGGAGGGGGAGGCGGCAGTGGTTGTGGCCAGCGCTTCAAGCGCTGCTCTCGGTGCCACGCGTTGTATTGCTCGCGCGAGTGCCAGGTGGTGCACTGGAAAGCGGGGCATCGAAAGGCGTGTGACCCGGCAAAAGCATGATTTCAGTTTGCCGTACCACTGCGGCTGTAGTGAGAAGAGGGAGGGAGGAAGGGAATGTGGGAGGGAAAATAGACAAGAGGGGTGGGGGGGGGAGATGGGGCATTGAAACGAGAGGGATATCAACGCCAGCCGTTGCTACGTGTAGCTGAACAGCAATGCAGGAACTCCGACGTCCGTTCTCTTTCAAGGACACGCGACGTCGACGTTGTTATATTTTGATGGTTTGGATTTTGTTTAAAGGTGCGTATACTACGGCTGGCTTTTCTTCATATCGTGGACCGTTGGCGACGATCCATACCAATATTAATTACACCAGTATATTCTGTACCAGGTATATACCAGGTACGAAGGCAACCACCTCTGCATGAACACAATTGTGCTGCTGTACGTACAGTACTGTAGACACGTGCTACATGGTGCGGGCAGGTAGCTTCTCAGATGTAAAGCGTGGTCAGTAATAAATGTTCCACATCTCGGACAGATCATGATCTACCTATCTACATATATATCATATAGAGCCCAACCTGCCGTTACGAGATGTTACGCAGGATCTGTAGGTTACAGAGCCAACCCAGGAATCCTGTCCTGTCTCATGCAGACTATACGGCTCCCACTCGGCAACATGAGCCAGATCCTACAAGATTGGGAATAGATCATGTGGAAATCGATGATCAGTGCGAGTTGTGAGATGTTAGGGCGCAAACGTTCAACTACGTAGATAAAAAACGAAACAGTTAAGAGCAGTGTATTTGGTGCGTATCGGTAGAGGAACCAAACGTTGTCTTTGGTGGTTTTAAGCGGGATCCCCCGAGGGATATACTGTAGTTCTTGACTGAGCAGTTTGCCGTCTTTCCTGTTCACTGGGTACCGAGCAAGGGTCGATTGTTTCGATCCAAGCTATTTATCTAAGTCGTCAGCACGCCACCATTGCTGACAACGCTGGGCACGATCATAGCCTGGCATGCTGCATCATACTAACACTGTCTTGAGGTTTACGCACCAGGTATAATACAGGTATGCCGAGTCCAGCAGCAGCAACAGCAGTCAGCACGGTTTTTTTCGGGTTTTCATACTGCTGTTGCAGGTCACGGACTGGTCCGCAGACAGACAGCCGCCGATGGGAAGGGGTCTTCTCCGATGGGAATTACCGCGGGTTGATTTTTTTTGGTATTAACGTTACTGGTGTACCTTCGGCACTCCATGGTCTAGACAAGAGATGATCGACCAAGCCCCATTATTGGGGGTTAAGTCGACACGTGGTGCACTTGCAACAACAAAAGCTTACAGCGCAAGGAAACACGGTTTAGTGCCGCCGATTGCACAAGCTAAAACAGAGCCCCCAATCAACGAACATACTCATACGATCAGACGAAAAATAAGTTTTGACCCACCGCCACGAACGACTCCTCTCCAACTACTGTACCTACTGTTACTGCGGCGTCCTTTCCAATTGCATCCGCGCCTGAACGTATGACAGGCGATTTGCTCAGTACAGCCGTCTGTAGACTTGAACACGCATGCATGTGCTGTCACGAGGCGCAAAAAAGCGTCAGCGGAGAGGAAAGAGCCGCTGAGGGCACTGATACAACTGTGGTTCACCTCCTGCTTTCACCACAGCCGTCAGGCGGGCAAAATCCCGTGGCAAATGACAATTTGACAATCGACGCCGTGTGGCGAGCCTTCAGAAAGTGCTACACTAAGAAATATCCCGCTAATTTCCAGAAAGACAGTTATAGTATAAACTTGTGGTACCTTAACATAAGGCGTGGAAGGCATTCCTATTATTACGTTAAGGGAAACGTTCCACACCTTACAACACTGGATAGAGTAGATTAAATCTCACTCAAAAGTTTCGCTGTAAGGCGTGGAAGGCATTCCTATTATTACGTGAAGGGAAACGTTCCACAACCTTACAACACTGGATAGAGTAGATTGAATCTCACTCAAAAGTTTCGCTGTAAGTCTCAACGATACGCGCAACACACAGACACACAGGTCGCTGATATTCAATCATAAAGAGTAAGCACTAACCAACCACAGCGACATTGCGGTTCAATCCATCGCCTCAAAAAACATTTTGATCTTCCCAACTGGCACAGCGGACCAAAAATAGTTTTTTGAAGAAAAAACTAATGTGTACCTGTCAAGCAACACCCGCGTTGAACGTAATGCCCTCGGTTGAGACTATCTCACGCATGGGCACGCACATGTCCCCGAACCGAAGTCCTGATACTATAAAGACCTCACCCCCCCGGTCCGCAAGGGTCCACCGCACAAGGAAAGCTCAAAAGTAAACGATGCATCAGCCCACATGCCACACAGCTTTACTATTTACCTTGTAGGATGTGAGAAATCAACGATCTGACAACAAAACGTTTCGCCAGCAAACAAAGACTACGACATCTCTGAAACCCAGAACAAAAGTGCAAGTAACATCGACTTCAGATGTCAAGCCTTTGGTTGAGTCTCTCTCCAGATAGGCACATACAAGTCCCCCAGCGGGAAAAATGGCACAGCAGCGACCCCCCCCCCCCCCCCCCCCCCCCCCCCCCCCCACCCCTATCTGCACGTGTCCACCGAACAGGAAGCGTAAACAGCTTATCAGACGGTACAAAACCAGTACCTCAAAAGCTTGTGAAACTATCACCAAGCTGGCGAAAATATCTTCGCCAGCGAAAACATCACGACGTTTTCCGTACCACCGCCACCACCACGGGAGGTCGGACCACACTACACAAGAGGGTAATAAAAAAATGAAACTGGAACCCAACACAGGTCGTAAAAAAAATCCAAAATGGTTCACTTTATTTCGGCCAGATAACCACGCACCCGACCCTACAAAGAGACAATATTTCGGCGCCCCTAAGCGTGGCCGTCTAAAGCACGTGCGGTAGTAGATAAAAGGACTCTGCGAACATGAACATTACAAAAAGAAAGCGCGAAAGGCCAGACGGCGCCAGGACTCCCTACTGCAGAAAGGCCACCTTGGTCCGACGCTTTGTGGCTGTTACGATACCGCCGCGGATTAATTGCCGCAACGTGAGCGTACAAACTCGGACTGGCTGACTAGTTATTACATGGGCCTTTCAGCTCCTCATTCAACCCCGAGTCAAGTGTCGCTCACAAAATCTGAAGGCACCAACCCACCCCACCCCACCCGCCTACTGGCTGAATCAGTCCATAATGACCTCATCACGTTTCCGGGTGATGTGCACGAAACCGGTTCAGGCTTCATTTTCGCCGACTAAACGACTAAATCAGACCAGCGCTGTTGACCTTCATCGACTTAATCCTGTCGTTCCAGCCGAAGCCCTTCCCGAGCAGCTCGGCGAGCATATCGTTATGATCCGCGAACCACTTTCGGATATGCGGTTCGGCCTCCTTGCGCTTCGAATACGCCAATGAAACTGTGGAACTCCGGCGCCGAGGGTCGCACGAAGACTCCCTGTCAACTGCAAACTCGAAGAACGTGTGGTCTTTTAGACCCACGAACTTTGCCACTTCGGCAGCAGTTTTTTCCGGCTCCACAAAGAGCGTTCCCGAGTCCACTACTATCAGCTGCAGGGACCCGGCAAGCACACGCCAACATCATGGGGAAACCGTTACGAAAGGACGGACAGAAAGAAACGCCAGAGGAGGAAATCAGCAGGAACGACAGAAAGGGGCGATCACCAGGAATGACGGGGAAAAAAAACAGGAGGGAAATCAGAATCAAGGGACTCTTCGGAAAAGAAGGGGTCAAACTTCTCCGCGCGTGTATCGGTAAAAACAAAGTCTCGATGAAAGCCTCGACGAATTCGCTCCCGATTAACAACCGCAGGCGTTTCGCCGAGCACCCCCCACCCCCACCCCCTGCGAGAGTCAACAGGGGCTTGGGGGGCTGGGACTGGGTGTGGGCTGTCTTAAGACTTGCACGCTGAACGAATATCTACAGTGACCAGAAGTAGTATTTTTGACCAGGTACAAATACCAGTGCATGTTATCGCAAGAAAAAAGCAAACACGCACCTGAGACGAGTCGAAAGCCCTGAGCCACCGTCCTATCTGCCCTGCGTACAGCCCTTCCAGCAGCGGGCGGTGGCTTTTTCGAGCTGCTTCCCGGCACTTCCACAAGTCTGCAGCAGACGCTTCCTCTCCGAGACAGCGCTTGTCGTATGGCGAATAGTCCACGACCGCCTAGAGGGGTGGGGGGCGCGAATGAAACACACAGCCCGAAGCCGCAGCAGCAGGCGATACAGAGTCAAGTGGCGATGAGTTAAATCTGACGGGCAAAGTGTTAAATCGCCGCTCCTGCGTAAAATGCCACGAAAAGACTCTCACTGGCTGTTTCGAATTGAGGTAGTTTGGTCAAGTCCCCGATTCTCGCACAACGAGGAGCGTTCTTTCCCGCCAGCCAAGGCGTAGGATAATTTCTTTGAAGCCGAGTCACTACCTTGGTTCCGCGCGCTGCACTAGTGCTAGCACTAGTGCTACTGCTACTACTACTACTACTACTACTACTACTACTACTACTACTACTACTACTACTACTACTACTACTACTACTACTACTACTGTTACTAGCGCTACTGCTACTAAAGTAATACAACTGCTGTGGCAGTGTCATGAGACGTGGGGTTCAAACACGTCTGTCTGTCTTACCGAAGACAAGTAGGACTTAGCAGCCGAGGGCATGGCGAAGGAGTCAGTGATGTCGTCCCAGTCGATGTCGTCCTCCTTTTCCACGCACAGCTTAGACCTCAGTTCCGAGTAATATCTGCGACAAACGCAAGCAAGCAAAGCGATCACGAGTCGTTGAGATGTCACACAGGGGTACTGGTGTATTATATACCTGGTATACTTCACAATCGGAAAAAAATCTCCGACGATGTATTAAATGACACTGTTAGGCCACTTAGTATGCAGTCAGAAACTGGGATTGAAAAAGCCGGTTTCCGATCGGTTATTTTTCCGACTGGATTGCGAATATAGCTACTCGTACCCTTCTTATCGTCCGTCGGATCGAAAATACAGTTTTTGTGTTTTTTCTGGAGACCAGGAGACGCTTCATGTAAGTGAGCGAGTGTAGCTTGACCACTGCTGTAGCACCGAGAAAAAAGGGTAGGGTAGACGGAAGTCGGTTCCAAACTGCTTCGCCGTAGTGCTCGTGGCGTCAGAATGGTCTTCATCCTCCAGCAGCTGCGCCCAACCACACATACATGCTGATGTCTCGCTTCTTTCTCGAGCAGCGTGTGAGTTTCACACGCCGTGTGTTCTCCTCCATCTCGTCCTCGAGGCCATCAAGACGCTGGGTTTCTTCGACAGTTGCCAAATCTACAGCCAGCGCAGCAGTTGGCAAAAGGTCATCATCGATACCGCACACTGCGGCCATCGGGTGCTGCCACGTGCTGCTCACGGACATAGATGAGGATAATCTCGCTGACGATAATCTCGCTGGAGCCGAGCAGCAGCAGAAGTGACACAGCCAAGCCAGCGTCGCCGATGCTGTGGTGTGGGGTTGTGTCGTATCATACTATGTCGTATTGTTGTGTTGGTGTGTGATACTCGTACGAGTATGCGGCTGGACTTTCTAACATTTCCGATGCACGAATCCGACTGACGAGCTGGATCGGAAATCTCAGTATTTTCGACTGTCTGGTCCAGTTGAGAATCATAATCGTTTTTTTTTTTAATGGAAAAGGCGCTTTTTCAACTGCATAAGATTAGCTTTTTTTTGTCTCCAATCGGAAACCGGCTTTTTCAATATTAGTTTCCGACCGCCTAAGAAGTGGCATGTAGTAGTCAACTACCTCACGTTTTTTCGGCCTCTCGCCGCCAAAACCTCCACTATTGAATGGTTGAAACCAACCAGATACCCGAAACATACCGAATACAATAACCGAATATATACTGAATACGCCACCCAGCAGACACCGAATACGTACCGTGCCGAGTATACGCATGTACTGGTACCACGTACGTATAAGCAGCACCCCTCGAGGTAGCGAGGGTTAATGTGAGACTAAAAGGAAGCCCGCGAGGTCTTCGCCACTTAGCAATGTCCGAAAAACGCGGTGGTTTCGTCTGGAGCGCCCGAGAACAAAAACTCTATAAACAAGTAAATAATCACCAGGCGTAGACCCCGACCTCGCACTCGATACTGCTCAAGAAAAAGCAACAACCCCCTCACCTTTCCGTGGGGTCTCTAAGGACCACGACAATCTTCAGCTTGGGCATGGCGACCTTCAACCTGTACGGAGCTAGTGGGGAGACCAGGTACCCGGGTCCAAGCTCTCCAGCCACAAGCTACATGCGTATCACCGATTCCCGAAGTACAAGCGGAGCAAAAGTGAAGCAAAAGCAATCGAAGAAGAAACAGCAACAAGAGGGAGCGACGGAGCGCAGGTTTCATCGCGTCGGTTAAATCGACCTGCCGTTGCGGCTGCTGCCAAAAAAAACGTGCAAGGCATACGTTGGCCGAGGTGAGTCAATCGACTGAGCGGCGAGCGCTTCCTCCACATTCTCCTTCGGGCACAGACACAGAACAAACGTCGGCTGCAAGGGTGATGGGGGGCAGACATGCAGACATACAGCAGAGAGCGATGAAGACGCTGAGCGTATACAAGTTAAGTACAAACAGTACGAGGGATATAGATAGTGGAGGAGGCGTTTTCGTTTTCGTCGCCGACCCCGTGGCCTGACACAAGAACTGTATACTAAAAAAAACGCTATTGCTAACGTGCTGCTGCCTTTAGGGGAGCAACCATGTTTGAGGAGGCCAACGCGCCACAGCCGCGAAGGTGGACAATATTGGGCCATTGGCGACTAGGACCAGAGGGTACACCCGATAGGCCAACAGTTTATATACGCAAAACGTGTTCGTGTCAGCCAAACAGGCAGCGGGGCATCGGCCGACCACCGCCCGCGTTTCCTTTGTCTTGCATACCCGTAGGCCTTAAAAAAACTTCTGCTCACCTTGTCCGAGCTGCTGCTCTCGCTTCTAGACTCAGTCAACGAGTAGGGGCGGGCGTAAGCGCTCAAGAGCTCGCCCAGCTTGTCGGCAGGCATCCCCGCCTCCAGTCTATCTCCAGGCCACTCTAGCTCCTTTGGAAAGCTGCGGGGGATCAACGCAAACAGGCGGGGGGATCATGTCGGTCCAAACCAATCGGTCAGATATCGGCAACACGCTCATTTTACTGTGAGGAATTGCAAGCAGCTCGACTATACTTGCGGAGCGCTGTACTACGTTTCTGCACCTTGTGGGCGTGAGCAGGGTGTCAGTTGGGATGGGCCAACTACGGGGTCAACAGTACCAAAAACAGGAACAGGGTGCCAGGCGGCGAAACAACTACGTGCGAACCTATTAGCCTTGCACGTACGTGCAATTTCTCCGCTGGTGAAGAGTAAGAGAAGGGCAACATTTTTGTGAATCGTATAGCAGTATGAGGAGAGCCCACACATTGCAGGAAAACTATTCGTATGAAGCGAGTCTACACTAGATATGGGATGCGGATAAAGAAAAACCGATTCACCCGCGGTTATTGGAAACCTAACAGGCGTTTTTCTGATATATTTTCTGTTTAGTTTAGGGCACCCACATCTACACACTGAAACCGAGCCTACAGCAATGAACAACGTGAACACAAACACGACAGCGTGAAAGGTGGACAAACAAAGTAACGAACAGAACTACAGTACATATGCACTTGGGAGCCCAAAACAGAGTGTAAATCGAGCAGGTGTGGTCATACCTTGACACCAAGTATTGTGATGGTGAAAATGTAAGGAGATTTTGTGCTCGGCACCTGAAGCCGACCCTCTAACCCGAACCCCAACCCCAAGCTAGTGATGAGTGCTAGGGTGCTGTGCTTGATTCGGCCCGCTTGGATGCTGTGCTTGGCAAGACTCTACACGTTGATTCGGCCCGCTCTGGATGCTGCGGCTGGGAAAGAGTATAGGCCGATCGAGCCGCTTAAAGGATGCCGCTTAGCCAACCAGAGTGCACAAACGGCTATCTTGGGAAGATTCACTGTCAGCAGGTGACCACCACTAAAATCGACGAAAAATCGAAAAATTCCTCGGGGCTTTCAATGGTTTGGAGGCTTTAATGCTGTACCTGCCAAACAGGACCCGGTTAAACCGGTTTTTGGTTTTGAAAAAGCACGCCTCCCATTCGGTTTCGAATTTTCGAAAATTCTATCCGATGCCCATCCATAGTCTACAGAGCCAGTCAGTGCCGACCATTTTCTCGGATACGTGGAAATCTCTTACCACGTATTCGATAAAGTGGTTGGCTTACGGACGTATTCGATACACTGGCCGGCACAAACAGAGCATGAGACAAAAGGGCTACGGCTAACCAACGGTTGACTGGGTCTGTTCGGCTTATTAGGTTTAGATTTTTTGTTCCGTTCTCAACCATTCTCTCGAACAAGTAGCGTACTCTCTTGTGTTCAGCCTTGTTCCCACTATGTGAGAGACCTGCCAGGTCCCTTGGGGCACATCATATGCAATTTGGAAAAAAGTAAACTCAAATTTGCTCTTCATTGGTCTATACAGGCACCACCAAAGCTTTCGGGTTTTGGGGTACATCCAATCGTGATTCGGACGAAAACATAAGATCCAGATACCTTCCTTGTGTTGTATCAAGCTCTAATTTGGGAGTTGATCCGACTTGGAGTGGCATGTGCACACGGGGGGTCAACGCCTCCGGGACATCCTGAAACTTTTCTTTACCGCATAAATTACCACGATCGAGGCCATAAAACGCGAACCTCAACGCGAGGTCGCAGGGGAAACAACCGCGCCCACGCCTACAGACCATAGCACAGCTTACCCCGGCGATGGCGCCTCGAAACCAATCATCGCGGTCGCGTCCCAACTTTTCAACAAGCTCGATACGCCATACTGCACGAGAATCAAGTGGTCGACTAAAACAAGGCAGGGTACGATAGTTTCATCGCCGTCGCTGTTCCGCCCATGGCGTTTTACGGATCCCTCCGCCCACCCAAGATACCTACCGGGTATGCTGAAGTAGATGGCATCCTACAGTCAGTAGCCTGCGCCGCCAGAAACAAAAAAGAGGCTAGCGGCGGCGCGCACGCGCCGACGCAAGCCTTCGCTCTCGTCTACTCTCGTCGGAGAGTCAAGTGGGCGTTGAGAGTTGTGCTGCGTGATTTCGATTTCAGAAAGATTTGGACAAATAAATTAATTTCCCGATAGAGGGCAAACACGCATTTCTTCATAAACTCAAATCTCAAGTATGTAAAAGTATTTTCCAACTACCAGGGTACCAGGTATGTTTTTTTGTTTTCATGATAAAGTGGAAATTCAACTGTTAATGGGCCAAAATGGTGCGCATAAACTTGAGATCCCTTATCCGTTTGATACCGCAAGACGCATCCCGCTCTAATTCCGAGCCCTTGCTGTAATCCCAAAAAGGGTTCGCCCTTAAGGACTACCTGGTATACTCCAGTTGTGGGGATATACTATTTAATTGCAGTAGTACTGTATATAGAGTAGTGCAGTACTATGATAAAAGGGTTCTATATTATACCAGGTATGTTATAGCGTTATGCCTGGTACTGCGGAGGTGCTATATGCCGTTTTGGCATACCGCGGGGTCCCTTGAAAGGGGCTGGGCTATATATATATTATATACTGAAGTATATATACCAGGTACAATATAGTTACATACCCACCGCTTTGTTCGAGAATGATGTATGAGTGCACGAACCACATTGACGATATCAAGCCAAAAGTGGGAAACACGATAAGACACGCCAGAACAATGGTCGGTAGCTTTGGTGTTACCAACCATCTGGGAGCATTGTAGCGTCAGCGATGGAGGACCATGTTGCGCCCGTGCCGTACGACGTACGACTCATGTCATTCAAGCGTCACTCGGACACCAATATTCCTGTATGCATCCTCCCCCAATCACGCAGTGGCCGTTGCTTGCTGTAATCATAAGTCACATTTCCTGGAATCGTGTAAAACGCCCGACGCAAACGGCCTTGGTATATATGCCAGATGACAAGTCTACTACTTTTTGGGGAAATATTTTCGACGAGATGAGCATTTTGCAGTAAATGGAGAAAATTTTACCGATTCCCTTCCGGACGATAAAAATCTACACAACATTTGGCCCGCAAACCGGTCTTGGAAGGGGAACAGACCGCCAGACCCAACCACCCATCATGGTGCCTGTTGCCGAAAAATACCAGTTCAAAATACGTACAGAAGTACCAGATGCTTACAGAAGTACAAGCAAGTAGCAGCAACAAAAGTACTGACTGCTGTACTGGTAGTATGATTTGCATCCATGCATGTGTACTACACGAACAAAACAGCACACGGCACAGGGTGGCTGGCAGCAGGCTTTGCCTCACGTTGCTGGATCCTGCGTGATGAACTCCCCTCGATCGTCCGGTGCTCTCTCGGGTACCATCGACGCGACATCTGGGTGCTGGCCAAGCATTTTGAACAGCGAAGACGTCCCGGCTCTCTGAACACGCACCGAAAGGCAGCAGTAGCAGCAGTTGAAGTGGCGGGCGACGCAGAGAGCGAAATAACGGTACCGTAGTGATAAAGCGTATTGTTAAAAACGCTCGCTCACGTAACTCGGGGTCGTTGTAACTCCTGTGCATGCGGATTTTTATTACAGTACGTACACACTTGTACGCGTCAGACAGATCACCATCTGCCTCACTCACAGTAGACCCTACAGATCAGTCCGTTGGGACACCGTTATGGACATCCTACAGATCATTACGTGATAGGGTATAAAGATCACACAGATCGTCGCAGATCAGAGTACAACGTGCTTACAACATAAACCGGGACACCCCCATGATACGCAACATGGCCACACCCTGTAGATAATTACAAGAGGAAACATGTACAGAAAATGCATCAGATCCTGTACGTCAGCCCCAAGGAAACTTCTGCACATGGTGCAGATCCGTGAAATTGGCCTGCTTGATTTATGTAGGAAGCAGTAGTATTACGCGTAATAGTACTGATAGGATCTTGTTCCATGTGAGCATACAATACTTGTACCGAGACGCCTATAATGGCCTGAATGCTAAGTTTGTAGGACGCATTTCGCGCGATATCTGGGCACACCAGCTGATACAAACTATCTCAGTCTGGATTCAAGTAGACCAAAAATTACGCGCAAAACAACAATCAGCTGACAACGATACACTACGTAGTAGACGGCAGTAGGTGTAGTTGTAAAATAGCTACGGACTACGTACTCGTACGGGGTGCGTAAAGACTTTCAGGTGATTCCGTTAACAACTTCATAAGAATGTTAATGCTTCACGTCGGACAAACACGACTCTGTTTATGGTGTACCTGATATTTTTTTATCTTTATTTTTTTTTCCATCCCATTCATTATCTTCGCACATCTTCTCTCTCTCCTTCCAACTCGTAACTCAGATCCGGGGTCACATAGCAGGCTCTTCTCCCCCCTTCCCGCTACGGTACGTGCCTTCATTTTTTATCGCGAGAAGATTTCAGCCTTTTCTTCCCTCGTCGACTCGCATCGAATTGTGATATGGGGTTTACTGGAACATTTAACCCTTTTGGGACAGCAGTCCCGTTTGAGGGACAAAACCACTTAAATTCCAAGTAGTATGTCCCCAAAACGGGACTGCAGTGCCAACAGGGCTATAATAACTAACTGGACATGCCGCGCACCAAGTGGCAACCCTGGTGGTGGGGTCAACTCCAAATTTCATCAGTAGTTCGACTTGAAGCGAACTAATCGGCCACCCCGGTGTACCAGTGAGTGGCGTATCGTGTATACTCGAATATCATTCCGGTACACACTGCTGTGACATATAATGTCACTGGAATCAGACACCAGCATGATATCTTAGCAGTTGAGTCAGTATGCTCGATCCTCATCACAAATATTCTACCAGGTACATGGTTCCTTTTTGGGGTCGACTGGTCAAATGTTACGCACTCTCTGGCAAATGTCCAAATCCCAAATCCCGGTTATGCGGCTGTGGTTTGTATATTATTATTAACCGCAATGCTTTCTTCGCACCTTTATTAGTATTTCATCAATCGGAATCGGCCGATCGGGAAGCATGAAAATATACTTCATACATATTATACCTGGCATGTACGTACTGGTGCTTGGTAAATATTTTACAGCCATCGCAAGCAGGCAACGAGCGTAAATCGCATGGCTATTTGTAACAGGTGGGGTACCGGGGTAGTTATTTACCTGGTAGTCATTTTTACGTACCTGGTAAGAGTTATTTGTTACTTGTGATTTAATAAACTTGTTATTTCTGAAATAGGAATGACGTGCGCCGGCCAAAGTGAACTACTACTCGTACTGTTTGTGAATAAAGAGAGACGCGATGCGGAGCAAGGAGCGAAGGGAGGGCTTGACAGCTGACCCCACCCATTCAGCACTAAAACACGAAAAAACTAAGAACATGTACATACCTGGTACCTGGTATATCATAACTTGTAGCGGGGGTTAGGAGCCCCGCAACTACTAATTTATTAATAATATTGTACTGCTGTGCATATAAACCGGACCAGGTATCAGGTATAATTGATAGCATACCTGTTACCTGGTAAAATTTTAAGGAGTTTGAGACCCCGGATCTGGGGTCCGACGAAAGAGCGGGGAATGTACGAGCTATCACACGCTCGTGCCATTGATTACTCCCTATACAACCGCGAGCACCCCTGTTTCGGAGCCAAATGACATACCAGGTACCAGGTACTGGTATAGCATTACTTGCGACTAGTCTGCGATATATCGTACCTGCCTGGTACGCTACTACCGCCTGTGCTGACTGCACTGCGGTATAATCCTATACGAAAGGGTTGTTCAAGCCTTTAGGGGCAAAAAGCACCCCCGTTTTGGGGACAAAACACACACATTCCAAGTAGTCTGTCCCCAAAACCGGACTGCACTCCTAAAAGGGTTGTGTGAGAGTTTTTGTGCTATTAGTATTATTATTAGTAGTATTATACCATTCATATTAATACGTCCAGGTAGTCGTACCGGTGTGTCATTGTATCACGAATCATTAATATGTTAATAGAAGGGGAAGAGGACAAAAAATAGAGCTAATAGAGCTAATAATGATACACCTAACGCCGTGAGCAAGTAACTCAAGGGGTGGGATCATAGGATGGAATGGACCAACAAAGAGAGGCCGCCACAGATTCCCGACAACGCCCAAAGCCTGAAGCCTCTCACAACTCATTACAGTACCCTAAACTTCGACAAACTTCGACGGTAGCACCATCGTACTATCATACCATCAATATCATCCCAACTAACTGTGTAGTAGTGGCAATTAACAGTAGAAAATGCTACAGAGATTATTCCGGCCAGACCAATGTATTACCTGGCTGGCGCTGACTACGTTTATGTCTAGATCATTTGTTCTTTGCGTACGGGTATCTTCATCGTGCTGCAGCCACGCCATCATGAGGGAGGTCATATCTACTGCCTCAGTACCCTACGCTATCTGCACTAATTCCAAACTAGCATCAGGTCCTCATAATCGGACACGGTAAGAGCACATACCAGATGGCTTGTGGCTACACCGCCATGATGTGCACTGTAATCAGCAGTAAATAACCAGTAAACCAACACGAATACATCATGCAAATATGGAGTCGTACTTGTAGTCGTCGTGTTGAACGATGCAAAAGCAGCACTCACCCGCGCCCCCACGATGATGAACGAAGGAATGCTCACGTCCTCCTTTCCTTGCCTCACGACTGGCATCATCGGCGCTGCGTCAGCCTCCGCTGCTGCCGCCATTTCCTGCCATCATTATCACCAAGCACGACATCACCACGTCACACCACGACATCGCCAGAGAGGTCACCGGGGGGGGGCAATGCCAAGGACCAAGACCGAGCCGCAGAAACGCCAAGTCACACAAAAAATAGCGTTCTGACTGCAGATATGCGAGGTGTCACATACCCTGTGCCTGAGAAGGTGCAGGACTGCGAGAGAAAATAGTAATCTCATGTCTGCCAAAAACGTGCGCTGCAAGCTGCAATGCTGCAGTGGAGAAACAGCGACGTCTAAGCGTTGTGGCGTTTGTGTATTATATTGCCTATCGTTGTACCCAAAGTCTCGTTTCCTTTGCCCCTGCGGCTGTCTCTGTTCTTCTACTGCCCTTCCCTGTTCCTCAACGCTTGTTAGGGTCATTCTTATCGGAGAGCTTTTTTTTTCCAAATTTTCGATTTTTTTTTAGCGCAATTTTTCAGTCCTCCATATTTTCCTGTTTTTTTCCAAATATTGGAATGTTAACGAACTTGATACTTTTGGTTCTGGAGAATGTCACGAATAGTGACACAGAACGCCTCCGTATATTGATATCTCCAATTATTTCCAAACTTGAGAAATTATGGGAAAAACGATCTCCGATAAGAATGAACCTTAGTGATTTGCAGGTTCGGGCGCACCGCCAAGCACGACATTTTTATTTTATTTTTCTTTCTTTTCTCCAGCTCGTTCTTTTTCAAGTGTTGGCCACCTCGCCTGCGGGGGGGGGGCACGACAGATTGTTTCTCTTAGATTTTGCTTTCATTTTTCTTCTTTTTCTCTTTCGATTTGTCTACCTTGTTTTTGTTTTCTCTTTGATTGTTTCTTTTCGTTTCACTATTTCATAGATTGCGTATGTCGTGCCTGTCGTATCTAGTATGATGACATGGCTTTGCGTTGCCCACTGCAGTGCACACTGCACACGTGGCAACGTAGTATCTCTGTGGCGTAGCTTTGTGACCACAGAACTTGTATCTCTTCTAGGATTGAAGAATCGGCACGGACACTGGTTGTGCTGGATGTCGACGGGTAGAAAGAACGGTTTAATGTGAAGAACACACACAGGCAATCTTTCAAAGGGCAGCGATTCATCGATTAATACCTTGTCTTCATGATTTTCTCATTCGAAACCGTCACTCCAGGGCGGGCGCAACAGCCGCTTGAAGACACGAACGCGCCTGTGGGAGAAACCAAGGTGCCTTAACCCCTTTAGAACCGCAGTCCCGTTTTGGGGACAAGTCACTTGGAATTAGACTGGTTTGTCCCCGAATCGGGACCGTACTTGGAATTAGAGTGGTTTGTCCCCAAATCGGGACCGTCCCGATTTGGGGACAAACCACTCTAATTCCAAGTGACTTGTCCCCAAAACGGGACTGGTGTCCTAAAAGGGTTGATTTTTTTTTTTTTTTTTGCTCATCCCATTTATTATCTTCGCCCATCTTCTCTCTCTCCGTCCAACTCATAACTCAGATCCGGGGTCACATAGCAGGGTCTTCTCCCCCCTTCCCGCTACGGTACGTGCCTTCATTTTCATCGCGAGAAGATTTCAGCCTTTTCTTCCCTCGTCGACTCGCATCGAATTGTGCCCACCCACGCTGCAAGGCGCTCTCAACAATTGAATCCTTTTGATTTTTATTTTTGCAAATAAAGTCAAATGCCCGACCCACCTGGGGCTCGAACCCAGGACTCAACACAAGTAGAATTCGAGGTTAACCACTCGAACCACCGGGGCGACCGGCTTAATGGGCCCTGCCGGCGGCTAATTATAAAGCCAGGGTCAGTTTCGAGTTTGGAGGGTTAGAGTAAGGGTGGGACCAGGTCGGCGTGGGATCAGGGGTCCATTTGGGAGCAGGGACGATAGAAGCGTCCACCTCTGAAATTCTCCGACAGTCTTCGTCTACAAATGCGTGTGTGTGCTTCACATTGAAAAGTTTTTTCTACCGGTCGGCGTCCAGCACACCCAGCGTCCGCGCCGATCCTTCTATCCTAAAGAGATACTTCTACAAGATTCACAAAACCTGCACGACAGAGAAGAGATACTACATGGCAGTACGTTGATGACATGTACAAATAGTTCCTGTCGTCATTGTACCCAGAACACCCAACCAAAGCCAAGATCGGGCTAAGCTAAAGTACAGCAAAGTGCCTGTACAGGAGCCAGCATCGTCGAGTGCAACTACCCGAGACTTGCCAGATACAAACAGGTTAGTTGCTGAGTTGCTGCACTATTATTATTGATAGTATTGAACAACAATCAGTAGCATGGTAGGGGATATCATAGAGAGAGGGGGGCGCTACCCACGAGACCACGTTGATTTTTCGATTTTTCAACTCGGTTCGATCGCTGCGGAGGGATCTGACCTTACAGCTCACAGCTCACAGCTCACACGGGTATTAACAGATGATGCATTTGTTTGTTTCGATCATACTTGCGTGCCAAGGTTGGACGGGCACGCCTGCCTGTGTTCATGCTACGAACAGTACGTACGTATATAGTAGAGTAGTACCTGGTATAATATTATACGAAGTAGTACTACTCTGTAGTATTAACAGCAGTACTCAGTGTGCGATAGATACCATTCTTTATCCTGTATTCAAAGGTGCGCCATGTTTACGCGTGTAGCCTGGTTGTAGCCAGTGGGATGAGTCATGTTTGGTACATGAGCACGCGTAGTTACAATAGTTCATCATCGACGTCTTTAGCCCCTTTAGAACCGCCGTCCCATTTTGGGGACAAATTCATCATAATTTGACTGGTTTGTCCCCAAAACGGGACTGCGGTTCTAAAAGGGATAGGGGCGAGGCACTACCTTAGCCTAATCAGCGGGCAATGACTGATAATCATCTGGTATGGCCGGTACACTGCTGCTGCTGTACTACTGGCTTGATTCGAGGTTATTCTGACAACTTTCAAGTGCAGACAGTAGTATGTACTCTGCTTCTCTGTACGTGTGAATACCGGTATCCATATTGGACGCATTCGTCTGTTCGTCCGCCCCCCGCTCTTCACTCTTCACTTGTAAAGGTAAGGTACAACAAAAACATACCAGGTAGAGAGTTTTGTTACCATGTATCATACCAGGTATACCCACGTGTAGGTGGTACCCACGTACCTGGTATAGATTACCACAGCAACGACGGACGGGGTGGTGTTTTTACATCACTATTAATAGGTTCGCCGTGAGTATGTTCGGAGGGCATGTTTGACGGTTGATAACGCGAACATCATAAAGAAAACTCCCACACCAGTACAGTAGATAAATCTCAACAGAGGCGTGTTTTCACAACAAAATCGGTGAGCAGCGTCAACCCCAAAATAAATACCTGCCTAAATCGTAGCCTAATGAATGTTGTGTAATGTTCAGTGTTGTCGGAATGCACCCGTGGCGTGGTACGGGTACATACTCGGAGTAGATACGTACGGACAGGTATTTCAAATACACTTACTTGCAAAGCTGAGTCGTATCAACTATTTAATCAGTCGAACTCACAGCTGACGTATTTCATAATATTATAAAATACACAGGTAACCGAAGGAATGCGACTCGAACCAGGGCTTTGTGCTTGGTGCAATCGCGGTATAGATTAATGAGCGAAGGGGCGGTCGATAAGATAAAAGGTACCAGGCACAACATGTCGCCGCCAGGTGATAGCAATACGACCTACGACGCAATACGTACGTTGTCGTCACGGTGAGGACATCAAGGCACGAAAAAACATCCCGATACACCCGGCTGCCCGCTCGGCCTGGAAGGTGGAATTCTGAAAAAAAGAGCTACCCGTACGAGTAAGTTTACCCTACCTGCCCTTCAGGCTCACGTATATATACCAGGTATGTAAGTAACCGGCACCGGGAGGTACAAGGTAGGTATAATATCAAATCACACTATACGGGGTACTGCTGTAGTTGTACTCATACCAGGTGCGAGTATTATATTACGTGTACCATGCACACCAATTGATGCACGCCTCCTTCGTAGATCGATCTTGTTGCCTACCAAGTCAAGTACTTCTGAGTACGGTATGTATGAACATACAACAGCAGTGGTATGAACACACAACAGCCAGTGGTGCTGTGCATACGATGACACACCACACAACAGCGAACGCCGCTACGTCGATGGTCGATGGTGTCGGTTCCTCCGTCAGTAATTCCCATCATTTTACGATACGTTCCCACCTCGTGCCTCCACTATTGTATTAAATAATACCAGGTACATGGTAGCTCGGGCGGAGGTCACACTGTCGTGTACACCACACAAGACGCTGTCACCCAACCCTGCTATCGTGCACGCCATGTAATATACCAGGTATAATGTAACAGTCTCCCTGTCGAGCGAACAGAGTTGTTTGAAGCTCAAGTTTGGGCTGGAGTGTCATCGGCTGCTTCACTTGCGAGTGGGGTCCTCGTCGTGTTCCGTTGCGTACTCGTACGTTGAGTAACTTGCTTCTTGTGCATGCACTCTTAGAAAGCTTTACGTACTGGGTTTGCAAAGGCGTGCATGAATGCACAGGTGCGCGGATAGGCTCGCGGCAACCCTTCCTAGTGCATGAGCTCTGACTCCAACCTGCAGCAATGCGGGTACATGGAAAAGCCGGTTTTCCATGGAACTTACAGCAGCAGTAGATGGAACCTTGCCTTACCTTGTAGTACCAGGTACCAGGTAGGTAGTATGCGCAATAGTACAGTAGGGAGTGAGACAGACAGCATAGGCCTTTTCGCGAGATCAATCGACTCTTTTATCTATTTTCAGCGGTTCTTCTTTGGAGACAAGAAAACGAGACAAAATTGGTCAAGAGTTCTCTGAGAACACCCCGGGACACATAGCAATCGCCCCCCTCTCGCTCGGTCAAACAGGCGGCATGTCAGGGTGGCAAGCTCATGGCCTGCCCTTGAAACAGATCGTCGTACCCCGCCCACGTTACGAGACCCTCACCGCATATTTCTGAAAGTTGTCGAACCGCCTCAAGCCCGCAGACAAAGCAGAACCATCAGAAGCCTCTTGTGTCTGCCCCCCTGCCTCGTCGACCACATTCAAGGCGGGTTGCTGTCCCTCATCTCGCGATGCGTTGCTCGACGCGGAGGCGGACGAAGAGACGGCCAGCTTGTTCGAGCGCATCTCCGCCATGAACAGCATGAGGCATAGCGCTCCTATGGAGCAAACCGCGATCCCCCCCCCGCACTTGCGCCGATTAAACCGCCTCCCCAAGTGTGTCCGTGGTGATTGCCGGGAAGTAGTTGGAAGGGCGGGTGGCGATGTCGGTCTTTGAATCATCTCTACGTCTAAAGGCCCTCGCAACTCTCACCGGCCTGTCCAGCTAACTTCTCGGTGGGATAGGATCGACGTGCTGGCACCAAATTGACTGGCACGAATGGTGTGGTGTGCTGCGCGCCCTCGAGGAACGGGTATTCGAGAAAAATAACTGAGAGATGACTCGTACTGCAGCAGTAGTTGTTTGATGGTGTCTTCGGATCTTCGTTTTTCTGGTTTGTTTGATCAAGCAAGCAGGCGGCAAGGTTTGATCGATGTTTTTTTGGCGAGTTTTTATGCGATACCGGTATGCGATATTTTCCAGGTACGTTTCCTGTTTCGTCTTGCTTGATACTTGAAACACACGAAAACCGATTAAAAAAATCCGAAAAAAGGAATTTTGGAATTTCGGAACTTCAAGATTAGGTATACGAGTATCACATAATACGTGCGTAGGGTTTCACAGGTACATGCTGGAGAATCCTCCGTTCAATCTTCTACATTTTTCTTCAATTTTTCGTTTTCGTTTTCGTTTTCGTTTTCATTTTTTATATTTCACCAGATCGAAAGACGAGGAGTATGGTATATCGAGTGAAAGGTGCTCCTATACCAACGTCTCCCGTTCCCAGCTGCATCGTCACAACATCACAGTAGTAGTGGCAACTGAGGTTTCCCAGAGAGGTAGCTGAGGTCATCATGGCGTCGGCATTCGACATCGAACTGTGAGAGATTTATCTGGGAATGCAGCAACATTCGCGCTATGTTCAAACTCTGCTGTACGGTGCGATATCACAGCAGCTCATATCACACGTTATGATTATACAGCAGCAGAGTGTGTCGTAAAAAGTGCGCCGTTGTTCTCTTGTTTCTTTTAGATTTGAATCCGTGGGACCTGCCTGGTGAAACAGGACTTTGTTTCGCTGGGAGTATCTTTTGAAGGCGTCATCGTACTGCTGTACGTAGCCTGTAGCACACTCGCCGCTCTCCTGGGGGGCGGCTCTGTTCCGGATTTGCCCATGACTTTGGTTCTCATGCTTTCTCCAAACCGTTGACGTTGTGATCGCGCAACAAAACGCTCCCAGCTCGTGAAATGATACAGGCATATCAGTGTCGATGTCGGCTTGTGTACTCGTACGAAAATGAATACAACTGCGAACATCATGGCGCATGTATCGAACTCCCTCTCGCGCCCAGCAAGCCGATGGAAGCTGCTGCACTGCGGATATTCCACAGGGTATGTATGGTGCTTGCTAAGCCCATCTCCAATCTCGCCCGCGATTTTCAGGCCGTTTCCCATACGCAAAGCCCGACGGAGTCGTCTGAGCGTTGGAGATGTGAAGATGTACAGCGACATCGCGTTGATCAAAGGGCATGCCGGGAAGGGCCTCCATGGGGCCAGGGATGCTTTTTGCATGGGTGCAATAGAGGCTGGTAAACTGGCAGATATCATGCGTCAGGTATAATACGATCTTCTGAGCTCACGATCTAGTGTGGATCCACGGTCGCGATCCCTGTGTTCGTAGAGTAGAGCAATAAAGGGATGAAGGGACACCATCAGCCATGTGAAACTACAGCAGCAGTCGTAAAAGTAAATCAGAATAAAAGTAAATCAGACACCCCTGCGTGATATTATTAGTAGGTACTGCTGTACTAGTGTATGGTGGTAGAATGCAACGTACGTGCATTCGGCCGTTCCGACCGTTGAAAAAAAGCATCAACTGGACAGACACTTGGGGCGAGCCGAACCGTAGGATTTTGAAATGATATCTCGTATCCTGTACCTGGTACGTACCAGGTACCAGGTATGGTACGTATTAATAGTTACCAAATCACAAGGTTCCTGGTATACAAATGTTCATGTACTGGTATGTATCATGCCGGTACAGCATTCCTACCTCGTACTCGTTGACATACCGGTACAAAACTACAGCAGTGCGGGCACAGCAAACAGACACTGATGATACCTTGTGCTGGAAAAGAGGATTCACTGCTGATGTCATTCAGCCGAGTGTTCTGTACTTCGTACCACATGTACCAGGTATATCTACCGTACAGCAGTAGTACGTACTCGTACGTATGATCATAGAGCAGTACTCGTACTTAAAAATAACATTAATAGTAGGTCTTGTGCACGCCAACACGAGGATGAAATGTCGAGCCCGGCGCTTGGCGGCGTGCTGTCCTCGGCTGCCTACGAAACTACTTTGCCGACACCTTTCTCATCTTGTCACTTACCGTTGATCTTCCACACAGCAACCAGAAGCACGATATTATAGCCTATGAATTCTATGTATCACATACGTACATGGTTGTGCACCCCCCACGGCAGCAGGTGGATGTATCTGCGGCGGGGTCGCTGAGGCGACACGACTTCTCCCTTGCCCTCGACCGAGCGGGGATATCACTTCCGGTGGAGGACACGGACAACCTCTTTCGCTCACTGACGTCGGCCAATAGGGGTCGAGGTTGCGATATCGAAATGTTCGCGCATCTCGTCAACTTCTGGGCCAGGTCAGAGTGTAGCATCCTTAACAAGTACTACTGTAGTGCGTCTGTCGATCACACGCCGGTATTGGGTGCTCACTGTACAACGTGTGCCGCGCTGCAGGAGACACTGCTGTGGAGTTAGCTTGAGAGGAGCTGAGCGCTGGACACGCAACGTGAACAACGTTGACTTCCGATTTCTTGTTTTTGCTGGATCAAAGGGCATGTGTAAGAGCACGTTCACCTTTGGCGTCGCTAACAGCACGTCAGCCTTTTCCCCCGTCCCCTCTCTCCACCTCCTCCCCCCCCGCTCCTTTCCTCCCTCCCTCTCTCCCTCCCTCTCTCCCTCCCTCCCTCCCTCTCTCCCTCCCTCCCTCCCTCCCTCCCTCCCTCCCTCCCTCCCTCCCCCCCCCCCCCGCCCCCCCTCCCTCCTTTCCTTCCTCCCTCCCTTCCACCCTCCCTCCCTCTCCCCCTCCATCCCTCCCTCCCTGTCCCTGACTACCTGACATATGGGTTGCAGAAAGAGATGATTGAGGACTATCCGAAAAAAAAACATTGAAGTGTGTGGGGTTCACAGGCAACTTTTTGTATGATACGTCAGGATAATGGCGCGAGTTTTCGCGATGCCTGTTCCACTCACACACCCTCCGTCCCTCCCTCCCTCCCTTCCTCCCTCCCTCCCAGCAGAAATGATAGGTGCGAGTCACCCGTTACCTTGGGCGCAGGTGGGTACGGACTGCCCAGCGAGCGAGATCACTCCCCCGTTTCTCAGGTTGAACACGCACGGCCAGCTTTCAAGGCTCCGGGGAACGATCAATATCATGCTACCTCCAGGAGCAGCCACACGGGCGGTTTACGTCACTTGACCGCAGGCGAGGGAGAAATTTCTGACGGCGTTCGTAGAGGCATTGATGCGGAAAATTGTACGAGCGCTAGCGCTCCGAACGGACGGATTGACATCCTTGATGGTCGAGATGGCGGTCGCTGTGCCTCACCTGAACCGGAATGCGGTACGGCCGCCGCGGGCAGAAGGAACGATTTCGCAGTCAACATGACCGACATCTTCAATTATGCTGCTCCTGCTAGAGAGGGACAAACCTACGCCTCGCGCCATGACCGTGCCCACGTCCCTAAACCCGCGGCGGACGCCGATGACACGGCGGGGACGCCGACGGAGTTAGCCCGTGGCTACAACGGGCAAGGGGGTGCCGGCGATGCTTGGTCCTCGGCAGCGAAAGCGCTCGTTCTGGACACAGGTGCCGCGCGTGAAGACGAGGTAAAACCTCCCGATGAGGCGTACATGCATTCCCTGGGCTACGGCAACCTTGGCTCCTTGCTGCCTATCTTGCTCGACCGCCGGGCGGCCTTGGAGGTGAGGGTAAGACGCTTGCGCCAACCGTAAACCTGGTACAGTAGCTGCCACCGCTAGACGGGGAACAAGCACGTCTACTTTACCGTACACACACAGCGAACACGTGAAGAAAGTGCATCACGATCCCTGCACAGTACGGTACGCGGCGGGCTATGTTCCTCTCACGCTACCGATGGCTTCCCGTGGATTTTATCTGCATGCAGACATCTCTGGAAAGGCTGGATCGAGGCGGCACTGGGAAAGTGAGGCCCGGCGACTTCATGGCGGCTGTCCGTCAGGTGCGCCTTGAATCAGTGTGTGTTCGTGTTTCACTTCAGTAGCGCCTGTGCCAAGGTCGTAGAAGATAGGGCTGTACCAAGCCGGGGGGTGAGTGTTTGTTGAGTGGCGCTTGTTCGCTGCCGGCAAGGAGCACTTAAAACTTGCGCCAACGCGGCAAGGGTCAACGTTTTGAGGCATGCCGTATACAGTATTGTGATGGTCCTGGTGATATTAAAAGCAGGCTACCCGCTTGCGTCTCAGCAGAAAATTCGCTATCCATTCTGCTACTGCAGTGCTGGGAGGAGCACATGCCAAGTCTTCGGTGCTGGCACGCTCTTCATGCCCCGGGGTCGGTTCACATTCGCTGGCTCTATGCGCCACGTATTGCGCCGCATGACGTGGCGTATTGGCTGACCGTACGTTGGTTCTTGCTTTTAGTGCGTCGTAATCGGCACACAGCTACACCGTGACTCTCATGAACCTACAAATGGTAAAAACGTATCCCTTTTTGGAAGTAGCTATCACAAGGAGCTATACTAACATTGGTGCAATAGGCACCCCCTGGGTTTTCTTCTTCTCTCTCGTGGCTGTTCAAGCATGAGTGACTGGCGTTTTGTCTTTGGCACCACAACCCCACCCATGCAACGCCACCTCTGTTTGTGTCGCAATGTCGGATTTTTGTCCAACAGGTTGGAATAGCCCTATCTGTGGTGCAAGAGGGTAACATGATGGACCTGCTGGGGCGTATGGGTGCCCTTACTTCCGGAGAAGATGGCTCCGACTGGGTAGATGCTGGGGCAGGCGTGGCCGCGGTAGCTCTCGCAGGAGAGAAGGCGGGGGCGAGATGCTTCCAAGTCCAGGAAAAGGTCCGGGGTAGCGCGTACTTTTGTTTTTGGACAGACGAGTCGACTGCCGCATCTGGCCGCCTCCATTTCGTGTCCTGTTCTTGCCATGATGGCACGGATGGCACGGAATGCGTACATCATTTATTTGGCTGGGCTGTTCGCCTTCGCCTGTACCACGCCCCTGTCGAGGGAGTTCGCCTCTTCCTCTCCCTTCACAAGGATGTGTGCTCCGACTTACGCACGAAAGTGCGCGATCAATGCTGTAGCATTCGTTCTGACCTGGAACGCAGGGGCCATCTGGAGCGACTCCGCCGACCTCGAGATTATACTCTTGAAAGAAGACCCACTTCGATCGTTCAGTCCTTTAACACCCTCACCCTTGACGCTATTCTCCACGGCAGGTGGCTGAAGGGTAAGCTACTTTGTTTGCTAAATCCATGGCCAAAATGTCGCCTTATGCCCCCCTCCCGCCCCTCCCTACCCCCTTCCTTCCTCCCGCACCCCGAACCCCCCACCCCTCGCCACCCTTGTTCGCCTTCCTCACCTTCCTCCCCAGCCCCGCTCGTTTCTGGAGGAAGGTACCCGACTCCTCGACGCCGTGTCCGATCAATACGCGGACGTGCACCTCTCTCTCCTGCCTTCTTCCATCCTGCTGGGCCCGAACGCCCTGCGGGAGCGTCGATCTGCTGCCGATGATGGCGCAGCCAATGTGTTCGTTACGGCGGGGTCGCTAAGAAAGGCGCTGAGGAGCGCCGGAGTCCTGCTGGGAGATGCGGACGACCGCGTTGTAAGTCGCTGCTATTACACGAGTCGTTTTTGCTTGGTTTGGTTGTCGTTTTTCGGTTCTGTAGTCGGCCGCAAAGGTCTTATTCTTGTCGTCGGTGCTATAAGCGTCGAAGGTCTGTGAGCGGGGTATCCGCACAGACCAACGCCTCGCACAGTACGTAGTGTAGCCCCTCTGGGGCTTCAAAGGAAAACCATGTTCATAGTATGTGATGATTACATTATCAGCCATCGGTACGCTAAGCAAGCAGCCCGGGCTGCCGAGGTATATAGGGGGGGTGTCCGAACCGCAATATAAGGACTTTGCGGCTCGCGCGCAGCATGCTGGTATGGTTTGTACTGGTGCTCGCTGTTCCTTAGATGGGTTGTATCATCGCCCCCCTCGTTTTTTTTTGTCGTTCTTGGCGTGTCCCTCGGAGGTTAGTCAGAGTTCTCAGTAGCGACTTCACGGGCGCGAAATCTGCACGCTTGTTACGCGGTCTGGCTGTCAAGACCCTTCATTCGGTGTACTGGTAATCGCTTCTCGTGTTCTTGTTTCGGTCAAACTCTCCGCCAGCTCTGGCGGTTACTCTTGCGCAGGGCGCAGGTAGTTCATGGGCGTGGCAAGGCTGATGGCAAAGAGCAAGTACGTGGGGAAGACACCAATCGGTTTCTGGAGCGCGGCATCATCCCTCTCCCTTTACTGGATGACGTCATGGGTTTCAACGCAGATGAGGCACTGCGCACTCGGCGGCAGCTGCAGCATCAAAAAGAGGTGATATACTTTTCACATTTGTTTTTAGCCTAAAATAGGTATACCTGGTTCATTTTGGACCAAAAACAGGTACACACTAAACCTACAAATCATACGCCAGGAGCCCTGCGATTGACCAGCTTCACATCGTACCTGATTTTGGTTCGGGAGGGCCAGATGCACCTGGAATTGCCTGATAGCTTTCAACTGTTTTTGCCGAGTTTTGAGGCAATCAGAGGTCATACGTACACTCTCTCCTATACGCCCCATACGAAGACATCACCACACTACATGCGTACGACCCACCACATCGACATACAGTATATATGATACGCTCGTATGCAGCACGATAAGACACAGATTGCGCTTCATCTGCGACACCCCGCGTCGAGGTGGGTTCCCTTTTACTAAATAGTACAGCTAAGGAACTTCGTGCCGCCGTGTGCAAGCGGTTCCTCGAGGATTGTCGAGGATTCAGAGCAGGCAGCGAGGGGGGGGCGCCAGAAGCACTTTTACTCTTGGCGCACGAGGTATCTTCCCATTGAAATACTGGTGCTGTATGCTGAAATGGTATGGGTACCGAGTAGTTACATCAAATTAAGATTCTACGCTGATCTGTACGTATGCTGACGACGTGGCGACTATGCAAGAATGAGTGTGATCACGAAGCGAATAAAATGATTCATGTATTAATACATGCAGTATGTGTATACCTCGTATTCAAGGTATGATGCATATTATGCACTATTCAGAATGTTCACTACCCATCCGAAAATCGGAACATGTTTAGGGTTTCTCATGGCCAAAAACATCGCATGTAACGTGTGTTTTTTACTTGGTTTCAGTATGTACCTGTTTTTGACTCAGATGAAGCAGGTGTGTCTGCTTTAAGCTTTTTCCCTTTTGCATTCTCCGCTGTGGAGTGGGACGTGCTGCGGCGACTCGGTCTGTCTCTGTTTCACCGTGCGCTCGCTTGAAGTTGCTGGTTTGCCCAGTTGCGCTTGGCACTTGATTTTTTCTGTACTTAAAAGCTTGGGGCAGAGAAATGATCGAGGTTGGTGAAAATATGAACGTATACTCACGTTTTTCTTCGAGGAAACGTCAGTACCGCCTATGCGACACCACGCCCTGGCTTCGCACCGCCGTTTTCGTAACAGTGCGCACGTCTGCCGCGCCCAGCCCTCATCCATTTCCCGGTGCTTTCAACTGCATACGGCTACGCTCCCAACATGTAGCACCCGGCGGCATCGGTGTCGGCACCCTTTAGGGACCACCTTGGACCGTGGGCGGCCCCTGTCGCGGGCAGTAAGATTCAGGGTGAAGGAGGCAACAACGACGACGCCCCGCTACTGCTTCAAAAAGCTAGGTAGGTGTCGTGTAGTCCACACGTGGAGTAGCCGTGTTCGGTCAATATTTTGAGCCCGTCTCTTTCGCTTCCACACCCGCGACGGCTGTCTTCCCAGGCAACATCGTTGTCCGCTCTCCTCCTCTATCGGGGTCAAGCACAACAATGCTTTTGGCTCGGCGAGGTGACGCAGCATTTAAGCGCCTACGCAATACTGGCAGCGCGGTTTACAGGGTTTTAACGGAAATGCGCGGCGAGGAGGTGTAGCCGTAGCATTACTCGTCTGGAATAGTGTTGCAGCAGCGTCAATCGCGACCGACCATACGCGCCTCGAGTCCGAAGTTCCGATGAGTCTATACTTTGGTAGCCCCCGCCGTGTTCGAGATTGAGCAGCGCCAGGTCTGCTTCAAGTGGGACAGCGCTTCACAGTAGCAACTCTTACGCCGCTGTTATGCACAGATGTCTACGTTCACGCCCCGCCCTCGAAGCAGTCTCCGCGTCCCACCCCCCTTCGCCACCCCCTCCAGTTATCTCTAGCCACGAAAATCCTCTCGCATTCTCGTGGCCTCCAACTTCGCCCTGAATGTTTGCCGACGGGCTGGCGCACGTGTTGCAGGCTACGCGTGAAGGCTCTTGGTGACACGGTTGCCGAGCGTTCACAGGTACTTATGGCGTGCCTGCCTAAGCTTGGACCCACCGGAGAGCGGCAGACTCTACCCCGGCGTGAGCTGACGCGTCTCTTGCAAGAGCTGGGGGTAGGCGTCAGGTATGATATGAGGGTGCTGCCGCTTGGTGAGCGGTGGGCAGAGCCACACGTTCTTGAAAATTACCATGCCAAAGCTGATCGTTTACGAAATTTATCCTGTCACGTGCAGCGTAGTTTTTTACTTGCGCATGGTGTTTTGTTTCCAGTTGTGGAACCAATGATAGGTCTTCCGATGTCTGCTTTCTTCGCTACCATCGAAAGTATACTATACCAGTCCTAATTGTAGCTCGAACCGCTCGCATTGCCGTCTAGTAGTGCGCTTTACAGCTCCAACCCGCCAATTTTCACCTGACGATTTCAATAGCAGCCTCCCAAGTTCATCCATACCAGGTAGTCGCCTCCTCCGCCTCCCGTTCCGTTCCACGCTCGACTGCGTAAGGTCTGGCGAGCTACAGAACCTCTGGTACCACATGGACAGAAACAAGGTGTCCCGCGAAGGTTTCCGCCACATCGTTCTTGAGGCAACGGATAGCCTCCACGTCACATTTCCGGCGTCCCCTTGTCCCTACCCCGCTGGGCCCGTTACACCCACCTCCCATGTGCCTGATGGCGGCGATGCCACTCCCGTGGGAGGCGTATCTGTGTCGGGTGCCAAGCTGCAACGCGTGCTGAACCGCGCCGCTTACGAAGAGAACGTGCGCCGAGCGGCAGGTAGCGCCTTGACGTATGGCGTTCAAGAGAAGCAAGGCGAGGCGGTAGGAAGAGAGGGAGGGAGGGGGTATGGGGCACCTGTTTTATGGTTTGGGTCGCAGAAGCATTTGATTGGACACGATCATTTTAGGGGTTGAACTGTGAAGTTGGCATTAGTTGAGTTGCCTTCATCGCTCTGGTACGCACGACTTGTTCCAGAAAATTTGAGCACGAGGCGATGTCGTTGCACCAACGATCCATCTAATGTTGTGTGTGTTCACGGTTTGTCGTCCTTTGGGAGTGCGAGGTGAGCATCTATAGCCATGGCGTGCGATTAACGTGTTGGCCAACGTAAACGCCGCCCACCTTACATTCCGGGTTAATCCCGCTGACCGAACGCTCTTCTCCAATTCTTCCATTTTCTCCGTTGAGCCGCAGAAACGGGGCAGGCCTTGGCCTCGTCCCCTTCCCGTTCCTCTTCGAAAGACAGCCTACCGGTGCTGCTTGAGAGGGCTGTGAAAAGGGTCAGTGACATGGACAGCGGCCAGGAGGCGGTGTGTGCCCTGGTGCCGGACATGGGACGCGCTAAGGAGGGCATGCGTATCACCAGGGGAGGTGTTCAGCGCGTGCTGCACGGCCTGGGTGAGACAGTCTTCTGCCTCGTGTTTGTACCGTCACCGGGGGGTTCAACTATGATCGTCGGGATACGTACTCCACCACAGTTTACTCGTGTGTCATGCCGCAGTCCTTCTAGACATTTAATCCTAACTCCGCCGTTTTGGGGCGTGCCGCTCTCAGGCTTCGACGCGTATTTGGGTTGCCCGTGCCGTGGCAGGGGTGTCTGGTGCATTGCCGCCCTGTGGAGCCATGAGTTCCGTCTTCCCGTCTTGACGGAGCTGCTTTTATCTGTCGCCCCGTCGCTTGTCCCTATCAGCCCTTTTTTCGCCCTCAGTGTGTTTACCGTGCCACGGCCATACACACGGCCGCCAGTCTGAGTGACGTATCGAGCCATCGTGCCGCCGGCGTCCTCGGGTAACAGGTGTTGTTCCGCGATCGGGCGAGCTGCAGCAGCTGTGGTGGTCTCTGGAAAAAGGAGTGGTCGGTGATCCGAGGATTACTGTGGAGGCATTCCGCGACGTGCTTCTGGGTGAGATCATGTTTTGGCCGGCTTTCGTGTGACGTACTTCTCGAGAGGGAGAAGTAGTTCAAAGCGGACCGTGCTGGCAGGCGTCACTGACCTCTGTTACACATTGGGTGGCACTCTCGAGCTCAGAAAAATTTTGGGTCACGCTCGTGTTGTAACACATGTGGGGACGCAAAAAAAACACGTCCTGCTAGTATCTATATTAGTCTCCCTTGTGCGAGTCTGCCCCGTGTTTTTCACCGGAGGAGTACGTAGACGGAGCCAGAACAGACCCCGCGAGAACATTTTCTGTTGAATAACACAAACAAAGCGTTCACCGCTCACTCACGCCGTGTCGACGATCCCGTGTTTCTTGTACCGCTGCACACTGCGACTACCAACGGCAGGGCGCGCGACGAAGCTCGTTCTGTTCCCCGACTGGACGACACAAGGCACCGCCGGTAGACGCCATGAGGGACAGCGATCGTCCGACGCCTTCGACGGAGGGGACGGTAGCTGTGAGAGCCCGGGCGCGCGCGTCGTCCGAGAGGTGAAATGATGAAGAGGCATGCTTATGCACGCCGGGCGGCGCGGTGCACGTGTGTGGTGCTGTGTGGTGCTGTATGTTTCGTTTCTGTGGTTTTTGCAGTATTTGCTGCGGGGACTACACCCTCCTCTGGACTCTTTTCATGAACAGGGTTGTTATACCTCCGCAGTGGGATAGTTGGAGGCCAACCAGAGGAGGGTGTGTGAGGGGCGATCTCTCATCTTGTGCGTCGGCTCTACAATGGGTACCGCGGGTTGCCAAACGAAAACAAACACATGCAATATGTTGACAAGTTTTCTCTTCCGAGAGGTTGACCGGAAACGCTGCTGGTGTCGCCAGCCCGGCCTGCAATGAGCAACGACTATAATATGGGGTCATATCTACCAGATGCCGTCGCCCTTTGTTACCCATAAGCTCCCGTGGAACGGCATGCAGTCGGTCGGTGCCGCGTCCTTCTGGGACGACATACGCTTTTTCTGTAACGGCAACCTTTCAGCGTCGAGTTTAGGTTGGTTTCTCCCTCCCCCCCTTGCGCTGCAGGTGAGAACAGCCCTTGGCCTGGTCCGAAGGAGGGTGAGAGGGGTGGTTCGGGGGTGCGAGGATAGAGACCTCACTGCGGACGGTTGGGTCACCGAAGAAGCCTTCCTTGCGGTCCTCAGGGACCAGGGCATTCTGCAGCAGTTGGGGTGAGCATTTTGTCTGGCTAGGTATACGCGCAGCGTGTTTTTTCTCGCGTACGCGTGATAGGCCGCGAGTACTGCTGTACATCGCCATTACAGTTTCTACTATTGCTGCTGCTTCTCAGGTGGAAGAGACGGTAGTACTACAGCAGCAGTTGCACTCAGCAGAACGAATGGTTCGGACAGGCGGCTCTCGTGTTCTTTCTGCACGCAGCGGTATACGACAGACGGTCTCACTGTGTTTTCACTATTTTTTATGTAATTTACCATGCAGCCCACCTCAGGCTCACTGCTGATGGCTGCCGTAACCTCCCCTCGCGCCTCGCGTCCTAAAATCCTCGAATCCTAGCAACGTCGGCTTGTCCGCTCTCCGACGAGCCATCGCGATGGGCGCGGGCCGGGACAAGAGGAGTGCCCCCACAACAGTCGTACGATATACCGGGCTGGTAGGGGCAATTGACAGCTACCTGGACACTGTCATCTCGTGGGACACGGCTGGTGTCGCTCTAAGACTTGGCTCCGACGGCGAGGGAGGCAAGAACACCGATGAAAAGCTCCCCGGCGGGTACTGCAATAAGGCGAGGCTGGGGCACTCTGTTGGCGGGTTTTGAAATCTGACGCGTCATGTTCACGCCATTGGTGTGTGTGTCCGGGAATACGATAAGACCAGTGCCACGCGCTTCTACTCATGGCGTCATGCTTCGGTATCCCGTTCATGTGTGCTTATCTTCGCCGAACACCTCACGTTGTTTCGCGCTTGGTGCAAACAGTGTCTGTCTGGTCGGTGAAAGCCCGACGTGCTTTCTCCACAGCCATTGTAGGGATGCGATGGTATACGGCCATGAATGACAATGAGTACACCCCCCCCCCTTCCCTCGGTGGGGATGCACGCCAAGCTCACGCCGACACCTTCGCCGTGTCGCATTACGAAACGATGTATTTTGCGTGCTGTGCTCTCTTCCTTCCACAGCCACGCGAAGAAGGCAGCGGCATCGTCATCCAGACGTCGCCCACGCCGCATAGTACCGGCAACGGTAACCCCAACGGACGCCAAGGGGATGGATCACTCACTTCCCCTACCGAACAACTGCCTCTTGGTCCCCGTTCTGCCAAGAAAACTGACTACGTAAAGCTTTCCCAGGATAGCGTGGCTCGCGCAGCGCGGGGTTGGGATGACGACCCCCCAGTGGCTCCACTCGGAATGCGCCATTATCCTCAAAAGAACTGTTCGATGGCGACGCTCGTTGGGGGCAGGGCAATCAGCGACAGAGCGGCTATCAGCAAGGTCGAGCATGCGGTGAGTTTTTTTCTTCGCTTGGGCGCTGCTTGTAGGCGCGCAGTTCGCTGGAGCAGTGCATCTATCCGGTGTGAACGGGCGCGAGTATGACGTGTCCGACGTGCGGTGGTGCAGCCCATTGCACGGGCTTAACTTATTAACTCGTATTCGTACCAGATTTTCTTTTGATCCATGCGTAGGCACGTAGGACATTGCACGCTCTTAACCCCTTGCACCAACGTGAAGTGAAAAAAGACGGCGTAAACTACGGCCTGCACTCAGTCCCTAAAGAGAATTTTAGGCCCGATCATCTTGCCGAACCAACACGTTCCAACCCCTGAAATCCCCACCACAATACCTTGGCAGCGAGAGCGGAAGCCCTGGGCCGGCGGAGTTGGCACGTCCACGGGCATGACGGGTGCCCTGCATTCGAAAGATGTCGCCCATGCCCCCCCCTCAGCGGCAGACATCGCGAACCCTCGACAACCAAGACTATCATCACCCTCCGCTGTGCCGGGGATGCCCTCTAGCCCAGCCTGGGGAAGGGGCAACGACGCGTCTGCACCCGACTGCAGCCCGATCCCGATGGAGCGACAGCAGTCAGGTTCCAGCCACAGTGGCGGGTCGGCGGGATGCGCTCGTTTTGTCCCGGCTGGTGGGTCGTCGGGTCTCGGTAGACCCGCGTGGTCTAGCGGAAGACGGGGTTCTGAGGGCGCGGTGTACAGTATGGCCGGAGGGGGGGTCAGCCGCGCGATTTGCTGGGAGCGGGAGGCGGAGCCGGAAGCTCAGCAGGGTGAGGTGTGCTGGCGTCTGGAAATGGTAGCAGCAGAAGGTACTGCTGTCGTATTCTACAGCGAAAGCACCAAATGCAGCTTGGTTTGCCAAAATACCACCGTAACAGGAGCACTTTTTATTTTGTGAATGTATATGTTAGGGAATTGCTGCTGGTTCCCTGGATCGGCTCTATGCCCACCGTTGTGATCATCCGGACACTCACGAGTAGGCAGCAGGGGAAGGGGGTGTGTTTGCTCTTGTTTCGTTTTGCTAGCTGCAATCCGCCGCACGCTTCTCTACAAAACGGACTCGGCTCGGGAGTTCAGACCATTTTTCAAGTGGCAATAACATGTACCAGGTACCTGGTACCAATCTGGCCATAACTATTATCCCGTTTGGACTCTGATCTGAATATCAAGCATATATTGTATTCCCGGGCGAAAGGAGTTGCACCAGGTGAGTACAAAAATCTCTTCGTGGCAGGGGCGGAGTTAGGAATAGAGGAATAGAGGCAGCATGTTGGAAACGACCCGTGGTAGCGCAGAGCCGCACGCGGCGTACTTTGGACATGCAGATTTGCCCACACCGCCGGCTTCTCCGGCCGAGTGTTGTTGTAACCCCGGATGGCGATTCCCGAATGACGTCGCCTGTAATGCAGAGGACCCGACGGCGCCAGCCGTACCTAGGGGCAGTGATCATCGGTGCAACAGCCCCAGCAGCAGAAGCATCGGCGGCTACCACGACGGGGACGACCGGAGAGGGGAGGTCGCCGAGGTTCCTGGTGAAGCTGGCCACGTGAAGGTGCCGAAAATGTCCAACATCGCCGGGCTCATATTGTATGAGGTATCTTCTTCATGCACATATTATGTGCAGAGTGATACGCAGTGATACGCAGGGGTTGGTCGACAAAAAAAAAAGTCGTAGAGCTGCACCCGTGTTGTGGGGGAAAATTAGTCGGAAACAGTGCGGGGTACTTTTTTGCAATAAAATTGCGTTGCTCGAAAAGACACGTTTGGGCGGGCGGACGGACGGACGGTACCGTGGTGCCGGTTCGAAATAACTGCAGTCTATCAATATACGAGTACAGCGACGGAGAAAGATGAAGCTGCTCAATCACTAAATTATTTTTTACGGGATGAATTGCGACCGTACCTTCGCGCCAGGTGCCGCTATCCGGCCGACACCGTCGACAGTCAAGGACGGGAGAAATGAGGGAGCTCACGGAAGCGTGGCCGGAGACTGCTGACCAGCGCATCGACTGCGCGCATGCCGACACTGGCACAACGCGACGGCCCGTGCTCCAGCACGGTGCAGGAAATAACCCGCGGGAGATCTCGGAGAGCAGGCGAGACGCTCTGCAGCGTTTATTTTACCCTGTTTTTTGTTTCGTTCAGGCGTACTGTACCGTACACCCTAGCTTTAGGTGTTGTCGCAGGGTGTGACGAAAACCAGGCATTCCCTGACCAATGACACGAGACAGAGGGAGCTTGTTTTTCTGTCGCGTGCCAGGAATGACCGACGCCTGTGAAACGCTAGTCATGGCTGATTGATGCTGCAACTGCAGTATCTCAGAAATGGGTTGCACAAGATGGTTGTGAGCCCGAATGCTCCCTCGAGTCCCCCTCGAGCTGTTCGTGTTGGGCCTCGCATGCTCAGTGAACACGTTGGCTAGAGGTTAGTCACGTGAGGAGGTACAGCACGCGCGACAAATGCATCACCCTAAAAGCATTAACACGTATCCCCTAAATCCACTTTGGAGCCGCATGTCCGGTTTCGGAAACGCTTTGTTTCACGTATAATGTGTATGTTTGGTATTTTTTCAAAACTCGAATCCTACTTGAAACGCACTCAAAAACTCGAACGAGAAATTCGAGAAACACGAGAAGAAAAAAATCAGGACGAAGCCTCTTCTCAGGACGAAAGAAAATTCCTGTCGGCACTTCAAAAGGGCGGAAAAGACGTTTCTTTCAGGTGGGGGCTCTGAGAGGCCAGAGCATAACCGAGGGAGCCCGCTGAGGAAGAAAATTATCTTTAAGAAAGTCTGTACGTATATAGTTGCAAGAAATAAAATACCTGGTATATAAGGAAAGCACTTTTTGCCGCTCATCTCCGCTGACAGGAAAAACGCGGCGAAGGCTCTACTGGGCGACAGGGCTCTCCTGGCTGGGGTGTTCAGGCAGCTGGCAGGGGTTGGGGGTCCGCAGGTATGCACCATAGATAGGCAAGGTGGTGGTTGCTGTCCTTCGTGTGGTTCCGGGGGTAATGCCGAACGTCTACATGCTACTCTAACGTTTCACGCTTTCGGGGCTTGCGTGTTCTCCCCGATGCTATGTTGTAACTATTCATGTGCTATCTCGTCACTATGCATGGCCGCCCCCGCTAGGAACGCATGCCACGCTTGCCAACTTTATTGTCGTCCAAGTGCTTCAAAATCCGACGAGCGCGCAACTTGTTTGTGTGTCCTCATGGCTTGTCTTAATATTTGTTTTCGGCGCGGGTACCCCTGTGCGCGGTAGGCGCGGGACGGGCTGGACAGAGCAGGGATGGTGCAGCTGCTACGCTACCCTCGCTTGCCTTCGGACCTTTCCGAGGAGGAGGCCCAGGTGAATCAAATGGACAATGACGTTTTGGCATTGTGCTGCCACACGATGACTATCGGTTAACTACGGCAGCTTCAGGGAGATTATATCTCTGGATATACTGTAGTATATACGATCGCCAGCTGCATCGAAACGCTGCTCCGGCCCCACCTTATACGGACACAAAAAATAGCGACTGTCCCGTCGGGTGCTTGCGAACATCTCGATAGCGTCACGACAACAACGCCCAAAGCGGCGAGCTGCTTTCCCACGTCTCCCCCCCGCTGTTTGGGCGCAGTTGACTCCGACAGCTGGCTACTTCACGCACCATAGACAAACTGGTCATCTTCGCCTCTGCCCCCCCCCCCTCCCCCTTCCCCGACCACCTCTTCTGTTTCGCTGCAGGATCTGGCAGACGCCGCGCTGAGTCACTGCGGCACCTCTACGGTGCGGTTTTCCTCGCTCACGGCATTCCTCGCTAAGACGGCCGGCTCAACCTATGCCCTCGCATCCCCACCTTTTGAAGGGGTGTCCGTAGATCGTGGATCGAGTGATCACGCTCGGGACGTTGCCGCAAGCAGGTGTGTGAATGGAATTGGCGTGCTTCGAAGGCTGTCAAGGTGCCGACATGCCGGACGGCAGCTGTAGGGAGACGTGCCAAGTTGGCATTTGTAATTGATCACATGGTTGAGCTATTTTTACTTTTTCCCATAGGTGGGTGGTTTCGAGTAAAAAACACTCTATATCTTGATTTTTTTGCACATGCGGAGGAGGCATTCTTGTGCCGGGATTTTTCTCAACCTCCAATGTTGCGACAGGGAGCTTCCGACACCTCGACTCCTGCCGCAGTACGTAGTTTTCGGTGTGTTTTGACGCGTTTTGCTAGTTACCGTACCGTGCTTGTTCGATGTCGGTGGGAACGTGTGCGCTTGTCGTCTCGCGCACTGCCAAGACGCATACGTGCAGCACCTTGCAAAGCTCCAGTGGATGCTGGTACTTGGCATCCACGAAGTAGCTCGCTTCACTTCGCCGTCGTCCATGAAGCCGCTTTTGGGTTGTTCTCGTTCGGTGGACGATTGAGTCCCTGGTGTGTTATGAGGCGCACTTTAAAGGAGCGGGCACTCCAACATGTACGGCTTTTTTCGGTCGCACTCATGAGCCTGGATCGATATTCAAATGCGCACACACCGTGCGTAGCCACGCGCAAACTACTTTAGTACGTACTATACGAAGTAGTATATTTTTAACGCTATTCTAAGGTACACGTATGTTTCCACGAGGAGCCAATGCAGCCTATTCGGAGTAGATAACGCATTCTTAGTGAAAAAGCTCTTGTAAGAATGCCGCAGTGGTTCCACTAGCATCGTCGTTCTATCGTTTTAAGGCCGTGAAGTGTGACAACACCACCACACCGTACAAGAAGACCCGCAACAATAACCCCACTCGAGAAATATGCGAGGCATGGGGCATGGGACAGCTGACAATATGCACAAAGTGGTTTATGTTTCCTTTCTATCGCTTACCACCTGGCGCGCTCACGCCGCTATCGCCACGGTGCCACGCCTCGCAAAGGCGGCCGAAGAGTCTTGGAAATGACCCCATTGCGCAGTCAATCAAGCACAACATCCAACAAGGCCGTTCAGAGCTCCGCTTGGCCGGAGAAGATGCAGGAGGCCGTCCATCCTGCGCGGTGCACTTACGTCGGGCCTTTCGCAAGCGCAGGAAGAACCTAGGTGCGATAAGAGCGAACGGAGATGGCGCAGAACTCTTCGTTGTTGGTCGATGTCCGCGTGTGTCGTCGATAGTTATGCGTTTCGTGGGTAACGTATCATAGTTATATATGTGCGGCCTCGTGGAACTAGTTTTTTAGGAGACTGATACAGTTTAATTTTACAGGCAGTTACCGTGGTCGACCTGCCGAATGAAGTAAGAATGAAGTATGGCAACCTACAGATAAAAGTGAAGGTACCTTGTTGTCTTCGTAAATCGCTCGTGGAGCTGCGAAGATAAATCGCGTGGGCGCACGTTTGCTTGGAGCACGAGGTTCGAGGACCTTCACACTCGATCATCATTTATTCGCGACCTTCACTAACTATTTATTTGGAACCTTCACTCACTCAATAATTTTCTCTTTTTAATAGTGACTTGGATGCTTTGTGACCCGCACTCCATTATGATTGTTTTGTGGCCTGCACTCAATTATGGTTGCTTTGTGACTTGAATGCTTCATGACCTGGATGCGTGTCTCACTTGAAAAGAAAACTGGTTCTTGACGTTGATCAGGGGGTGATCCCGGTGGTATCGACGACTGCAGCGTGGAAACGTCAGAACTTACCGGCGTTCTGCAAGACATGGGCGTCATCCTCAACCCCACAGAGGCCGCCTTCCTCATCAAGGTAAGCGCCGCTCGAAACTTGAGCCATGCACGTGACCCTGAGCCCCGTGGTGACACTGTTCACGTGCTATTGCTGGCCGTGTGGTATTTCTCTGTATTGCTCCGACATAGGCACTGTAGTCGTTGGAGCCGCACTGGCGGACCCAGACACGCGTTCTTAGTGAGAGGTTCGTATCTCCCGTGTGTTTGGTTCTGATTTTTAATCCTCCGGCGGATTGGTAAAATTAAAGTTTTAGGCTCACCACACTTCCACATTTCTTGTTGTGTGTTTGCGGCTATGAGCGGCTAATATTGTTGGGACAGGAAAACCGCCACCCTTCCGGCGACAAGAGTACACAAATATGACTAAGAGCACGAAGTTCCAGACACTCGCGTACTACATGTGCATTTCTTATGTAGCAGTGTATTAATAGCACAAGTGAGCACTTGTGGCCGGAAGCGATCGACGGCCTACCGCTAGGAAATACAATACCCTTGACTATTAATAGCCGTTGGCGCTTCTCTCGTGGGGCCACGTGGCCAACGCATAGTGCTCGTTTGGACGTGCTTGTTTGTTTGCAGCACCGCCAGAGGGTGGCAATATCGCTACCGTACCATTTCGCCACTGCTCATACCATAAGTCGCATTTTATGTTTATCCTTGATGGCTCGAACGCTTCTTGCTTCCCCGGCTGCGCAGAAATGCCGCGCGCAAAGCACCCCGGGTAGACGCCCTTCAGCGGGGGGCAGCGATGCGGCTCCCGTCCGAGCTGGCGATGTGCTGGGGTTCTTCACGGAGCTTCTTACGGCCCACTAAAGGCATAGTCGATGGTACGCAACGTGGGGCTTTCCGCTTCTGGTGCTGTGTTGTACAGCCCGTGGTGGTGACAAGGGTAGTTCCTGTAGCTACGTATACCCCATGATGGCCTGGTTTATGTTGACATGGTAACGCTCAGATACTACAGTATCGATACGGAGCTCGGCGTGCTGTTACCACGTGTCATATTATAGGATAGTTGGGTTATTTTCGGACATACATGCGGTGGCATACGCACAGGAGGAACACAGCTGTTCTTACGACGGAAGTATCGTGCTGTGCTGGGGAGATAAAAACGCGTTTTTTTTTTTAGCTTAGTTCTGCGTTTTTAGTTCCGAGCACCACGATTTTTCCTTATGGTGGTGTTGTTGGTGTAAATGTGTAAATTGACGGCGGGGTTGGTTGGACACCAACATTTTATGTGCCGCATGCGACGTATCGCCGGCCGTAAGCGTCTTAACACGTTTAAAAATGTATCACTTGGTGTGGCGGGGTGTAGGGCTACGTAAATAGAGCTATCGTAAAGCAATTTCGGAAAGCAATCAAAGACAACACGAAGTCGGGTACGGGATGTGAATATGCTTGTACCAAGGAGATAATCTACCTTTTGGATACCAGGTATCACGAAATTCCATCGTCCGAGGCACGATAATATCGATTCGTCAAGCGTCCAAGTCGGGATCGCGCAGTATCGTAAACGTAGAGGGTCGCAGAACACGAGTAAAATGATTTCACTCCAGAGCTATTGGAGCCTGTCACGTGAGCACGGACTAGGGGATGGTGATGAGTGAATACATGTGAGAACCACAACACACGATAATAACAATAACCGCTGCTCCCAGCATCGGCCGATCAAGACTTAATGGCATGCTATTCAGTAAAATTATCTCGTCTTCCGTTATGATCCAAGTTGCCCCCCAACAAAAAACGAAAAAAATGCTGCTGGTTTCGCGTCAAGTCAACGCAAACCTCCCTCTCTCTGCTGTAAAGGTCGAGCTCACTAGCTGAAGGCGACGCCATCCCATCATTGTCATGGGGCTTTCAAACGCTTACACCCAATGGCCAAATCAGCAGGCATTTCACATACTCCCACCCCCCAAAACATGTACCACTCCATGCTTGAACTAATAAAAATGCACCAATTCTCCATATGCTTCCTCAGGTAAAGCGTTACAGGTCTGGAACAACAAAGATCTTACTCGTATGATCTCCCTGCCTTCCCTCAAGCTTGGAAACACGGTGATACGCACGCTGCTTCGAATATGCACAACATTTCCAAGGCACTCGGCCACGCTGCTGTGTACGTTGCCGCTTTGCCCTGGTGGGAGCACCGTAGTGTCCCTCCGCATCATCGTGCCATGACATATATTATCATAACCCCCTCGTGTACTCCCTCACGTCCTCGTCGCACCTGGGTGCTAAATTTCAACAACTCTTGGGTTCTATCGCAATCAAAACGCCCTCCTTCATCGCCGCGGCAGGTACGATGTACACCTTACCCCCCCCCCCGCCGTGAAAAACGCCAACCTAAACGCTGTAACACCAACTAAACAAAAACGTACCAGCACAATAACCCCCCGGATGTGGCCTCCCTTCAGGATACGTGGTACGTATGTGTATCCAAAGAATTTTCACCACAAAAAAATCTCCTTGAAAAACGAATTATCAGTCAGAAAACTCCCATTTTCTCGGCATGCGCGCGAGAGAGTGAGCAAGCATCGCAGCGCGACACGGACCAACTCAATGGCAGACTCTGAACAAGCACATCTCCACCGTGTCCCACAACTCTTCAGCCCAAACCGAACTGGTGCAGTCTGTGATACAGTACTTCATTATCTATCTCGAAGTGCCGCTACCGATGCGGCAACTCCAAACAACGCCCTAGCGCTATTTACCTTTCTACTGCTGCTGTGGCCAAATCTTCTCTGCAAACCCCTGTTGTATCATCACACGCTCGTGCTCCTGTTAAGCACACGCGAGCCGATCGATGCTCAATCCTAGCGTCATAACACGCTCGCGATCTTGCTAAGCGCAAACAAGCCGGTCGTTGCATAATTATCGCGGACGGATCCAATTGCAGATAGCGTGTGCGGGCACACACCCCGCACCGCTCTCCACTGGGTGATGGATCATGTTCATCAGAAACCGCCAGCGTACACAAAAAACCCCAACGAAACCACGCGTCTACCGGAGTCCCCTGAACCAACGGCAACCGATTCCTATCGGTGAGTGGCCTTCGTTCCCAAGCGCTACAGCGCGCAACCACAACACCACACCGCGCTCTCCCCACCCCTTCAATTCAGTTTCGAGTCCTATCATGGTCGCATCCTTGCAGTGTCGAGCATGCAGGCAATCTCAACCCAAAATCCTTCCCGGGCTCGTCATTTTCAGGCGCGCTTCTGGAATTCAATTCTGGAAAGAGCGCTGGTTCGTTCGGCAAGGTTTCGGGGCATTCATTTTCTCTACTAATAGCCACCCTAATTTTGCGACAAATACATCACGTTGAGACACGCCAAGCTTTGGTCAACGCAACCTCTATACCACCAAATGGAAGGGTTGACAACTACTAAATTCGTACTCGGCACCAAATAATATTTCGCTCCATGTTCGCCTACACAGAGGGCATGATATAGTCGTTGTAAAATTTGTACGTCGTACACCAACTCAAAATGTGATTGAAACGTTGCAACACCTCCCCCCCTCCCTCCCTCCCTCCCAGTTAGTCGGGTGGGGGGGTGGGGGGGGACAGGTCACCAATACGCCCGCCAACTCCGCCTTAGAACACCATCCGCACACAAAAAACACACACGCTGTTTCGTACGCCCATCAATCGGATGCAAAAATAGCAGTCGCGAGCGGCGCAAAAGCGCACACGTTACCGCAAAGCCTAACCGACGCGCTTACGCCTCAATCGCACACTATAAGTTGCCACTACTTTCGCCTGAGAACGATTTCCGCCCCGGGTGACCGCTGCCGGCAGTAAGCCCCCACCGCGAGTCAGGGATGGCGCGATATCCCGCTGGTGACGTCCAAACGCTAGGCGGCTCGCGATATGCTCCCGGCGATGCCCGGTAGACCCCCGAGGGTGCTCGGGGATCCGCCGAGCCTCGCTTGAGTCCGAAGTACGGTGACAATCCCCTACGCAAGAACAACATAAGGTCAGCAGAACGGAACAGGCGCGGTACAGGCAGGTACGTAAAGCACAAAAGCGTGATGTTGAGATCAGGACTGAGCGAAAAACTTCGGAGTATCCTGATTAAGTTTTGTTTTCTAATCAAATGCTGGCAGGAAGTCTGGGACGAGCGGCACACGGCACAAACTAAAGTGAGAGAAGGGCGGGACAAACCCGACAAAAAAGTTATGGGCACTTCAATGGGGGGAAAAAGTGACGATTATTTGACAAGTCAAGCAGCATCGGTCAAAACGGAGCAAAAAAACACCGTAAATAAATCCCAGGTAAGTATTACCGGTCCGTGGATACCTGGTAATACGTTTCGTGTCAGAATCGCTAGCTAGAATCGCAAGTAAGGCTCACACCAATAGCAGGCGGTTAGTACCGCCTTTCTTTATAATACATTGTGCTCGCAGTGGACCCCAAAAGGGCTGCCCTTAAAAACATGAACAAATCATGCTGCAAGCGCCACCACCGCCTGCTCTTTCGAAGTGTTATCAACAGATGTCGTCACCCCCCGGAGGGTAAGCTAGAGCCGCAGTCCCGTTTTGGGGGCCCACTACTTTGAATTTGAGTGGTCTGTCCCCAAAACGGGACTGCAGTACTAAAAGGGTTGAGATGTAATAACCAATCAGTGCCACGGCAAGAGCCAAATACAACAAAAAAGGCCGTGGCAGCGTCGCGCTCTGCCGCTGTCCCCTCTACCGAGATGCTGCTGTTACCACCACTCTCATCCGAAAAACGCAGGTCTAAACACCCACGTGCTCTCGCGGGAAGCAACCACGTAGGCGCAGTGAAACGGACTGCCGTCTCACACACACGATAACACCTGCGTACACCCCCCCCACCCCTCGCACGAACATTGAAACCTCGGTTTCTCCACAACGGGGAGAGTGTGCAGCCCGAGCGACGCGTCTATTTTTTGTTGTGTGTGCTCCCCATGCTGACATCCATGTTCTCCGGGGGGGTGTCATCCTATCACCCGTTTGACACGAGGTAGTCATGAGTAGACACAGAAACTGTGCCAGCGAAAGCATGCCGCGCACCTTATCCGATAAAATTGGACCCGAAATCAAGGCGGCGCGGTGTCCGCTGCCTCTGATTGATTATACGCTAGAGGGACTATTAATAGAGACACTAGGCAGAGGCAGGATGGCAGACACCAAAATTTTCGGGTATCGTGGGGTACCTGGAGGTGGGGGTAGCGGCCACCAAAGGAGATGGCGGAAGACCCAGACGGTGCATGAAGGACGACCGAATCTGCTCAGGGCTGCGCAACAAACGAGCCTGGTCGCGCGCACGACAGCGATGACAGAAAAGCGTTCGGTAGATACGGAGCACATGTTCAGATTGATGAGCAAGACTAGACTGCATATGGCCATGTGGCAAGGGCCGCGCGAAGGCATGGCAGGCTTGCGAAAGGACACACGCATCCACGTACGCGTTCAACACGACCAAAAGTGTCTGCACTTTCGATAGCGCTTCCCAACTTCTCACGTGTGCTGCTATACGTTTGTACTCGTGGCTCTCAATTTCGAGTGCGGAGAATGTGGACGTGGTTGTGTTTTTTCCTCAAGCTTTCTCCGAGCCCTCGACAAGGTGTTCAACACCTCGAATCGTTACAATCTTGCAAGATGTTGTGGTGCAACCATGACCTTTTCTACACCGTTGAAGTCTCCAGCGTGGCCGCCTGCGAAAATCGACCGGAAAAATCCGGGACGAAAAACAAATACCTCTTGCTCGAGAAAAAGAAAGGCACCGTGTTGGATTATACCTTCTGGGCTCTCGAAATGCGCGTCCGCATGAGGGGCTCCAAGTACTCCAGCTGATTGATGCCCACAAACTTGGACATCTGCGTGCGTGAGCGTTGCCCGCGTTCAGGCGAAGAGAAGGGCGGCTTCATTTCAGCGGTTCAGGCTAACAGAGAGTAGTGACGTTAGGGAAAAATGAAAAAACAAAAAACGGACACCGTGTCTGCAAACACACAGGCGGCAAGCAAAACGCGGAGAGCACCCGATCTGGAGCAAACACCAGCCACAACCCACAGAGCCCGCAGCGCACGTACAAGGCGCTCAGGGGGAAAGAAAAGCGTGACGGACGTACTCGATCAGATGTGAACACCGGCCACAATCACGACAGCCCGCAACGTACGCACAAGGTGTAAAACAACAACAACCGTGACAAGGCAACTGCACATTTACCTTAGTCGAGGCTTGGACCTCGTCCTCTTCACCCGCAAAGGTTTTGTTCATGGACCCTCTCAAGAGCGCTAAAGCTTGGTTGCTAAATCGATAGATCACGAGGCCTGCAACAGGCGGGCGCAAGAAAGGTGGCAGCAATATCGGGCGAGTAAGGTGACAGTACCAACCGAATAAGGTGACAGTAATCGAGCGAGTAAAGTGGCAGTACAATGAGAGAGAGAGGTGACAGCACCAAGCGAGTAAGGTATCGGTCAGTATCAAGCAACTACAGTAGTCTAAAGTATGATACCAGCATTGGGGAAAAAAAAACCGGCCGAACGATTGCAGTTGGTTCTCCGTATGAAGGTGTCTTCCACATGGTGGGTCTATCGAGGCTTAGATTTCCATTCAAGGCCCCGAGAACCTCACGGCATTCATTTGCCTTTGTTAAAGAGATTCGAGCCGCTTTGCGATCGGCTCCTGATTGGTTCATCGGTGCCATGCCACTGCAGCGCGGTAGAGGGCTCCAAACGTTCCACTTATCGGACAGAGCATCGATTCCCACTTCCACTCCCATGATCTACAGCAGTAGATCCTTCGGGGCAGATACGCGGTAGTTATGATCTGTATGATCTGTACGACCTAGCTCATGTTGCCGGGTGGGAGCCCGTGTGTGAAATCTGCATGATCTCGTAGCACAAATTTCCAGGAATTGAACAGATCCTGTACAGCATCTGAAAACGGTAGGTTAGGATTCAGATGATTTAGATCGTGATCTGCACGACGTCTGATTTATTCTGTGACTGGCGGGTCTTCTCGGCTAAGGAACTCGTCCCACCATTGGCATACCATCGGCATACCATTAGTACCATCAGTGACTTGACAGCCTATAAGCCGCCAACTAGTTATTAGTTGCCTAGGTGATGTTTTTTTTGCGCGCGGTCATTTGCGTTCTGCGTACTCGACGTGTGTGTTCAATCGGTAAATACTACTTGGTTGAGTCAGCTATTAATGGTTGACTTTACTCTCGCCATCCAACTAATAACTCCAATAGTCCATTGAAGGTACGCCTTATGACGGACTTTCGGGAGGACAACCAAAAACGAGGGGGTGTTTTGAAAACGCGACGCCGCAGTAGCACGGTGCCGCGAACAAAGCTCGGTTGCGACAAAGCGCCCTTTCGATGGTACAAGCGACAGATACGACGAACATAGCTGCATGCTGGTTGCAAAAACCTCCTTAAACATGTGGTGCTCAAGTAGTACGCAACTCAACAGCAGCAGATACCGAAGCATCGTCCGAATGCTATACGTACATCAGTGCTGCAGTTAAGCAGGAGCGTCGAGTACCCACCAAAATGACAACGTATACTACAGTGCTGCAGCTACGCACGAGAACGTCAAATACCTGTCAAGATGACAATTAAGCCCATCGTGTCCGAAACCTTGAGGTCTTGGTGGTGAGGCACGAACTTCAAAGAGAAGGCGACGTTGCCGATGGGGACCATCACCGTCGACGCCAGGAAGAGAACGTTCGCACTAAACAAAGAAACGCCAGCGGTCACACAACGCAAGCGGTCCCGAGCGATGGAAGAAGAGGGAAGATATCAGTTAAATTCACGAGGCGCAATCTCCCACAGCTGAGTGTCCAGTCCGCACGGATTCCAGCCTGTCGATCACGACGCAAGTACGGGATAGAGTGGGACTTTGACCGCAAGTACGAGGGCGCCACACCGACCGAAGAGAGTAAGGTGAAACAGCCATCGGGGAAACTCCGAGGGGAAACGTAGATAGACATGGGCGAGCTTTCCACTCTCCTCGCCGTCGCTGTAACGACACAAGCCAGGAACGCTTCACCGCCTCGACAAATCCTTCCCCCTTTTCCATCGACCGCGGCACGGTTAGTCAGCGTGGTTGATTGACGACAGCATGGTCGGGCATGATCAAGCTACAGGTAGTCCTCCAAAAGCGAGGATTGCCTCAACCAGACCTTAAAAAGTTGAGCCGACAATCGCACCCGTGGGCCAAAACCATACAATCGAAGCCAGAAGCCGGCTTGGCCTGCCTCTGAGCTTGGTCGATCAAACCTCACCAACTACGCTACGGCAACATTAGCGTTGCTCTAGATTCTCAGGCCGCCAATCAAGCTTCTTCACCAACCGTGCAAGAACAACAAACGTCAACGCCGCTCCAGCAGGAAACTCCACAGGGCGATCCAACAGGCCACGCTCACGTGGGGTTTCCACGACCGTTGCCGAGCGTTCGCACGAGCAGATGAGCTACGGGAGACAGACAGCCAGGAGGTCACCTTCCATACTTGAGGATGATGATGAGGACGACGTTGTAGATGAGGTTGAAGCACAGATACATCGACACGAAAAACGGCGCTGTCTGGCAGTGGTCCGGCGGAACGCTCATCCTACACGAACGAACGTCGTCAGCGAACAAACAAACGACGGCGAGGAAACCACGGCAGCAGTTGGACAAAAATCACGTATATGCCAGGTACACGTAGACCGGGCGTCAACACCGACCAGCTCACAAACGTCACTCGTATGCCTGATATACGAGCATGGGTTGCGCGGCACGTGACGCGGGCGACCGACGGTCAGCGGCATGTGTCTTTTCTTCACGTAGGAGGGTGTGCCGTGATACTAAACCTCGGACGATACGCGACAGCCGCAGGTCAACCTGATATACAACATATAGGGATACCCTCCGCGAAACAGGATGACCAACGAGTTGGAATGGCGAGTGCCAAACGCCCACAACGCGCTGGACCGCACTTCGATGCACTACGCCCATCGCCCAGATGCTGACTTACCCTGCCGCCATCTCAACCATGTCGGGAAAGTGGCTGTCGTGCCCCATGAAGCACAGCATGCCTTCGTACGTGTTGCGCGGCAACTCCTGCGCTCGTGACAAAAGACAGGACACAACAATCACCAAATGACGTGGTGTCAGTCACAACCAGCACCAAGCACAACATTCTTCGATTACTCGAAGTTAACGCCTGTATCTGAAACTGAAACCGCGGTGGAACGGCTCCGGCGGAACGTCTCTAAACGCATGTTTCTCAGGCGAAGCGTGTTCGCTGACCTCGTACAGACAAGCAAATAGAGGTCGCCCTCCCATGGGTAAAAAAGCTTGGGAGACGCGCACAAGTGCCCAAAATAGTTCCGGGCGCGCAAGGGAGACTATCGGCAGCATCTGCACGCTGTAAAGAGCGCCGGCGAGGTGCAAACAAGAAATTCAACCAACTGCCGGGTTCTTCAGGAGGGGCGAGACACCCCCCAAATATAAATGGACTAACTGAACATAGCTGACACCCGACCGAAACGCACCGTAACACCGCAACGCCATCGATGCTTACCGATACGGGGAGACCTATCGCGTACGCCGAGGGCACGGCAAAGAGCAGCGAAGCCATGAACTGATACACGGCCACCCAGCCGTTCAAGTATATCACGTCCATGTCGTTGTCTCCAAGAGCCTTCTCCTTATACACCGAGCTCAGGCACATCGGAACGCACGATAGAACCTGGTATTTGAGACGAGTTTCATCACATTAATATACGCCAGCTGCGAAATCGACCAAAACTTATTTGATGCTCAGCTCTGTGAGCTGCGTAATACCATGTCTAGGTCCTAACCTTTATGAGGCTCGCCTTAAAAAACGCCTTGACGCCCTTCGCCAAAGAGGGGGTGTCGTAAGGACTGTTTCGTCGGTCGTGTGGTTTTTTGGGGCCGCGATCCCGTTGATCCCATTGGTCAAGATAATTGCACCGCGTTCGGAATTGACAAGACAGGTAACGAAAACCCATGATCTTGCGTGCTCTCCTATATATTATGTCCACATTGTGAGCCGGGCAAAAAACACGCACCGGTCCACCTGTGTGCAACCTTACGTTTCACGTTACTTTAGTGACACATACACGTAGCCACAATAATTGTGAATAGACGAGTCAGGTGCATCGCCGTCGCCCCACGCGCGCTGTCTCGAAGCACATGTCTCTCCGAGTCCGCAATTCGCCCGTAGGGAAGCGTGCAGCTCACGCAATTGCGACCATCATGCAGGCGCCAATGGGATAACTAACAAAATAGCAGTGCCAGTGCCTCCTACAAGAGCATCGCTGTAGCATCCACAGTCTCGACACCAAAAATCCGGGAACCCTACTACTAGACGCCCATCCCCACCAGAAACAGTACTACTCGTAGACGATGGCGAGATAAAAGTCTAGATCATTCCGAATAACTATTTCCCGTTATGAGACGTTGTGCAAGAGCCGTAGCATATCGATCATACAAATCTATCCATCTAGATCGCGCAGATCACATGTGAAGGGCAGGGACCCATCCGCCGCCACGACATATCTAGAGTAGAGTAGATAAGTAGATAAGGCAACTGGGCTCTGATCTGGCCGATGTGCCAACAGTGAATCACCTGAACGCCACTCCAAACAAGCTGCATTGTTGCATTCACGTCATCTCCCCCCCTTGGGTGTCCGAAGAACGTGGGGATCAATGTCACGATGATTCCAGCGATCACCACCGACGCTCCGACGTACTGAGAACGGACGGTCACAAAGTGTGTCGGAAGGCAACAGGAGGAGAAGGCTGGCGATGGTTATTACGGGTGACCATAGTTAATAGGACATATGGTATACACAAAAACCGATATATCTACCTATTTTTACTCACAACTTTTTGGTTCTATTTACTATAGGTCCCCCGTAATAGTACATTTCCTGTGCTTGCCGTGTTCGGCGGTTGGCTAATGAGTCCCGATCCAATTGCGGCGCAACCTGAACGAATGAGGTTCAAGACATGTAAATAATATGTCAAAGCGTAATACCCGACACGCAGTTGGCTCAAACAGCGTCAAAAGCGGACGCAATTCGATAGACGGCACACAGCAAAAAATATGCTACTCATGCCCTTCACCAAGAAACGTTTGCGTCAACACACCAATATTTAGGAAGTGAACGGCAGTGCGCCACTGTCGCCGCGAAAGCTGTCCTTCATTTTGGACGACAACTCTCGGCATAAGCAGCTACTGCGTGCTGTTCAAGCACATGCCCCCGTTCATTAAAGTGCACGAGTACAATTTACCAGAGCCACTATCAAACAGCTATTGGAGGTAACTACTGCAGTGACACTTAACACAGACACGGCCCGCACGTCGTCTTACGTTTTCGATGAGCGCAGAGAATTAACGTTTCAGCGGAGCCGCACAGATGACGGTCTGCCTGCTACGCCTGTCGCTATCATAGATACCGGCCTATCATTCTGCCACACCACGGCTGCAGTATAATTGAATTAATCAAGACAGTTTCAAGCCGTAACCAATCAGGTACGGCCTACCTTACGAACAGAACGCGTTTTTTCACCTGATTGACGGTGTATTTGGCCCCGAGAAAAATCTTCGAGATAGACATGGAGATGGGAATGGCCGCCTGCTGCAGCAGGACGATCATGGCCGCGTTGTCGATGTAGTTCACGGCGAACACGCCCATGATTCCCGCGATGCTGTCCAACAGCCCCATCACAGCGAACTTGAATTTCGGGATGGCCCTCTGTGCCGGCGTAATGGCCGACCTGACGACACCACAGAGCATGAACATGACATCGCATCGCGGCACCGAAGGGAACAAGAGGCGGTGATTGCACGCTTATCGGGGCAGCGGATGAAAATTGCACACGGGGGTTGTTTGGTTGGAGTGAAACTAATTGCAAGCTGTGGATGTATCTCGAGGTCCAGCATTCTTCCGAGTACAACACGCCGCGCCTGAGATCAGCACCGCGGTCTGACTGATACTACCAGGAAGGATGCACAACTAACATATGCGTCATCGCCACCGACTACTTTCGATTCGATAGTCCAATAAATTGCCTTGATTTCCAATATTCCCGATATATCCAATAAGCCCGATAGTTGTGATCCCACAAGATGAGAGGGAGGAAGTGGATTTGAATCAAAACGCTCGTGATCGGCACCTGCTGTTATTGATCCGATACTCCAAATAAGGTAGTTCCCACATTTCCCGATAGTTTTGGTTCCGGAGAGAGGGAGCGAGAGCAAAATGGGTCCACCGCATGCCGAAAGCAACGCTCTGTCCAACACCAACACCACACGCCCAAAGCAACGCTCTGCCCAACAACAACACCACCACAACCAGCGGACAGCTCACCCGAAAGCGAGCATGGGGATGATGTACAGAAAGCACACGGGAACGTAGATGAAGGTGCTCAGCATCGTGAGAAAGAAGGGGTAGTTGTACATGGGGTACGTCTGCAGCTTCATGAAGACGCGGTTGCCCGTGCCGACGAAGATCATCACCACGAACGCCATAACCTGCAATGGGTGAACCCCGAAGCAGCAAAGAACAAAAAGGCGACAGCACACGGTGCAAAGCAAGACGGCGAGGTGGGGGGTGAGGGAAAACCTCCAGAAAGGGACCGCTGGCTGTTTCGTGGGTGTCATAGCGCCTACCAAGCTGGCAGACTCCGAGGGGGGGGCGTGCAATTTTTTTGGCTGCTTGCCTTCCTCATTTGACCATTGACCACGAAGCCCTTTGGAGACGGGGCACCGGAGGAGGGGGGGGGGTATACTCGACGGGAGAGATGTACTCGATCTCATGCATGGCCGTAGTCGTGTGACCATAGACCCTCGCATCCCTACAATGCCGGGACGGAGCATGTCGGGTTTCCCCCGACCAGGCAGACATTGCTTGCACCAAGCGCGAAGCGCCGTGAGGTGTCCGGCGAGTCGCATGAAGGGGGACCTGCATCCTACGAAGAACCAGAACCGCTTGTGAGGCGGACTTGCATACGGATGACACCTTCAATTGACTTAATTTAGTTTTCGGTGTAGCCATTTCCAGAGACAGCAATGGGAGTTCTATGAGGTGGGGGGGGTTAAGCGACGGAGAGACCCTACAGCCCAGACAGGTTGAGTTTTACCCTGGAATCGCGGGACAAAATATCCTACACTGGTTCCGAGTGTTTTGCCTCTAAAGCACGGTTCCAGCTCCTAGACCTATGCCACTGGGAAAGCGAAGTATCAATAAAAAGTTTGAATTTCAAAGATACCCTCCAAAAAATTAGAACACGCTTCCTATGGGCACGTTTAGAAAAACAAAAGTTCCAAACTTTTGGAAAAGCCCGAAAAAAACAAAAAAGGGGCCGATGTTGGGCCAACATCGGCTTGAGAAAAACTCAGGCCGATCTATGGTTCGAAGCGGCGAGATTCAGAGTCCTTGACAGACATCGATCGACAAAACCAACGACTGCGTCATGAATTCTGAACAGAGTGCGCTCGTTAGGGGCTCCGACCCACCCTAGGATCACCGTCTTCATACCATGGCCGGTGTCATTTGGCGGGAGCTGACCAGGCGTATGATGAAAAAACATTTGGCCGCTGGTGTGCTCAAAACAGAAGACAAAACTTCCCATCCGTCTCGAATGGCAAAACATAGTGTTTTTTCAGGTTTGGGAGGATACCGTAGGACGCCGCCGGCAAGCTCTCGCCCCCTAGACCATGGATCCATCTGATATCTTCGAGGCCATCATCTTCATTGGCCTTGCCGGACACCAAGCGGGTTGGCCGTGGGCTGAGTCTATGTTGAGATCGAGCGTGGATCGTCGCACAACCTGATTTCTATCCGTTTGTCGACAATTTGCAACAACAACAAAAACATATTGCGCCGCCTGCAGCCGTTGGAAAAAAAAGAAGAAAAAGTCAAATATGTTTTCTCTTTTTCCCCACAGCTGCGGTACGAGGAACATTTCGGCTGTTCTTTGAAAGCAATATAGTTGTAAAAAAAACTTTTGGACTTCGCGTTTCCATTGGCATATAGGTCTAATGGAGAAAAGGATGATGTTGGAATAGTATATAGAAAAAACAAAAAAAAACTATTATCTTGTGTGTGAGCGACGTTCGGACGCGGTCGCCATCTGTCGCGCGCGCGCGCATGGGCATGCCTAACAGGGTAACAAAAATGTCGGAGGCAAAACAAACACTCCCAGCTCGGAGTCCAGCTCTACAGCAGCACTGGCTATAGCACTGCAATTCTGCGAGGCTAACCGGAAGTTGGGCGCACTACTAAAACGGCGTTGCCAGGGAGCAGGCACCGGCGGCGATCCCAACCCAGAGCTCAGCTCCAAGAAATAAAAGCAGCAAACCGCTATCAGACTATCAACATAACCCACATATACCCGTTCGGGAGACTTGGAAGCATCACACTGTTCCATTAAGGGGGAAAATGACGAATCAAAATGACAAATACAGCAGCAGCAGCATCAGCATCAGCCACACCTACCAACAAGGGCGGCAAGCTTAGGGGATGATGTTTTCAATGCCAGGCTGCAAGGCAAGGAGTTGAGCGTAAGCATGAGCTACTTTATGCTGCACGCTCACACCTCCATAAAACCGCACTACATCAGACCGACTCCGAATCAACACTCCTTTGTTTGATTGCTGTCCATTGGCCAATCCAACAGGGGCTCGAACGAAAAAAACAATGCCTCACCAGCGTGCTTCCGTCCTTCGCCGCAGTCCTCCCCTCGACCGAATCGCTAACCTTGTCGACCTTGCTCCCGTCGCTCTTCTTCAGAAGCGCCGCAGAACCCTTGCTCACGTTGGGTTTACATGCCCCGCCTGGCGCGGGGCTTGCCACGGAACCATTCGAGAAGCTCTGCCGATCTTGGGATGATGCCTCCTCAGGTCCCCTGGAGCCGTAGCTGCTGCTTCGGTGCCTCCGAGGCTCGTCTGTCGAGGCGCCAGCTAGTAGTGCTTCACGCTCCTGGCCGGCTGGAGTTGGCGCCGGAGACCTGATCACCAAAATTTAATAAGCAGAACAAAGATACGAGTGCGATACCGTAGCACGTGCGGGGGTTGGCGAGGAGGGGTTGTTGTTTCCGTTTTGCAGCCGAGGAAGTTGCGCGTCACGAACGCGTTGCCATTCTGTATGTGTTTCCACTCCTTTACATAAGTGAATAAATATACGGCCTCTTCGATTCACACCGAAGTACCAGGTGTACACAGGGCTGACTATGGACTCGTTTCGGCTGGTCGGTGTTACTTGCACGGTGATGGTGACTACTCCTCCTTTCTTCGGCTTTCAAGAGCGCTTTTATTATATTCTCCATCTTTGCCCGGTGGCTATATGTACACATACGTTCGGACAAGTAGCTGGTACGAGGAACTAAGGCCTGCTGTGTTCTCCCTTTTCAACTCGCCACACCCCCACGGGATTTCAAGCCAATCACAGGGGTACCTTCTATCTTGTGTACCAGGTATGCATACGTCTAGACTCTTCATTAGAAAAAATATATATATCTATCAACTGTAAAGATCGCAAAAGCGAAGGCTCGACATGCTTTTTTGACGGAACAGTATTGACGGCAACGGCGAGGCGGGACGGTCAAACCGTCGTCAAAATGGCACCGAGGTCCCGTGTCCCGTCCCGTCGACAGTTTCACCTGCCGTTGACTCGTGCCGTCCCGTCCCGCCGACAAAATCTCTCCCGTTGTACTCTACCGTTCCGTCCCGTCCAAAAAAACTACCCTTGCCGTCCCGTCCGGTATATAAGACCTGCCCCTACATACCGTCCCGTCCCGTCGTCAATACCTGCCCCTACATACCGCCCCGTCCCGCTGTCAAAGCCTGCCATTACCGCCCGGCCTCGCCGTTGCCGTCACTCCTTCCCGTCAAAGACGTCAGGAGGCCTACAGCAGTATATGTATGTGCCAGGTAGGAGATACGAAGGAATACATAGTCTGAAGAGAGGTGCAAGGACAAGGATGTTGCGCAGTGGGCAGGACGATATACGCTCACACGTCCTCCTGATTTCAAAATCAACCGCACAGCCATGGTACACACTACAACAGCATCGGTGTGTGTGTGTTCTTCACATTAAACCGTTCTTTCTACCCGTCGACATCCAGCACAACCAGTGTCCGTGCCGATTCTTCAATGCTAGAAGAGATACAAGTTCTGTGGTCGCAAAGCTACGCCACAGAGATACTACGTTGCCACGTGTGCAGTGTGCACTGCAGTGGGCAATGCAAAGCCATGTCATCATACTAGATACGACAGGCACGACATACGCAATCTATGAAATAGTGAAACGAAAAGAAACAAAGAGAAAACAAAAACAAGGTAGACAAATGGAAAGAGAAAAAGAAGAAAAATGAAAGCAAAATCTAGGAGAAACAATCTGTCGTGCCCCCCCCCCGCAGGCGAGGTGGCCAACACTTGAAAAAGAACGAGCTGGAGAACAGACTCGTGATTGTACCTGGTACGGGTACGAATATATATCGAGATTACCAGCTGTTGCATGTCAAAATTCAGAAAGATCGCCGTCAAGCTCCAAAAAAAAAAAAAAAAAAAAAAAAGTGGTGATAATGATACCGAGGTCGTGCCGTCAAGGCTTGAAATTCAGAACGGGAGAAAGAGAATACCACAGGTAGGTACCAGTTATCATACAAATCTAGCCTACCGAGAACGGCAGTAGTACAGCAAAGTACAACAATAGTGGTTGCCCCCCGATGCCTGTAGTGAATCTTCCCAAGGTAGGCTATTTACGCACTCTGATTGGCTAAGGGGTGTTTTGTAAGCGGCCCAACCAACCCAGAGTTTTTCCAAGCCACAGCATCCCGAGCCGGCCAAAATCAGCCTATTAATAGAGCCTTTCCAAGCACAGCATCCAAGCCGGCCGAATCAACCTAGGGATTTCACAAGCCACAGCATCCAGGTGCTGGTCACCCTATAGCGTTCGGGTTAGGGATAGCATAGGGATAGGGTTCGGGTCGGGTGGTCGACTTTTGGCACCACGGCCAAAAAACCCTGAATTTTTCACTATCAGGGTGCATCCACGGCTCGCAAAGTATATTGGTGCCACAGGGATGTATGTTGCTGCAAATACATTTTTAGTTTCACGAGTACTAGTCCTGGTTTTCATAGAGCAGTACTACCAAGCCAGTCATGAAGGAGGAACCACGGGTGGCTTTGCGGGCTTGGAAACGTGCCGCCGTCCTGATTGGATAGATGAGTTCCCCTCTTTACTCACTACACCAGCCAAACAGGTTTACAGCAGCTTCACAGCCAGCTTCACAGCCAGCTTCACACCTTCAAAGTAGCTGTCGTATACCAGTACCTGGTACCTACAACTGCTGTGGTACCAAGCATAAATATGAATAGTTGTACCTGGTACCTATTTGGGGTAAGGGCTACTCCGGAGGACAGGAGTGGGACTGGATGAGGTACCTTGAGGAAGATCTCAAAGAATTTGGCATCAAGCTCGAAGGGTGGCGCGAGGCAGCACAGAAAGCCGGCAGATGGTTCCGACGGGTCGAGGAAGGGACGGATGTTTTCATGAGGAAATTACATAAGGATGAGAAGGAGGCATCGGCAGAACGGCACAGGATGGCTGCAACCACAACCACAACCGTCGACGCCAACGCACGTGCGCAGAATGGCACGGAAGAGGGGGGGGGCGAAAGGGGGACGAGGGGGAATGGCGGGGGGGGGGGGGAGGGGGGAGGGGGGGGGAGGCGGTCTGCCCAACAGACTGAAGCCTGGTTATGGCCATCATCGTCATGGTGCGCTCCCTTCTTTGGGACCCAAGTACCTACAGTAGCATTGTGCAACCCAGGCAACTTTGCGTGTCTGTAGGCACCAGTTCCTGCCTTTCGTATTATCTTTCGCTGCCGCCCGTTTTTGTCCCTTTTTTGTTCCTTTTTTTCATGTTTCTTTCTTTCCCGTTAATACCTCTTTGTGTCTCTGTTTGTATCTTCCGTTTTGCTTTTTTGCTTTTTTGCTATCTGCTTTCGTTTTTGCTTTGCTTCGTCTTCCTTTTTGTTTCTTGTCTGCTAGTAATAGTCTCTTTTTTTGTTTCCCTGGTATTCTTAGTGGCGGAGTATGTATGTTTGTCTTTTTGTTCCTGTGTCTGTTCTACACCCCTCGCATAGCGTGCGAACCTGCAATCTGCGAAAAATTGCGCATTCTCTTGTGTGTTTCCCTTCTTGATTTCTTGCTTTCTATTGCTTCCTTGCCTGACTTGATTTTTGTTCTTTCTTTTTTCTCTCTCTTCCCTTCTGGGTTTGCTTTGTGATTTTTTCGATTTTGATTTCGAGTTTTCCTCCAGTCTATTTTTTCCGGGTAGTATGTGGTCTTCTCGGTTTCTGTGGCGACTTGTACGGAGTAGTACCGCATGTATCTGACACGTACGTGCGCGGACCTCCCTTTTTATTTTTTGTCTGAGGTATAGATGTGCTTCAGGCTTCAGTTATCATGACCATACTACTAGTGCCACCAACTGGTGCAGCTGGTTCGAACGTGGTCTCCCCTTGTCTTCTCTTTTTTGTTTTTCTTTCTTACGCTGATTCTCCGTGATTTTCATTTTATTTATTTCTCTTCCTTTTCTGATTGATAAGCCGCACTGAAGGAGTCGTGTGGCGTGGTTGGATGACGAACCTGCTCTGCTCGTTTCGTATTGTCTGACGCCAAGGGGCTGGGCATAGTTGACGAACGCAGGGCGGAGACGGCAGTCTGGGTAGCAAGGTACCAGGCGGATTAGCAGGGAGAACCTGGCTATACTACGTACTCGTACCACAAACTGCTGCCGCCACCTGGAGGGTGCTTTGGGCTTTGGTCTGCCTGTTATTTTCCCTTCGTTATTTTTTCCTTGGTTCTTTGTCTTACTCTGTTTACAAGCAGTGGTGTTTTTGTTATTTTTTATTTTTTTTTCCAGCTCGTTCTTTTTCAAGTGTTGGCCACCTCGCCTGCGGGGGGGGGGGGCACGACAGATTGTTTCTTCTAGTTTTTGCGTTCATTTTTTTCTTCTTCTCTTTCGATTTGTCTTCTTTGTTTTTGTTTTCTTTTTTTTATTGTTTTCTTTCGTTTCTCTATTTCATATAATGTGTATGTCGTGCCTGTCGATAAAGGTTCCTGCATTATGAACGGTCTGGGCTATTCGCCATCTGGGGCGCGGCCATATTTGGAAGCATAATTCGGAATTAATCCGAATAAGTTCCGAATTGTCTCGAAAATCAGGTTGGCAAATCATTGCCACCCACTCAGCACGTGCTAGCGCGGCCTAGAGAGCGCGCGACGGCACCCCGTGCATTCCAAACTGTAGTGTGGACTCACCCCGAGGTATGCGCGAAAAATGACCTCAATCGGCCACGAGCAGCGCTCGCACGAAGCGTCTAAAAAAAATGTTTTTTTTTCTGGCCTCCGAAAAGAGCTCAGAGGGTCATAATTCTGCAAGATGAATCTCGTTTCGACGGATTTGAGCTCAAATCGAACTCCTCGTACACGGGACGGAGAAGAACTGCAGCACGTAGTAGGGAGAGCACGCGACAGCGCCGCACGCATACCAAAGTGTAGCCTGTGTGCACACCGTGCTATTGGCGCAAAGACGGGCTTGATCGGCCGCGAGCAGCGCTCACACGAAGCTTAAAAAAACAGATACCACCGTGAGGCTCACCGAGGAGCACAGTGGACGATGAAGCGGATTTGCATTGTTTGATTATTAATATGAATATGAATAGTAGTGCTGCTTACCGCTGTATATGTAAAAGCAAACGATCGCTGCATTCGAGCATATAGCCGGTCGCCCCGGTGGTTCAAGTGGTTAACCTCGAATTCTACTTGTTTGAGTCCTGGGTTCGAGCCCCAGGAGGGTCGGACTTTGACTTTATTTGCAAAAATAAAAAAAGGGATTCAATTGTTGAGAGCGCCTTGCAGCGTTGGTAGGCACAATTCGATGCGAGTCGACGAGGGAAGAAAAAGGCTAAAATCTTCTCGCGATAAAAAATGAAGGCACGTACCGTAGCGGGAAGGGGGGAGAAGAGCCTGCTATGTGACCCCGGATCTGAGTTACGAGTTGGAAGGAGAGAGAGAAGAAGATGTGCGAAGATAATGAATGGTGATGAGAAAAAAAAATATATATATATATATATATATACATGCATTCGTGGTATATATACCTGGTACATAATACGAGAGCCTTTAGAACCGCAATCCCGTTTTGGGGACAAACCAGTCAATTATTTAAGTAGTTTGTCCCCAAAACGGGACTGCGGTCCTGAAGGGGTTAAACAGTTTCATCATAGTAACGTACTGCTCTTTGTGTAGGATGTTGTTGTTGTTGCTGTTGTTGTTGTTGTCTTCATATTAAATCGTCCTTTCTACCCACCTTCAGTACACCCAGTGTCCGTCCTGATTCCCTATCCTAGAGAGATACTGATTCTGTGGTCACACACTGTGAGACAGAGGAAAACCAAAAAATAAAAAAAAAATCGCAAATTCAAGTGTCAGCAAGTGAAACGTGTATAATTAATATTAATAGCTTGTTATTAAAACTTAGTGAGCTTGGGATGTGGCACAAACACTAAAGAAAGCGTGCCGCGTCGAGTACCCTGCCGGAAGGGTGCAGTAGGCCCGCGACCCATCGCGAAGGGGGCATGCATGTGTGAATAGCCCTTTTCCCTCGCACAAAGACGCAGCACCTGCCCGATGCACCTTGTTGTTGTGGTTCGCTCTTCGTCTTCCGCCCAAGCCAGAAATGGGCAACTTCAAGAGAAGAAGGTACAAGACCCCAAAGATAACCTTCTTTTAGGCGTGCGTACGCCCAACACGGTCATCATATTTGTACCAGGACCCACGCAGCATCTTTCCTCCGAGAGGGAGAAGACCGAGACGCCCCAGATGACACTGCCCGCGTCCTGCTGCCGCCTAGTTTCTCAGGGAAGCTGCGTTTTTTTTTACACCACGCGCTATATTTGCAACAAAAAGAGAGACCTACCTTGCACAGTCAGTACATACCACCCCTTCGGGGGTGCAGACGCTTGCGTTTTTTTGTGTTGAGAGGGTATGTTTGTTGTTCTCATATTAATTTAACTCACAATACAATGCAGTCCGTGGTCGCAGGACAGGCTCCAATAACTCTGGAGTGGAAGAAATACCTCGGTAGTAAAACAGAGGCAAAAACAAAAAACAAGCATACGCATTCCACCACGAAGGACACCAGGGAAACAAAAAAAGAGACTATTACTAGCAGACAAACCACTAAAAAAAGGAGATAAAGCGAAGCAAAAAAAAACAACAAAAGCAGATGGCAAAACGTTACAAAGCAAAACGGAACATACAGAGACACAAAGAGGTACAAACGGGAAAGAAAGAAAGATAAAAAAGAAGGGACAAAAGGGACAAACACGGGCGGGGGGGGAAGAAAATACGAAAGGCAGGCACTGGAGCATACAGACACGCAAAGTTGCCCAGGTGGCACCATGCTAGTTGTCCCAAAGAAGGGAGTGCACCATGACGATGATGGCCATACCCAGGCTTCAGTCTGTTGGGCAGACCGCCTCCCTCCCCCTTCCCCCCCCCCCCCCCCCCCCCCCCCCCCACTCCCCCTCGTCCCCCTTTCGCCCCCCCCCTCTTCCGTGCCATTCTGCGCACTCGCGTTGGCGTCGACGGCTGTGGTCGTGGTTGCAGCTATTCTATGCCGTTCTGCCGATGCCTCCTTCTCATCTGTATGCCATTTCCGCATGAAGACCTCCGCCCCTTCCTCGACCCGTCGGAACCATCTGCCGGCTTTCTGTGCTGCCTCGCGCCACCCTTCGAGCTTGATGCCGAACTCCTTGAGGTCCTCCTCAAGGTACCTCGTCCAGTCCCACTCCTGTCCTCCGGAGTAACCCTTACCCCCAACCATCTCCCTAAACATCGCCCTCTTCGGCAGACGCTCCTCTCCCATGCGTGTCACAAAGCCCGCAAACAATAGCCTACGCCTGCGTACGGTCGTCTCAACGCTCTCAGATTTTGTCCTGAGAAGCGCGCTAGCATAGGATAAAATGTGGTCTTCGCGCTTTCGTTTTCGCCAGCCGATGCATCGGAGGAGCATCTTGTGGTGGACCTCCCGTAGCCTACCGTAATCAGTCTTGCTCGGGCTCCAAGTAACGCAACCGTAGAGCAACGTTTCGATCACCTCGACTCTCAGCATTCGCACCTTCAGGCGTAGGCGCACACCCGGGCGGTCATAGATTTCCATCTTATACCGCCCGAAGCATGCTCATGCCCTCTCGAGTCGACGCGTTACCTCGGCACTTCTGCCCGTCCAATCTGCGCTGACAGCCCCGCCCAAATACACAAACTCGGTCGTAAGTTTGTACACTTGGCCGGCTGCGGTGACGGTGAACGGCACGTTCCCCCCATCTTTCGTTTGCAGACACATTATCTCCGTCTTGGCCTCCGAGACCGTCAGGCCGAAAGCGGCACATGCAGACACGATCACCGTCATCATCCTGTCCAGGCCGTTAGGTGATCTCGATACTATGCCCGCATCGTCAGCATAGAGCATAGCCCACATTATCTGGGCCTCTTTATCATTCCCCTGTCCGTCCGCGTGCCCGGTCCGTGCCTTCCCCCTCTTCTTTTTATTTTTCTCCTGTTTTCGTTGGAGTTGCACCAAGCTGTCCGTGATGGCTTTTTCAGCAGCGAAACGTTTCTCCGCCACACGCAGCACCGCTGTAAAAAACGTGTCGAACAACAATGGCGCGAGCACACACCCTTGCCGCAGGCCCTGTTTCACGTCGAACATATCTGAGCACTCGCCGTCATCCAGCCGCACGCATGCTCGCATGCCGTCGCGGAATTGGCGGATATACTGGTACCGGGTGTTTCTTATACTCGTACCACCGCTGCCATCTTCCTATGCTACTTACAAATATTTGTACTTATTTGGGATCCCAATATAATTATTAAAGATCGTCCACCCACCAGCAAGCAGCACACCCCAAATCATCCCGTTCGTCGTTCCCGGCCGTCCACGCAGCCGTCTCCGCTGATCATGGCCACGACCGGCGACCTTGCTACATGTGTCGTGCCTGTCGTATCTAGTATGATGACATGGCACTGCATTGCCCACTGCTGTGCTTACTGCATACTAGTACGTGGCAACGTAGTATCTCTGTGGCGTAGCTTCGTGACCACATAACTTGTATCTCTTCTAGTAATGAAGAGTCGGCACGGACACTGGTTGTGCTGGATGTCGACAGGTAGAAAGAACGGTTTAAAGTGAAGAACACACACACTATTACGAAGTATTAATAATAAAAAGGCTACGTAAAGCGATGCAAATGGTGATGGATGCTCGGGTGATGTTGCGGATCATGATTCCTAATTGCTTCGCAATCCAATTCTATGTATGATGTAACAATACGGCCATACTCTATACAGAGTAGTATCTTGACGTTATACAGCCAGCTTGGAAGATTTCTTCCAAAAGGAATCCCCAGCGAATACAATGTCAAGTTTCGTCCCACTCTGTTATTGCTTCTGCTTTGCTGCCAGTTGCAATTTGCAGCGTTGGCAGTCGTCAAGCACTTGCACCAAAACAGACAGGCTGTAGGTCAGAACCAGTATCAATGATCAACAGCAGTAGTAGCAGTATTAATAGTACAGCTATTATTTACGGGGGACCATAGTTAATAGGACCAAATATTGTTAGTAAAAATGATTAAATATATAGGTTTGTATCTATACCATAGGTCCTATTAACTATGGTCCCCCGTAATAACACTACTGCTGTAATAAGAGGTCGCGCGGGAAAAACTTGTTGGTGGCGGCAAAACCTTGGGCCGTCGCACTCACCTGACAGCTTTGGGCGGTCTCGGCATGGCTGATGGCTTCATCGACGCCGACAGCCCCGATGCGTTCTCCATATCATCGTGGGCATCCTCTCCAACGGTCTTCATCAGACCGTCCTTTCAAGCCCTCTGTCCTTCGAGCCGGCTTGATGTGATGCTGCAAAGTCAAACCTATTGCACGTCCTTTTGGCTACCAGGCGGATTCTAGTCTGTAGTTGATGCGAGATCACCTCTCCCCACCACGTCAACAGTTATTGAACAATTACCCGACAGGCGACTGAAGCGTCGTCTAAGCTGCCTCAGAAAGCAGCCAGACGAGGACAAGTCGGGGCAAAGGGCAAGCCAAAGATGCCACGACGACACTGCGTGTCCCTTGCCACGTACAGCAGCAGAGCAGCAGCAGCAGCGGTATGATACGTGATACGCAAAAAAGGAAGAAGTAAAAAAAGGCATTATTCATGCGAAGGGGACAGGGGACAGATCGAATGAAACCGCCAAAAACTGCGACCGACCACGCCCACGGACCAGATCATGAGACGATGGCGATATGGCGATCGATAGAAATCGCCAGCCCACCGCCATAGTATATGGTACGTAGCACCGGAGCACCAGCCCGCTACAGTCAACTGAAGGATATGACGTCAAGGGCACCACTCATACTTATACCCTTGCCTAAGAACTTTTGCGCAAAAAAAAAAGCTCTTTCTAGAAAAAACGACGGATAGAACAGCAAACAGCAGTCACCTACTCGTACCTGGTGTCTGTTATTAGGCGCTGACGCTTTCGCGTATACAAACTAGTATTCAAGCAATGATACCCAATACCTGAGGTACTGGTAGTTTCGTACGCTTGTCTATCCTGTATGTACTGGTGGTTCAGATTCACCGCTTCACTTGCCGATATACGAGTATCATACAGCAGTAGAAGCACCACATACATGGTATGCTTCATTTTGGCGTTTCACTCTGCTTTGGTTTGATTTGCCAAAAACCTGAAACTACTGTAAGTAGTGTCCCGGGGAGACATTGGCCTATAGTAAGTTTGACGACTTTCGCCTGGCGCGTTGCCGTTTTTCTTGGAGGGATGCACATGGCAGGGGAACAAGACGTGTTCGATGTACAGGACTCGTACGTAAAAGTAAGTTTGACGGCTTTTGCCTGTGGCGTGTTGCCGTTTTTCTTGGGGGGGTGCACATGGCGGGGGAACAGGACGGGTTCGATGTACAGTACTCATACGTAAATGAGTTGTGGGACGTTATTGTTCGACCTTCGTAGGGCAACCCAGTTTGAAAGTTCACCTCTCCCCGTACTCACACTACCCACACTACTATCGTACAAGTGTGCAATGTGCAACAGCGATGACCATCACGGACTTGTTTGCTTCTTGGACTCTCGGCCGGGATTCGCTAAGCTCCGAACGATACACCATCACCTCCTTCTATCGCACGAATCGGTAGCTTTCAGTGCCGACAGCACATAAACCACCTCATGCCGTTATAAGGACACCCTGGGCTGGGTAATCGATCGATCTCTTACCCCTGTAGTTCAGTACGGAACTCCTTCACATTTATTTGGCGTCCTTGGCAGGAAACAGGTTCTATAGTCTCATTTCGAACGATTCTTTTATAAAAGCGCTTGCGCGTGCGTCCCTAGAAACGTATCTCCCTGGTTCCCCAGGTATTGAAACGAAGCGGGTAGGTCAGCGTACGGCCGTATACGGTACCGACGCCCCAAATATCCCGCCGTCTAGAAGGGGGGGGGGTGTTATAAGGATTACCCTGGGCCGGGTAATCAATAGATAGTTTACCCCTATGAATACCTCAGTAGATAACATATAAACAAACTCGAGAACGTCGAGACGACCATCCGAAACCAGCGTCTCGTCTTTGCGGGGACCGTACAACGGAAAAATAAATGAGCGGTTAACAAGCCGGATGCTGTTCGGGACGATGACCGACGGGGAGAATCTGAGGCCAGGTCGATTAGGACGGAACTGGGTCCAATTACTGGCGGACGACTTCAAGGTGTTTCGAGCCACAGAGGGATCCACGGAAAGCACCGCTTCGTCGTTCGGAGTCGAGACGGAGTTGGGGCCCACCGAGGTCAAGAAGGCAGGCGAGCGGTGCCGGGGGGTCGTTGAGGCAGCGGACCGTTTCATGGTGATATGACATCATGCAGTGGTGGAGATAACCTGGCTATACCACGCAAAAGAGGGCATAAAAAATGGCGGCAAAGGGAAAGGGGGCGAGGGGGAAAGGGGCGTACTGATATCTGCTGTCGGAGTTTTCCACCGTGCTGGACCACTAAAGAAATCGCCGCCACCATGAAATATTTTTTCGACAACAGGAAACTCTCCAGTAAACTGAGGTATATATAGAAGGTAAAAAAAATTGGCTGCCTCCTCTGACAATGGTGAAGCTCTAAGCAGTGTGCTAGCAGAGCTGTAACAACCAAGGTATATACTGTAGTCTCATAGTCTTAAAAATGACCACGAACACGTCGCGAACAAAGATGGCATCACATCGCAGGTGCCCCCAGCGACGGTGAGTACCGGCAGGTTATCCAGCGAAAAACGTGCCACTCTTGCCGATGACGGAAGACTTGGTTGATGTTTTATCAAGACCGCAAAAACTATTTTGAAATTTGAACATTAACATTGGACAGCGTGGCCGCCAACGACGACTTGATCTGCAGAAAGCCTGTACGAGTGGTGATGGTATTTCATTCCTTCAGGTTCCTCCGGCATTCTGTGACGAGTCTACTCGTGTACGGCACGTAGTCCTCGTATGGATCCCGTTATTTGCAGGTGATGGTGGCGTATTCGGCAGGTGTGAGTTCCCCGCATTTGCTAACCTTGTACTCCATCACTGGACGCTGGTTCAGCGTTTCCACCTCGCCCATCTCTCTCAGCACCTCCATGCCCATTAGTACCCTGAAAGTTGAGGGAAAACACGAGTCAAAGTGACGGAGAACGATTGAAAACGTTCTACAACGTCCCACCTGGTCTGTGCCGCTGATGCGACCATGACGGGCACGTACCGTAATACCACATATCGTATTTTAATTTCATGCAGACATTTCGGTTTTCATAGTCGACGCGCTCTATCGATACTCTACATGTACAGGAGAGTTGAAAAAATGCGGAATAAGTTGATACAAATCGGAAGCAAAGTGGAATACTTTATTTGCTGGGTTTAGCGCGGTACTCAAGGCGTAATACATTCTTTATCGAGGCAAGGCTGTGGGTGGGAGCCACCTCCGTTTGCGATAGCAGGAATGCTACTCGTGCAGACAAGGGTGTCCAAAAGAACAAATGTCTGACTAATACCCCCCCACCCCCCACCCCCGGGCGGGCTGGAAAACAAAAATAATATATTGCCATGCAAGCTTCCACAGACACAACTATGGTGCACTGCTCGTTCAGATACGCACAACAAAGCCTATCTGCACGCTTCCAAGCATTGATGTTATCTGAGTGGAAGTATTCGGCCCTCCAACGGTTACAGGAGAATGTTCGCGATCGTGTTCCACAGATATCGCACGGCGTTCGGAGGGAAGGGGAGGAATTTTAACCATCTCCTACTCATCGTATCACTTGATCTTAGTGTCGCTAATCCCCACGCCCCCCCCCCCCCCGGAGGGCCGAATCTGCCAAATGCGGAGTGCTGGTCACGTTTTATTTTTGTTGGGCGCCCTTGGTGCAGACGACGTTTGTACTGTAACGCGGTGGAGAAAGGTAATGCCTCGCTTTTTATATTTTCATGGACTCGAGCACCCGCCGCATGTCGCTCCTAATAGCACTATCACTAGTATGGTGGCCGCCACCGTAGGTTTGGATCGAAAAGTTCCCCAAAATAAAGACATGCGTTGGTGTGTCCGGCACGGCACTCACCTCCCAAAACCAACCACCTTGTGGTTCAGCCATGGCTGGGGTGCCAGAGTAACCAAGAATTGTGACCCATTCGTGTGTGGACCGTCGTTAGCCATCGCCAGAATTCCGGACTCATTAAGGTCCACGGCGAACGATTCGTCGCCGAAGACTTCTCCATAAATAGAGACACCCCCGTCCCCCGCGCCGGTCAATATGTCCCCTCCCTGCACCCAGGCATCTCGCACCACGCGGTGGAAGGGGCTGCCTTTGTAGTTCAATCTGGCACACATAGATGCAGGAAAGGCTGTTATGTCGATGCTACCGAGCAACCGTTCAATAGACGATCGGTAGCCGAGAAGACTATACGGACGCTGCATCGGCGCCTCTACCGCACACTGCTCAGAGGCAGCATGCAGGGTGAGATCACACACTGCCTACGAGTATGCTTCTGTCATAACAGCGTTACAAGAACATATCCTACGAAGGAATACAGTGTACTTGGTTTCGATAGAGAACAAAAGCTGTCGACTCGACGCATGTGTCGACAACGGCTGTTGTATTACGAGACAGAGTACACATACATATTAATGATAGCCACATTTGTATTTTTGTTTACCATAAACCGAGTAGTACTGGTCACATATCCCTCCTTTCAATGTGGCAGCAAGGGGTCTGCCTTTTACAAGAGACGTCCCAGTCTTACTCCGAGGAGTGGAGAAGGTCTATACTTGTAGCCTCACGAATTTTGTTGAATTGCCGGACCATCAATCCCCTCTCCGATTTCTGGATGATATGACTGCTATCCTTAGATCGTCATCTTATTCACATCTTCTTCGATCAGGCAGGGCTAATGTTATGGAGTTCCATGCATACACGTCGCTATAGTTGTAGGAGGGAGGTATATATAATATTTTCTTCAGCGCGAAACGCTTTTGACAGGCGATATGAACGTTTCGAACATGGGGGACAGTACGTATATATACATGTATGGTCTGTGCGAGCCCTCACATCCTCGCTTCTATACTCGACCAGAGTCACCCATGACACAAGGAAGAATGTTTACCAAGACACGCGTAACAATCAGCACCCACATCTAGGTGCCCCGCGCATTGGAGCGTCCAAACACTGGGATCACTTGACTCCAATTCGATCGATGACACGAAAAACCTGGATATATAGCCGTTCACCTCGCCATCACGACTCACTTGTCCCCACCATCCGATTTTCCTTTTTCGCCGGTGCACAGTGCTCGGAAGTTCTCGCACGTGGTGGGACAATTCTTATCAAAAAGTTGAAGCACAACCCGCCTTGGTCGAAGGGAAGGATCCAGTGCGATATCCATATACACCAGGGAGCTTCCAGTGCTGACAAGTTGTTTCTGCGTTGAAACAGAGAAGACAAATTGAAAGAAGGCGGGGGGGGTAGGTGTTGTCATCCAGCCATGCTGCAGACGGGGACTCAGGGTGGCTCGAGTTCGCCAGATATCCGAGAAATGGATTCGCCACGGAACCTAGCGGTGGCAAACGAGCCCTAGTTCGCTTCTCTACAGGATGTAGCATGTGCGTCCGGTATAAACAACATCGACGTTATATAGGCTAGATATGGCGATTTCGTGTGCATCCTCGTGCTATTGATAGTGCCGTGGACGTCGCACATAATGCGGTGTAAGTTGTGCACGCATATCACGTGCGATCCACTGATGTATCAGCAAACGACGGCAGTGGGTAGTCTACCATGTATTACGGGGGACCACATAGTTAATAGGACCAAATATTGTTAGTAAAAGTGGTCAAGTATGTAGGTTTTTATGTATACCACAGGTCCTATTAACTATGGTCCCCCGTAATAGATGCCTTCGCACCCATCCCCTTATTATATTAGGTGTACCTCACGCACCCAACGTACTTACAGGTATCAATGTTGGCTCAATCCATCTTACCTCACACTCCTGCCGTGCAATGTCGGCCCAGTTGGTTTTGTCGTCTTCGCTCCTGTCGAAAGGAGGCGCGATCATGCTCTTCGCGAAACTGATAAGCTCTTCGACGCCTCCCATGTACTTCCGACCGCCGTCGCTAAGTACCAGGTGCCTCGCCTTGTGCTGCGGACACGAGGGCCCAGGCGTGTGTTGCTTGGTCAGTTGCTCATTTTAAGTTGCCGTGTTGTATACCAGGTATGCAATTTCCAATACGCTTACTTGGGGATCCCTTGCACGTTTCGCGCACGCATGTGTGGTTGTTTTTGCTTGTTCTTCTTCGGCTTTGAGAGCAACAGTAACAGGGCATAATTTATATGCGATGAACAACCAATGCTACAGTAATAGAGACCGACCAACGATATAGAGGAGCGCTCACAAACGCATCCCCATACACTCCGCCCAAAGCTCGAAGTTGAGCTCCAACTCTCCCGTATTCCAACGATGAAAACGAACTACATGTATTATAGCCGGTACATCTTGCCGAACGTGATCAGTCACCCGTGCAGAAGCACAAGTCTCACTGGGTGGGGGAAGCATGCATCCAGCCGGAGGCCTTGCGGATAGAAAGGCATTTCCAACCGCGTCAAGACACGACACCCGTAAGGTTTAATTGGCAATGATCTCGTACTGCGGTAGTAATATCTGTCGAGTATCCAAAAGTACATTAGTGATAAAAGGGAAAGGCACCACAACGGGCTCATGTTGTAGCCACTTTATTATGTAAGGCTGTAAATCGCTCACTATTAGTGATTGAGTTGCCTAGATATTGTAGTTAGTTGCTTGCGGTAGTTTGCAGACTCCTGCGTCTTTGTATCTGACTGGACCGTGCCTGTTTCGACGTACCAGGTATGTGTTTGTCTGATACCAGGAAAATACTAAGTCAGTTACAAATAATATGCTTACTCTCGCCACCCAGCTAATAGCTAACCGCGAAGTCATTCTTATTGGTACAGCATTCAGCTTAATCTCCGACGCCCAACCTAAACAAAAAGATCCAGTGATGAACGTTACACCTGGTTTGTACCGAGTGCCGTAGCGCCAATGCTCCCGGTCACTAGAAGCCCAAAAAAGTTAACATGGGCACATCCCGCCGGCACAACTAGTCATCTGTGGGGAGATACCCTCACAGTAGCTGCACTCGAAAAGTCCTGTCAATTCGACCAAAATGTCGCAGGTCCTTCTTCCTTCTCCATGTTGGCGGCATCATAGGTTTTCCTTACGTACTGGTACTGCCGTGCGCAGTGTTTCGTTCTTGTTTGTTTTCTTCCGTCGAGGCGCACTTTTTATACTCCCTCTCTTGTCACAGACAGGATTTCAGGGAAACGAGCTATTATTACTGTAAGAACATCACAATCATGCCACTGTTTTAGACAGAAGCCAATTACACGGCCTCCTTGGATTATACCAGTCGGCCTTTGCTAGCTACTCTAATACTGTAAAAAAAAGTTAGCTGGTTCAGAGAGACCTTGAGAGTTATGAACAGCACCTGGCAGGGTGCGCCCGGGAGATTGCTGACGGGATAGGAGGCTTCGAGCTCCAAGTTCCAAAGTATACACCGGTGTTTTTTGTGCGTTGGAAGAAGCTACTCGTTCTTGTTGAGCTATTGTACTTCGGCTACGTGACTGACTCAATCTACGTGTTGAAGAGAAGGGGGGAAAGGTTTGGTGCAGGTACTTCGTCGGACAAAAATACATATGGATTGTCTGGGTTATATAGTATCAGTGCGCAGAATAATGATGTGTATTGTCCTGTTGACCCGGGCAGCATCCAGGGGAGTCACTGGCCTCTATCCTTGACAAGGAAATACATATAGAATACGCGCGAACGGCTTATCATCTAATTTGGAAATTTAGTAAAAATGGGATTTACAAGGCGCTTCGCTCCGCGGGCGGCCTACGCCGCCCGTTACGCTCGCTCTGGAAGGAAAAAAGTACATCAAATTATGCGAAGTGACAGAGATCCACGATTGAGTTTAGGTCGTAATTGCAAACCGACGACTTGATAATGCCAAGAGTCCCGCCGCCATGCTTCAGGAACAAACAGCTCCGACGCCAGCTCGAATGCCACATATGCGCTTCGCGTCGCGGATGTCGTACGTACGTACATACCCCAGGTAGAATACTGATGTCTGTACTTATTTTCTTCTTTCGATATACTCTTATGTCTGTACTCGTATGTAGGAAGAAGGCGAAAGCACAGCACGGCACAGCAGCAAAAACAATGAAAATGAAACCGAAAACTCGGAAAGGGGAAAAAATCCCCGTCCCCTCTCGTGTAATAATTTTCTGCCTGATTGGAACACCTTGCACCCGGTCTAAAAGAAGAAGAGAAAAAAAACGCACAGAAGAGCTTCTTTCTCAGCCTCGTACGCCGTCTGCCCCTCTCGCGACCACCTCGCTACCGATTCGGTCCGGGTAAAGCTTTTATCACTCTCTGCCACAATCCGCCCCGTCGCCCGCCTCGTGTGAAGCCCGGTGCTCACCGTGGCCGTCGTTCGCCAGCTCGATAACGCTGGTGTTCAAATTGCACACCTCCTTCTTTCAACTTGAGCGTGGTCGCAAAAATAAGCACCGCTTTAATAGTATCTTGCCCTTCAGAACGACCTTTATAAACTCGTACATACTCTATCAACAATCATAAATCGAAGCCAGACAAAGGCCGTTCATGCATCCCTCGTGTCTCGAGGCACACGCGACGCCTAGGCACGAAAGCGGCGACCGCGCTCCTTGCAACCCCCCCTCTACCCGCCAGCACCCACTGACACCTGCGACGGCGCTGGGCTCTCCCGCCGTGCCGTACTCGGAGTACACGCACGCAGACGAAACGAAAGACGAAAAAAGGAAGAAAGGACGTGCCAAGAGAAATGGAGAAAACCCAAGAACTGCTGGAAAGGTCCGGCAAGTAGTAATGAAAAGCTGCCTGATTGGAACACCTTGCACCCGGTCTAAAAGAAGAAGAGAAAAAAAACGCACAGAAGAGCTTCTTTCTCAGCCTCGTACGCCGTCTGCCCCTCTCGCGACCACCTCGCTACCGATTCGGTCCGGGTAAAGCTTTTATCACTCTCTGCCACAATCCGCCCCGTCGCCCGCCTCGTGTGAAGCCCGGTGCTCACCGTGGCCGTCGTTCGCCAGCTCGATAACGCTGGTGTTCAAATTGCACACCTCCTTCTTTCAACTTGAGCGTGGTCGCAAAAATAAGCACCGCTTTAATAGTATCTTGCCCTTCTGAACGACCTTTATAAACTCGTACATACTCTATCAACAATCATAAATCGAAGCCAGACAAAGGCCGTTCATGCATCCCTCGTGTCTCGAGGCACACGCGACGCCTAGGCACGAAAGCGGCGACCGCGCTCCTTGCAACCCCCCCTCTACCCGCTAGCACCCGCTGACACCCGCGACGGTGCCGGGTTCTCCCGCGATGCCGTGCTCGGAGAACACGCACGCACACGAAACGAAAGACGAAAAAAGGAAGAAATGGCCGAGAAAACAAAGAACTGCTGGAAAGGTCCGGCAAGTGATGAAAGGAGGCGGTTTGGAAGTGGGAGCTCTGAGAGGCCAGGGATGCACGCTCAGGGGTTGTGATCTAAGTATGTAGTTCTACAAGGCGCTTCGCTCCGCGGGCGGCCTACGCCGCCCGCTACGCTCGCTCAGGAAGGAAAAAAGTACATCAAATTATGCGAAGTGATAGAGGTCCACGATTGAGTGTAGGTCGTAATTGCAAACCGGCGACTTGATAATGCCAAGAGTCCCGCCGCCATGCTTCAGGAACAAACAGCTCCGACGCCAGCTCGAATGCCACATATGCGCTTCGCGTCGCGGATGTCGTACGTACGTACATACCCCAGGTAGAATACTGATGTCTGTACTTATTTTCTTCTTTCGATATACTCTTATGTCTGTTCTCGTATGTAGGAAGAAGGCGAAAGCACAGCACGGCACAGCAGCAAAAACAATGAAAATGAAACCGAAAACTCGGAAAGGGGAAAAAATCCCCGTCCCCTCTCGTGTAATAATTTTCTGCCTGATTGGAACACCTTGCACCCGGTCTAAAAGAAGAAGAGAAAAAAAACGCACAGAAGAGCTTCTCTCTCAGCCTCGTACGCCGTCTGCCCCTCTCGCGACCACCTCGCTACCGATTCGGTCCGGGTAAAGCTTTTATCACTCTCTGCCACAATCCGCCCCGTCGCCCGCCTCGCGTGAAGCCCGGTGCTCACCGTGGCCGTCGTTCGCCAGCTCGATAACGTTGGTGTTCAAACTGCACACCTCCTTCTTTCAACTTGAGCGTGGTCGCAAAAATAAGCACCGCTTTAATAGTATCTTGCCCTTCAGAACGACCTTTATAAACTCGTACATACTCTATCAACAATCATAAATCGAAGCCAGACAAAGGCCGTTCATGCATCCCTCGTGTCTCGAGGCACACGCGACGCCTAGGCACGAAAGCGGCGACCGCGCTCCTTGCAACCCCCCCTCTACCCGCCAGCACCCGCTGACACCCGCGACGGCGCCGGGCTCTCCCGCCGTGCCGTACTCGGAGTACACGCACGCAGACGAAACGAAAGACGAAAAAAGGAAGAAAGGACGTGCCAAGAGAAATGGAGAAAACCAAGAACTGCTGGAAAGGTCCGGCAAGTAGTAATGAAAAGCTGCCTGATTGGGGCACCTTGCACCCGGTCGAAAAGAAGAAAAGAAAAAATCGCACAGAAGAGCTTCTCTCTCAGCCTCGTACGCCGCCCGCCCCTCTCGCGACCACCTCGCTACCGATTCGGTCCGGGTAAAGCTTTTATCACTCTCTGCCACAATCAGCCCCGTCGCCCGCCCCGCGTGAAGCCCGGTGCTCACCGTGGCCGTCGTTCGCCAGCTCGATAACGTTGGTGTTCAAACTGCACACCTCCTTCTTTCAACTTCAGAGTGGTCGCAAAAATAAGCACCGCTTTAATAGTATCTTGCCCTCCTGAACGACCTTTATAAACTCGTACATACTCTATCAACAATCATAGATCGAAGCCAGACAAAGGCCGTTCATGCATCCCTCGTGTCTCGAGGCACACGTGACGCCTAGGCACGAAAGCGGCGACCGCGCTCCTTGCAACCCCCCCTCTACCCGCCAGCACCCGCTGACACCCGCGACGGTGCCGGGTCCTCCCGCGATGCCGTGCTCGGAGAACACGTACGCAGACGAAACGAAAGAAGAAAAAAGGAAGAAATGGCCGAGAAAACAAAGAACAGCTGGAAAGGTCCGGCAAGTGATGAAAGGAGGCGGTTTGGAAGTGGGAGCTCTGAGAGGCCAGGGATGCACCAACCGAGCACGCTCAGGGGTTGTGATCTAAGTATGTAGTTCTATATATAGACGAGACATATTGCGCAACTTGCGAAGTTGAGTATCAACTATATAATCAGTCGAACTCACAGCTGACGTATTTCATAACTTTACAAAATGGATTTAATAAAAAAAATAGCTCAACAAGTAGCTAAGGAATACCATGGTACCATCGTCATTGCAAGCGCCACGCTTGACACGCTGTACGCACTCCGGGTGACCCATACGTAGCATCAAGTGTGCGTTCTGACCCTTGCATAGAGCGTAACTCTTGATAAACGTAAAACACGGTCGTAGAAACTGCTGTACGAGACGCTCTCACACAAGCGTAGTACTCGTACGTCGTACGAGTATAGAGTTCGTAGTATTAATAACATTTAAATTTGCTCGTTCGTAGTGACGGGTTTTCGGCCCAATCATCTCCCTTCTGCCAACGAGTCAAGTTTTTGAGAGCCGTTCACAAAAGTTGATACTCGCCTGGTACGGAGTACAAACATGTTATATGAATATTCAAGTTGTGTGTACAGCAATAGTTACACCCGTAACATGGGTTTGCACGTGTAATTTGACCTCGCACTGGTATGATGCAGCTGTACGGGTACGATGCCCCGATACGGCGGCGGCACATATACTTTGTCTCTCGCGATCAACTGATCAACTGCAGGGCAAGACTACTTACACGAAAGTGAAGGGCCTCCCCTTAGGCGGCGGTTTCTCACGAACATGCTGTTCAGTTTGCTATTGAAGGAGAGTCCGTACGCCCGATACTATATATCAGGAGCCACACCTCAAAGATGCTGCCGCCGACTTGTTTTTTCTGCTCCTCCAAAAACTCGTCGAAGGCCGCCTCGTGCATGGGCTCGACCGAAACCTGTGCCGAAATGCCTGCATTGCGTAAAACTTCCGCCATTTTGCAGCAACGATGAAAGGACGGGTCGGAAACGCATCCTTCTATAAGGATTTCGCTGCCCCTCGACGACATATGCACGTCGGAAAGAGCAGCTGCGACGGTAGCTTCGGGGTTGGGTGGCACCTGGGTCGGAAAATCCTCAAGCAGCAAGGAACGTGACGAGCGAAGAGGAGGGCACAGCCGTTATGCGGCGCAATAAAAGATGCGGCGGAATTAGGAACATTTGGGGTGGGGCGAGGGAAGAGAGGAACAGAGCAGAGGAGCGAAGGAAACACAGGGCAAGGGTACAGCCTGCAGGCCTCAGACCATCGTACGGGGTTGAGCTTATCCTTAATACGGTACAAGGAGGGTGGTGAGCCTGAGAGGTAAGTGGAGGAGAGAAGGGGACGCTCGCAGGTTGATCATGTTATCATATTTGAATGTACAAAAAAACAAGCAGCAAAATAAATGCTGGCGACTGGCGGGCTTTGGATGCAAATTAGCAATTTTGAAAAGTTGGAGATGAGAGGAGGGGTACAGCAGTACCTGTACCTACAGCATGTCTGCTCGCTGGGTGGGATCAGCCTTGCGTCGAGAACAACTACAGCCTGTAGTGGGTACTTCTTTCTCTGTGCCGTGAGTTTGGAAGTGCACAGTCTGTGTTAGATATGCGCCGTGAGCTGTCAGTCAGCGCTGTCTAGTTTTTTTTTTGTGGCGATGCAGCAGTAAAAAGAAGCTGTTGCTCGAAGACACCGGACACTTGGTGGCGGTCGCTGCGGCCCGGGGTGGCCAGATTTGGGGCCTCGGCTGCGTGTAGTGCCGCTACGCACTGTATCGAGTATCGAGTATCGAGATGCGGTGGCCAAGACGATCAGCAGTCTCGGGAGCAGCATCCTTGCTGTTGCTGTTGCGCTACCAGCTCCTCCACGTTGCTTCTGTTGCTGAGCTTAGCTGAGCTGAGAGTACGATCTGATGATCTGAGAGTGGAGACCCTTGACTCTGGACAGAATTGAGGCGACGCTGACCGGAATGGACCCGCGACCCGCGATAGCGACGACAAATGATTCTGGTCTACTGTAGGATACGACCTTACTGCAGTACAACAACTGTACTGGTAGTGTTGTTAGGAGCAGTGTATGTCGTTATCCTCACTTGATTGTACTCGGGTTTCATCCGACAATTATGAATCACGCGTACAGCAGGTACAACGTACTTCGTACCAGTACGCACCTGGAAACGGTATGTTTATCAGAAGGTTGTGATGTGCACACCCCGGACAGCTCATGAGCTAGCTCATCTATCGTGTATAGCTCAAGCTCCCAAAACATGTGCAGATGAGCTACCGCCTATAGCTCAAACCGGGGGAAACATGTGTAGCTTATGTATCTCCTATACGAAGCTCATCTGGGGGGCAGATGAGCTAGCTCATGTAGCTCCTATAGCTCAGCCTGAGAAAATATGTGTAGATGAGCTATCTTCTATAGCTCAAGCCTTGAAAACATGTGCGAATGAGCTACCGCATATGGCTCAAGCCTTCAAAACATGTGGATGAGCTACCACCTACAGCTCAAGCCTTCAAAACGTGTGCAGACGAGCAGGGAAACATGTGCAGATGAGCTATCGCCTATAGCTCACCCCCGGAGAATGCAATCATAGCTCATGCACCCAGCTCATAGTAGCTCTTACTCGGCAGCACATGCGTGAGATAAGTAGCTGAAAAAGCCCACCCTCCGGGACAATTGCGTATGTATAAGAATAATATGGGTTCGGCCTGAGTTTGATCGTTGTCCTCATCCACATCGATTAATTTTTTCGTGGGGTCCACATCCATCGATGTACCTGGTTGCTGCCCGCCGGCAGCCTGGTCTACGGCCGAAGCGCCGCTAGAGCTGCTACCCCGGGTCGTGGGCATGCTAGGGGTGTTGCTGTGTGGTGTCGGTGTTGTGTTCTGTGCGAGCACCTCTTGTGGTGTGCATGGTAACAGGTAACAACTGCTGTATATAGTTGTTGTCATAAAACGGAAATTCAACTTATGTTGGGTGTTCCTATCGTCAGGTATCTTCAGAACAGAAGCAGATCCGATCACATACTACTGCTGTACTAGTACCTGGTACGTACAGAAAATATAGTTGTTTGTGTTGATATCGTTCTGTTCGGCGTACTTGTATTGGTCACTTACTTATACAGCTCATGAACTAGCTCATATATCCCCTATAGCTCAAGCCTTGAAAACATGTGCAGATGAGCTACCGCCTACCAGTATAGCTCAAGCGTCGAAACATGTGCAGATGAGCTATCGCCTATAGCTCAAGCTTTGAACACATGTGCAGATCAGCTACCGCCTATAGCTCAAGCTTCGAAAAAATGTAATGATGAACTACCGCCTACCATAGCTCAAGCCGGGGCAAACATGTGGAGCTCATCTAGCTCCTATACTGTAGCTCATCTCGAGGGTAGATGAGCTAGCTCATGTAGCTCCTATAGCTCACTCTGGACATATTTGTGCAGATGAGCTTCCCTCCTATAGCTCAAGCCAGGAAAACATGTGTAGCTCACGTAGCTCACGGGTGAGCTAACGTCACCTGATCTGTCCGAGGTCTGCAACCTTCACCCTTTTAACGTCTTGGAGCGTTGCCAATGCTGGGCCAGGAAGTACCCTGTCCAGGGGTATATTTTATCATGTGATATTTACATCGTATCCTGTCATTCGAGGATCCTATCAGTCCAACGGTATTCGAGGTTTTCGCGAGATTAAACTGAAATTACCCGGATGGTACTTTTACTCTTCGCTGTACTTTTTTTTCTCAATACGTACGACATCCCGCCTTCTCTCTTCTCTGCTTCCCCCCTCGTGTGCTCGCTTCGGCTTGGTGGCGTTCAAGCGTCAATCACCACCATAAGCAACCAGAATCCATGAAGAAGGATAAGGATAACGTCACGCCGTTTCAAACGAGCGTTTATAAGACGATCAGGTACGCCATAAACCATAAGATGACACGAACGACCCTCCAGCGGGAATACGATGCATCTGGGCCCAGCTCTCGTTTCCGCCACCAAACCTCACCGACTAGACTATAGCCTAACCTAAACCTAGCCTTACCGGGCGGGCGTGATTTGAGTATCGGTGCGTACGTGACGACTACGTGGATTTGCGAAGCACCCACCTCCCTGTTCCTATTTTTTCTTGGGATGAAATACCAAACGGGTGAACTTGGCTACCGCAATGCTGCGTACATTTTGCATACCAGGTACAGTACGGTAGTGCCGACTGTAGCGTCATCACTCAACAGCAGTACATCGGTCAGAAGGAGTATCTTGGCCGGGCGCACAGTTAAGTTAGCTGGCCGTGATTGATGTTCTGCGGTTGGGTATAGCACGCCGGGATTTTAGGCGAAGGCTTTGTTGATTGTTGGGTGTCGTGCCTCGTCCCTTTCTGTTGCTCTGCTACCGTTCATCCTACGTCACCAAAGTTCCAAAAACTAGAACGGGACTACAGAAGCGATGATGTTCGCATCTTTTGGCGTAAAACGCGGCGCTTGCAACGCTGGTATTGTACTGTGTATATCTGGTACTGTTAATCGTGTGGTTTGTTTCTTACGCCCCTTTCTCCCTCATGGGGTGTTTGTTATCGTTTCATCTCCAGCGGCATACCAGCAGGTCAGGTGTCGACCTACGGCGGAGTGGCTCATGCTCTAAACTCCAGCGCCCGAGCCGTGGGAGGAGCTCTGAGGGTACGTATCATGCAGCTGTTTGCCTTTGTTGTTTTTTATCTGTAGTTTTGAAGACAAATTGTTATTGCTGTCTCAGAAATAGCCCCCTTGCGATAGATAGTATGTGCAGCATTCTTTCATAGATCCCTGGGGCTGTTACCTCGTCATTGAAAAGCTCACAGCCGTGCTCGGATTTTATCCGTTTTTGACGACGCAAAAATAATGGGACTCCTGTCGAGTTGCCTGAAGCGTCCGCCGTAGCGCTGTAATGCTCTTCCTCCAACGTACCCGAGTTGACGACAGCTTCAAGTAACGTGCGCCGCGAGCTCGTAGCGACAACTATATTATCTTAATATGTCAAATATCTGCTGAGGAATTCTTGAGGGGGGGGGCGGGGGGTGTTTTTTCCCATTCCCGATTTTTTATTTCACGACCACATCTTGCGATGGGTTACATAAATATGTTTACATGTCGCTAGAGGCCTGGACCGATGAGAGGCCTTTTTACTTGAATGCTTCCTAATTTTCAGCTTCAAATGGCACTACTGATGGCACTGGCTGCAACCGGATCACACTCGTGTTGGTTGCGCCCAGAAGTCGATCTGTGGTCATCTTGCCCTGCGGCACCATGGCAACAGTGGGAAGTACGAGTGTGATCAGCGCCCTTATGTATGACTGCTGTGAACATTTTGTGCTACTTGGTGATCTGTGTGAGAAAGTTTGGCCATCGCCTAGAATCGAATTCAACGAGCCAGCTTTTCGCCCTCTCCAGCCTCCAGAACACGGGGCGTTTTGTAGAAGTCGGCGCGTTCGACAAGTGGGGTTCCACCGAAGTACCTCCTCTCGTAGGTTCATATGTATCATGGAGACCGTGCGGTCTGCGAGCCGTAACGAGCTTGTGTGGCAGGAGTGCTCGTTTGTTTAGTGGCGTTTCGTAGATAGTTCAAAGTTAGACGTAGCTTTGGAAAGTGCCACAATGAGTCGATCCCAAGGCGGCCTCCACACCATGGAATTGAGCCGGCAAATCTCGGCGACATCACCCGCTCTAATATCTATCTAAGCTGTTTGGGGAGGTGGCGTGCTGCTGAAATCGGCACCGTGTAGTGGTTCATTAAGCTGATCTCGATGTCGGAAGTTTGATTGTGAGTGTGCTCTTGCGGTCCAATTTTTCGCTATTAATAGTTTCGAGACACGGATACCTCTTCTTCGTGCCGGCGCCATGCCGAGCGTGCAACTTCTCGGAAGCTGACCTTCGGGGACAAGCTGGCTGCCGTCCTGATTCAGCACATTGGATGGTTCGGTCGTATGTCACCTGACGAACGCGCCGACTTTATCAGCTTATCGTGTACCTGATGTACCTGATAAATTTGTACCTGAGAAATGACCCAAAACGCTCAAATGACCACATTTTTGTATTTAAAGTTTGTGGTCGAGTACTCGAGTACTGGTACTCATGTGCACCACGTACCAAAGGCTCGTATTAATGTTTGTTTCTTTCGTTTCGTAGATCTGTTTGCTTGTGTTTGTGCTTCTTTTCAGCTGCACGACAATCGCCCCAATATTAACAGAGATTTTCACTAACCGAAGCAGAAAATAAGCATGCCTCTACTATGCAAATCCCCTCTCCATAACCCCCCCCGCCCTGGACGAACGCTCTCTGCTCGATGTTCATCTACGCGTTTCTGCTCTGCTTGTGTATGCGTTTGTTCGTTTGTTTGTTTGTTTGTTTGTTCGTTCGTTCGTTTGTTTGTTTGTTTGTTTGCTCTTTTGTTCGTTCGTTTATTTCGTTTGTTTGTTCGTTCATTTCATTCGTTGGCTTGTTTTTTATTTATCATTTTTCTATATGTTCGTTTGTCTGGCAGAGGAACCCGTTCGCCCCAGTTGTGCCCTGCCATCGTGTCGTCATGGGCGATCTCTCCATCGGAGGCTTCAGGTCAGATCGGATATTAGGTTGGACGTTGAACACCTTTTGCGATACCGCACCATATCCAGGGCATAACGAAACTCTTCATATAACTGGTCATAGAAGGCAGCAGCAACACAGCTATCCACATGACGTATTGTTAATAGTACGCGGGGATGCTTCCAGGCGAAGACGGCACAGCTCCTGGGAAGGTCGTCCAAACGAAAGTCTCGTCCGCGCCGAGGGGGGGAGGGCGTAGTAGGCAGTAGTGCAATGTAGTGTTTACCGTTAGCCTTTGCATGAAGGCGCTGTGCAGCCGCTGGGGAATCCCGATTTTTTTGAAAGAATGGCAAGCGTCTTTTCTCTCTCGCACATTTGTTGATCGTGGCTGGAGTTCACCTCAAACACGGCACTGCTGTCGCCCACTGTCAATTGACAAGGTCGTCGGACCTGTTCTATTCATATTCGTGCAGTACCTGGTACTCGTACGAGTAGGAGCCCTCGCTTCGCTCGTTGCCGAAACTGGGGGGTGTTACGTACTCGTACTGCGGACTTGCTTCCCCTCTCGGACATCGGTTTCCACAGCAAGCAAAAACATTCGTGAAGGTGTTGATGGTGGGTGTCCCGTGCCTCCGGGCTGGGTCATCGGACGAACAACAGCAGCAATAGTCTACTCGAAAAATAATTTTGTCGTCGCCATTCGCGGTGTTTGTCGTCATCTCATAGCGTCGTCATATGTTCCTCTCGTGCGCGTATTATGCGTTCGGCCGCCGTGTGGCCTTGACCCTTGTCTTATGCTTTGCTTGCTCCCTCATCAGCGGAAGCTTCGGTGACTGTGCTGACACCCGCCGGAAGAGGAAAATGCTAGAGGAGGAAGGGATACGTTTCGTGGGACACAAGGTACGAGCGAGCCAGACTACACACAGTCATAGGTCGTGAGTAGCGACCGCATCGGGGATGCGTTTTGTCGGCCGTAAGGTACGAGCGAGTCGGATTACACACAACCGTCACATGTCGCAAGTCGTAGGTACGAAGCGCAAGCGAAGTCGTGTTCGCACCGGTTTTCGGTTTTCTCGTGCGAATGGCTTCAATTCCTTGTTGGACGGATCCCGCCGCGGAACAATCGCACTCTTCAAATACAGATCCCGCTGATTCACCGTTGGCTCCTACAGACGAAATCCAAGAGAAAACGATAAATAAGTTGGACGCGCACGACCCCCGATGCCACTGGTAACTATTTTAGAAGATTGCTACCGCACCGTTGGGCCTTAAGATTCGGTTAGGGTTAAGGTCGTTCACCCGGAGTGATGGGTGGGTTTCCGTTGTGACGTCGCGCCTATATATGGTGTTGTCCAACTTGTTTCAAGGTGCCTCGGCGATTTTGTTGTCCTGTTCTCGGTCAGATCGGCTGGGTACCTGAGTTCTTGATTTTGTTTTGTGGCTACAACAGTATACGGTGGTTTACCCGCCCTGTATGGTTTAAGATGGGAGGCATACCGTTTTTGTGGCGATTCTGGTTGAACTTAATATACGTTTGCACTATTCTCGAGTGCCAAAATTTCGTTGCATAGTAAGGGGTAGCTCATACGGAGAATCGTTTTTTTTTCCTGATTATCTGCCATTGGTGTTTCATAATTCTCGTTGCCGCAGCCAGTAAGTACCAAAAGCATATTTGCATGCGTCACCAACCGTGATACGAAAAATCTGTCTGCATACAGTATTACATGAAGTGAATTTGTAACGTTTGCAACGCTCCGTCGCCCAATCTTCCCGCGCCGCCTCGTCTCTACGCCTTGCTGGCGGACGGGACCGGGTCATCTCCAACAATCGGGTACATTTGGTCTGTGCTCCTGGCTACGAGTAAAGGTCGCCGGCAGCTCGTTCGTCCATGTGTTTCCACCCCCCCCTGCGGGCACGCCTGTGTCTCAGAAGAAAACAGCGCAGCGAGGAACCAAACGAACCGCGCCCAAGGCGAAAGGGGGCAAGGCCGGGAGCGCTGGCAAACGCATGAAAAGTTGAAAAAGTATACATGCTTCAACGCTGTATTATGGTGTGGATGGCAGTTCAGAGATTGATATTGGGTCGTGTGCAAGATCGTAATATTCGTTCGTACCTGGTAAAGTAGGAATTGCCTTCGTGCTTTTCGAGGATTCCCAACGCTAATTTGCTTAGGAGCCACCAGGAGGGTGCTGTATGGATCTGGAAACTGATCTATATGCTGTGTTACCGGATCAAAGGCGGCAGAACTGGTAGCAGTCGGTGTACGATTCTGAAGCTCAGACGGCTGATGGTGTTCTCGAGCGCTGTCTCACTCTGCCTCGTATACTTTGTATTGTAGGGCCCGGTGGCTTTGTAATTTTTTGGTTAAAAAGTGCTCTTTCGTTGTTCTTGTTTTTTTTTGTACACCCACCACCCACCCACAGGCAGCACAGCGGTGATGAAACAAGCTATAATAGGATAAATTGGTCCATGTGACTTTTCCAGGCAGGTACATGGAGTGGTAAGAAAGGGCTGAGAACAATGTGTAAAAATACCCGTAATGTATGTTTGCATATCGCAGGAAGAGCAGGGGGGGGGAGGGGCGCTGCTGTGGCTTGCACGTCGCCGTGGGAGCTTGAGCTTGAGCTTGACGCCCAGATGCAGCGGAGTTTTTTGCTTGGGGGCGGCCGAAAAACGATGCGATCGTGACTCTTCTCGTGGCTTGAGACACGTCAGCAGGCGGTGTCGCGGCAGCGGGTGGTGCCGGCGCCACAGACGCAGTCTGTCGACGGTGAAGGGCCGCTCGAGCCGAAATGCTCTGTCCCTCAATGTTGTTGTTGTTTTTCGTGTGTGGTGCCGTCGTGCTGCTTCTGTGAGGCCACGGGTGGTGCTTCGGGTGGTATGCCTGGGAAGGCCCACACGTATCGCCACAAGGGGTAGCGTCTCACGAACCCCGGCGATAAAAACTTGACTTCATTTTGTTGCCTTCCTTTTTTTGTCACCGAGGGTGTTTTTTTTTTCTTGCGAACGTTTGGTTTCTTACGGTGTCTTAGGCCAAGTATGGTGTGGCGTATGATAATAGTTAAAATATCTCGGTAAATGGTGGGGGTGCATATTCAAGTGAGTACACGCAGGGAAGGAGAATTGGTTCGATGAAGTTAGTGGTATTCGATGAATTATGTCAGCTTTTTCATTTTGAATGAATAACGCCCTGCACATTGTCAGAAGGCAAATAAAAATAATAAATATATGATATGGTGCGGCGACTGATGTCCGTATTTAGTAACACGTGGGCATAAAACGATCACATGAGTTTTAGGTGATCTTTCTGATAGTATGGCCGGATATAGGGGTATATAACTGACTATCGGATAACAAAAGGGGCAGTATGGGGCAGGCCCGACTACTGTGATGCAGGTCGGCCTAGACGTGTGTACGTACTCACAGAGATTGATGTCTTATTTTGATGATTCCCACTTTCCTGGCTCTCAGAGAGTTCTGAGAACAGGGGGGTAATACATATATTATTTGCGTGGCTCGACAATAGAGGGAAACGGGATCATGAATACCATGACATCTTCTGGAGAAGCCATGGTCGCAGGAAAAAAGGTGTCTTCCCCACCCTCCCCCGGCACATGCCTCTTTTTTTGTTCGCGCATACATACTGTACAGTAATATCATAATAATATACTCCCGAAGTTTTTTTTGTGCCAAACGTTCTCCCCGGGAAGAAGAAAGAGGTAGGGGGGACTTAGCCATAACTAAAGAAACTGAGCCAGGGGAGAAAAGTCCACGGGGTGATATTCCAAAAAGATGTACCAGGTACCAGGTACACAAGTAGTAGTTGAGCCTTCCTACATTTATATGCCATTTTGACGTTGCGCATCGGTAGGAACAGCGCGGAGTTGCAGCTGGATTCTGACTTAATGGAGTGGTTTTAAAACGAGACAAACTTGATGAACAAACAACAAACAACAGAGGGGCGGAATGGAATACCTCAGATTTTCTTAATCCCATTAGAGTGGCATCGATGTTGTCTGTTGTCCCCCCAAAGGACAGAGATTCACCATGGGAAAAAAATCGTCCCCGGGCACAACAAACGGGCAGGCGGGATTTCGTAAACAGAGGAGAACACTTATCCCCGGAGGCAACAGAACGTTTTGATCACATTTTCGGCCGTTTGGGCGGGGAGCGTACTCATGTCATGCATAGCCTCAGTCGTGCGATCATAGACCCTCGCATCCCTACAATGTCGGGACAGAGTACGCCGGGTTTCACCAGGGGGGGGGGGTGTAGTCGATAGGAGAGATGCACTCGATCTCATGCATGGCCTAAGTCGTATGGCCATAGACCTTCCTCGCATCCCTACAATGCCGGGACGGAGCATGTCGGGCTTTCACCGACCAGGCAGACATTGCTTGCACCAAGCGCGAAGCACTGTGAGGTGTCCGGCGAGCCGCATGAAGGGTGACCTGCATCCTACTAAGAACCGCTTGTGAGGCGGACTTGCATGTGCATGACAGCTTCAATGCGATAATTTCATATCCGGTGTCCACTTCCAGAGACAGCAATGGGAGTCCTAAGTAACTGCCTCTTGGGTACCTTACCATGAACACACTACCAGGGTACGTGATACGATCACTTCCCTTGTGCGGAGTGAAGGTCTTCTACCTCGCACAAATGATTTAACTCGAACACCAGCTGTGGGCCAGCTGTGGGCAACCGCCAAAAAAAACCCCGGTATACCCTGGTTGTCTATCTCACGTAGTGAGCGGCATGTTTTTCAGTGTCGTTTCCAACCGACGCCAAAATCCAACCGATTTTTAATAGGGGGGGGGTAGGTTCGCAGCATTCAGTCCTAGTGCTTGCCGATTTTGATCGATTTTTTGCCGACTCTCGCTCTCGCGCATGCTGAGATAGAAAGGAAAGGGACGGGGAGGAGGGTGGTTGTCCTTGCAGTTGGCCGAGGACATACATTCATGCAAACGCAGGGAGAAAATATATGAACGGGTTTTTTGTGTCTCGACGTGTGAAGATCGATCGATCAAAGCGAACGAAAAATGCAGTACGAGGTAAATATATGTTGGGATTTATTTAGAATTACTAGTAGTTTGTTTTCGTCCCATGTTCTATTCATCCTCGACAGCATCACGGAATAAAACATGCACGGGGGACGGTATATAATAAGTAGTGCACGACCAAACAAGAGATAGATGCCCAACTGCTAGTATTATTAATAGTAGATCTGGTCGCGTTTTTCTTCGTTGCGCGCGATCGGCTGAAAAGAAACTGCACTTTTTTTTTACTTGGGTACAGAATACCTCCCCAGTCGAGAGGCCTCGGATGCGCGAGTGGGAGGGGTGTAGGTTAAACCTGATGGTAGTGTTCTTTGATGGTATAACTTGGACGAGCTGGTGGTTGCGCCTGCTCCAGCAACGCCTGGAAGGCGAAGCTTCCCTTGCTATTATTAATAGTACGGGACGCCCAACCGGTGCAGTCGGCAAGTCCAACTCCGCGAGACTCATCGAAGTTGCGCAAAACTCATCCTGAAGACCTCTACAAGCTCCTATTAATAACATCCTGACGACAACGGCGGCGTCGAGCGCGTGAACCATATATCATGGCTCAGATGCCCTGATCTCGCTAGAGTTCTCGATGGGCAGCACCGACGCGCGTGCGGCGGTACAACCGATTCGTCTGTTGGAGTTGAAGTGGCGTGCCTGCCCAGCAACGCAGACAACGGTGGCAACATCTTTTCGGTGAGGGCACCGACGACCTAAAATGATGGCGTCGCATGACGGCTGTTGATTTTGCAGCCGGTCGGTGTCGGGGCGGGGGCCGGGGAGTCCAAACCATAATTGACTGCGGGCTTCGGGGATCCAGAGGCGGCCGCGTGTTCTTGTCGAGATAACATCCGACGGGACGAGGGGGGCCGGCTTTAGCGGTCGGTCCCGCCCCTGCGGAATCGACGCCTGACGGTCGCCCTCTGACCGCCAAGCTCCTTTTTACCTCGACCTTCCCAACGACACATACATGACCACCATGCCAGTACCCCCCCCCCCCCAGCCGAGCCGCGGAAGCAGTACTCGTTAGTACAGATAGATGGGGTACCGCCCGCCAGTGTATAGCTGAAAGACTACAGGGTGAGGGAAATGTTTTTTTTTTCACTTATTGGATCCCCCGGAGACGGTTCATGAAGTATCTCGGCACACGTCGGAGGGAGTCGAGTTCTCTGCCCCAAAAGGCCCAAGTTTTCTTGTGGTGTAGCACACAACCCGTCGACGTCTTGGGATATGGATCCAAGCGGGGTGTCGATATTTTCCAGTGGGAATGGATTCGTTTTAGTGCGTAAAAAAAACATAGCATGTCGCATGGTCGTTATCTGGGGGGGAAAAGTCTTGAGGAAATCAACCAATTTGTGATTAGGGGAAAAAAAACCTTCGCGACCAATAAATAAATACGTTCTACAGGGCGCTTCGCTCCGCGGGCGGCCTACGCCGCCCGCTACGCTCGCTCAGGAAGGAAAACAGTACATCAAATTAAGCGAAGCGAACAGAGGTCCACGATTGAATTTAGTTTTTTGAAGGATCGTAATTGCAAACCGGCGACTTGATAATGCCAAGAGTCCCGCCGCCATGCTTCAGGAAAAAACAGCTCCGACGTCAGCTCGGACGCCACATAATAATACTGCTGCTGTAGTTATTTTCTTATTTTGATATGCTCTACCAGGTATGTCTGTACTCGTATGTACGAAGAAAGCGAAAGCACAGCACGGCACAGCAGCAAAAACAATGAAAATGAAACCGAAAATTCGGAAAGAAAAAAAAATCCCCATCCCCTCTCGTGCAATAATGTTCTGCCTGATTGGAACACCTTACACCCGGTCGAAAAGAAGAAACGAAAAAAATCGCACAGAAGAGCTTCTCTCTCAGCCTCGTACGCCGCCCGCCCCTCTCGCGACCACCTCGCCACCCATTCGGTCCGGGTAAAGCTTTTATCACTATCTGCCACAATCAACCCCGTCGCCCGCCTCGCGTGAAGCCCGGTGCTCACCGTGGCCGTCGTTCGCCAGCTCGATAACGTTGGTGTTCAAACTGCCCAGCTCCCTCTTTCAACTTCAGCGTGGTCGCAAAAATAAGCACCGCTTGAACATTATCTTGCCATCCCTAGACGACCTTTATCACTCGTACATACTCTATCAAAAACCACAAACGGAAGCCAGACAAAGCCCGTTCATGCATCCCTCGTGTCTCGAGGCACACGCGACGCCTAGGCACGAAAGCGGCGACCGCGCTCCTTGCAACCCCCCTTCTACCCGCCAGCACCCACTGACATCCGCGACGGTACCGGGCTTTCCCGCGGTGCCGTACTTGGAGTACACGCACGCACATGAAACGAAAGAAGAAAAAAGGAAGAAAGGGCCGAGAGTGCCAAGATAAATGGAGAAAACAAAGAACTGCTGGAAAGGTCCGGCAAGTAATGAAAGGAGGCGGTTTGGAAGCGGGAGCTCTGAGAGGCCAGGGATGCACCAACCGAGCACGCTCAGGGGTTGTGATCTAAGTATGTAGTTCTATTCTATGATGCTGCCTGCTGCCTCTCAAAAATAAAAACGTTGCTCGTACAACTTAGCTCGTACAACCTGACACCTGGCGCGGTTTGCAATTTCATTTGTTGGCTTTGACGTCCATCCAGATAATAGATACTTGGTGTAGTTCGTAGATAATAAGCCGGCAGATAGATGGTTCCGACGGGTCGAGGAAGGGGCGGAGGTTTTCATGCGGAACAGGCAAAAGGATGAGAAGGAGGCATCGGCAGAACGGCACAGGATGGCAGCAACCACGACCACAACCATTGACGCCAACGCACGTGCGCAGAATGGCAGGGAAGAGGGGGGGGGCGAAAGGGGGGGGCGAGGGGGAAAGGGGGAGGGGAGGCGGGGGAGGCGGTCTGCCCTACGGGCGAAAGGGGGGCGAGGGGGAAAAGGGGGAGGGGAGGGGGGGGAGGCGGTCTGCCCTACAGACTGAAGCCTGGGTATGGCCATCGTCATGATGCCTTCCCTTCTTTGGGACCCAAGTAACTAGCATGCACCCGGGCAAGTTTGCGTGTCTGTAGGCACCAGTTCCTGCCTTTCGTATTATCTTTCCCCCCCGCCCTTTTTTTTGTCCTTTTTTGTGCCTTCTTTTCCTGTTTCCCGTGTGTACCTCTTTGTGACTTACCATGGTACGTTTTTTTGGTTTTTTGTTATTGCTTTTTTGCTATTATCCTGCTTATTGTATCTGCTTTTGTCTTTTGCTTTGCTTCGTCTTCCTTTTTTTCGTGTCTGCTAGTTTTATTTTTGTTTCCCTGGCGTTCTTAGTGGCGGAGTGCTTATATGTTTGTCTTTTTGTTCTTGTCTGTTCTACACCCCTCGCATAGCGTGCGAGCCTGCAATCTGCGAAAAATTGCGCATTCTCTTAGTGTTTTTCGCTCCTTTTGGTTTCTTGCTTTTCTGTTGCTTCCTTGCCTGACTTAAACTTTTTTCTCTCTTCCCTTCGGGATTTTTTTGTGATTTTTTCGATTTTGATCTCGATTTTTCGACGTCGAGTTGTTACTTTCATCCTGTCTATTTTTTCTGAGTAGTATGTGGTCTTCTTCTCGGGTTCTGTGGCGTCGTGTACAGCGTACCGCATGCATCTGATACGTATATACGTGCGCGGACCGCCCTTTGTTATCTTGTTTATGTTTATGTTTTTTGTCTGGGGTGTACGTAGATGTGCTTTAGTTATCATGTGCACCATTATTTGCTTGCTTTATTTTTACCGAGGTATTCCACTTCAACGAGAGTTATTCGAGCCTGTCCTGCGACCACGGACTGCATGTATTAGTGGGATGGGTTATTGTGAGAACCAAGAGGAGCTTCACGCGCGACCGAACCAACGTCATATGCAGCGTACCACAAGGTGAGGATTGAAAAATGAAAATGATCAAATCACTGCTGTCGTATTTAACACACACACGAAAAACATCTGTGGTTTCAAGCAACCACAGAGCACCGTCGGTCGTGGTGTCCACTTTCTTCATCACATGACGGGTTTGTTGGGGATGATGCGTGTGTACCTATTACATCACTGTCCGGTGTACAAAATGATGGGTTCATTCATGTTAGTCGGGAATGCCTGACAGCTAGCTCGACACGAGTCTCCAAAGAGCAGCGGCCTGGAAGGACTGACTTCTCGTCGCTTTCGCCAAAACTACTATTAATAGACGGGTCAGCAGGGTTTTCAAAGCAGGTCGAGTTGTGCCAATACATTATTCTCAAAACATTCGCTTGAGAGTATCGAACCGATTTTGTGCGCATCAGAGACTTGATTTTCACGCAAAAAAGAAAAAACTGAACTCATGATACAATCGGTCTCCTCCGACAAGATTGTCGTGTGCACTCGCAGGCGCAAGGCAGACATATGTGCTGTGTGCAGGCCCACATAATGCACAAGGCAAAAACGCAAAAAGTAGTTGACGTCAAGACGTGTTTAATTTTAGCACTGTCCGCTAAACGATGATCTCGTTTATAGCACTATCTATATAACAAAACGGACACACTCTTGCCTCTCTTTCTACTCATCATGCTCTATCGCTTTTCTAGTACAACATTTACTGCTGGTCGGCGGGCACCAAAACGTTAAGCCTTGCGATCTACGCATAGCAGAACCACGCGTTTAAACACCCATCCTGGGCGCCCAGCCAAGTCGCCAACCGCGTCTCTTCAGTGGCATATTTATTGTTCGCCGACCGTCATGAAACACTGCTGCTTAAAAAAACACGCCGGGCTAAACAAAAAAAAAGGCCTCTCAACCGCCGTACGTAGTTGGTTGCATCGCCCCCCGCGACGGCATGATTTACAAGCTCGTAATCAGCTGCCGGTCAATATTTAAAGGGTGATGGAGCGCTTGAAAGAGATGGAGGAGGAGCCGGCGCTGGTGAGGGGCACGTTGCCCTTCACCACCCACGCGCCCTCGAGGTACTCCCAGTCCACGTTCTCGCGCTGCGCGGTCACCTTGACGGCGCGGTCGTCCCCCAAGCTCCGGTTAAGGCGCACCGCGATGTCCCCGGTCTTGAGGTCCACCTTGGGCGAGATGACGTTGTCGTCGTCCAGCCGGTGGCACACCTCGAGCACGGCGGAGTCGTCGGCCTGGTTCACCGTCAGCTCGGCCGAGGTGGTGTCCCCATCGAGCTCGGCGGCCACGACCACCTCCCCCGTCTTGCCCTGCACGTCCACGGTGGGCTGCACGATCACCTTGCGCCCGTTAAGGTCGAGGTGCTTGGTGATGCGCAGGGGGCCCATGGTGCTGTCAGCGGTGTCGAAGTCGACCGCGACCGAGTCTCGGCCCTTGTTGACGCGGCAGTCGATGACGGCGTTCTTCGACTCGACGTCCATGTCGGCACGCACGTGTGCCGTCATGTCGTCGCCGCAGTCCTGGGTGGTGCTCACCCACAGCGTCGTGGGGAGTCCACGGCACCTGTTGTCGTTGCACGTGCGAAGGGCAGTGGAAACGGGGGGCGGGGAAGGATGGGAGGGGGGACGTCAGGATGTGTATACCACGCTTCCAACAACTCAAAAAATGAGATACGTACAACATTTCCAAGTAGCGGGATTCAATTCAGCTCTTTTTCCAAGCAGTTTCTTTCTCGTACCAAACGCAGGTGTGAAATTACTTAGTTTCCGACGACCAGGTACCGGTATTAATAGTTGTCAATTAACAGTCGCCAAAACGACCGTGGAAATCAAATCTTGTTTTATCAGAAGTTACCCGGTAGGTGGCCACCAAAACGCGGGTGCACTCACCTCTATTTTCATGTACTGTAGTTCGAGGTGGTCAACATGGAATAGAAGCACATACAGCAGTAGTACCCTCTGATGTACCCCGAATACGCCTGGTATATATATAATCATATCGAATACATCCAACATACTCGTAACTGGTAGATCATACGAGCAGTCAAGTTCTGAGAGACAAAATGAGCTTGGTACGTGGATCATGCTCTGCATACAGTTTCGAAGCGACCTCGACTACGTGGGAAAGTGGTTGGAGAGGTCGGATGATACGGTTGCTAGTGCCCCGAGTGCGCTCAGTCCACCTTTACCTTTCACACGCGTGGCTTGATGTGTATGATACGCAGTACGCAAAAGTGGCGTACACTTAACCCCTTTAGAACCGCAGTCCCGTTTTGGGGACAAACTACTTGAAATTTGACTGGTTTGTCCCCAAAACGGGACTGCGGTTCTAAAAGGGTTAACCCCTTTAGAACCGCAGTCCCGTTTGGGGACAAAACTACTTGAAATTTGACTGGATTGTCCCCAGAACGGGACTGCGGTTCTAAAAGGGTTAAGAGGAAAGATATCGACGCTTTGGAAGACTTGCTCTACAAATCTGCTTTTGCTTGCGCGGTTCAAGCAGGGGTTGGTTGCTGAACTCGCATCTCACACAGCAGTATAGGACTGCAGTTCGGGGACAATTGGGGACACATACTTGGAATTTGAGTGCCTTGTCCCCGCACCGGGACTGGAGTTCTAAAGGGGTTAATACCCGGCACGAACTGCGCGCTGAGGGCCGGAACGACTCTTCACAAATCGAAAAACTGCTACCTGGTACTATTTAATAATGGGACACGAAAAAGAAGACAACCCACACGTATTCCGTCCGTAAATCTACACACAAAACAGGGCCATATGATAACAATGTCGTACATGCAAGAGACAACCGACAGGAAAAAAGGAGTCCAAAGCCACTTTTTCGGCCGGAAAAGGAAACAAAAAATCATCTGCTGAATACTGGCACCTACTTGGTACCTATTTTTACCGTGGAACCAAAACATAAACACACGAACGTACGCATGATACAGCAGCAGTACGAGTACTGCTGTTGGATTTGCGCGTAGATAGATACAGCACCATCCTATGATAATGCATGCACGCCTGCCGATTGCATGTGCCATCACCGTGACGCAAACGCTAAACACGATAAGAAACGTCGAGTCAACCACCACACTCGGGGGACCCGCGACGGACGCTGCCAGGGTCCGACAGCATTTGATACATTTTGGGGGGGGGGGGGCAGGAAAGAGGCATCAGAGATACTCACTCGTTGAATTTGTAGATCACACCGGCGTCCACGCTGTCCACAACCTCCCGCTGGAACTTGCCCTCGAGATTCAACGAACCTGCACATGACACGAAGAGACGCAAGCAAGCAAGCAATGCAATGCAATGCAAAAAAACAAGGAGTCGCGTCAACATTTCCTCTCATATCTTGTCTCATTATCACAAATCATGTGAGATATTTATTTTTACATGCGACGCCTGGCAGTTCGACAGATTGTGTAAAATAGTTGAGGTTGAACTATTCATACTGGCAAGACTCGTATCATACCACACGTACGCCGCAGTGCATGAAGCTGACAGCCTGCCGGCAAACATCGCGTGCTACTCGTACAGTGGCGGCACGCTGCCAATACGATCGCCCTTCGTCCTGCCCGTGCCTCATGCGGGAGAGTGGTACACAAAAATATACGAGACGAAGCTGGCTGCTGTTTGACAAGATGAAAAAGAGCAATAAATAGAAGCCTTCTGTCGCAGTATATTGAACCGAAATCGTCGTCTGCACGTACGTAAAAGGTGGATACGGATCTACAACCCAGGAAAGCGGCAGCATTGCTGAACGTCGGTTTACTACACGCATGATGGGCAAAGATACCGCCATGATCGCGCTTCAAGCACAGTTCAGCAACGCCCACAGGCAACACAGGTACGTGCGTGCGGCAAAAGGTATCAGGTGTGCGCGAGGCAGCCATCGTCGGTAACATGAGCGTAGAGCGCGTGCCCAAATGAAAAATGAACATGCGCGCTTTTGCAACAACAAGAAAAAGGCAGCTGGCAGTACGACAACATGTCCACGCATGTGGTGGATCCATGCAACCAGAACCCAGCGCAAAGGCAACGCAGCAGAAGGACAGGTCTGGCAAAACGCCAGAATGAAGGGACTCGCGAGCAAGGCTGCATTGATTAATGCTTACTCACTCGCTTGCATCGAAGGAAGCAGCATGTTGTTCTTCGAATTGCGGAACGAACATGAAATCCGCTCGCTCGCCTGGTTCTGCTCGATCCTCTTCAGAGTTCGGAGAACGGCACTAAATGTTGCTATGTGTGCATGGCGGTAACCAGTGACACGTCGAGGGCAAAGGGAGGCTGTAGTAAGTACTGCTGTAGACGGCGGCGCTCGGTCACGTTCTGCGAGAGCTTGCCCAATTGGTTATGCCGCAACATGCTACCGAGCGAGCATCGAGGATTGCACACCCGCATGCATGCTCTTTCTTGCTCGAACGCAAACAAAGAACAGCCAACACCTGCTGCAACACCCTCCGAGCTTCTCGCTCGACTCGCAACTCCCGCTCTTGCAAGCCCATTCAAGACCACCCAGCATGGAGCGCTTGCTTCTCACCTACACCGTCGCTGAGGGAGTGGTCGGAAACATCGATGGTGAAGGTGGGTCCCTCCCCGTTCAGGGCATCTCTGCAGCGCGCCGAGAACTTGTCGGCCTCGTCCTTGATGGAGCTGAAGCTAAGCTTGAACGCATCGCTGTCGCTGGCGGCAGACTTCGCCGATGCGCTGGCGGCGAACAGGGCTACGAAGAAGGCGACCGTCTTCATGATACTATGGGTTGGTGTGCTTAGCTACTCAGAGAAAAATAGAAGTTTTGGTAGCTTATCGTGTTGGAGTGACAGAGTGAGCCGGGTGAGCGAGCGCGCCAAAAAATAGAAGCACCTGGCCCTTGAACTCAAATGGCGTTCGCGGCTACAAAAAAAGATCTGTGATCGAAGAACTTCTGCATTTGCAGACAGGGTCCCAGCAACCTCAAGTTGAACTTCGTTTAAATTTAAAACTAGTTCAGTTTTGGAGTGTTTTCGTTGGTGGAGCGGATTTCCACGGGATAATCACCACCAATCAACGAAGCCATATCCTGCCTGATATCCCGATCCCGCCGCATGTACCATCCACAACTGCTGCTGTTGCTGTATACTCGAGACAGAAGCAATCATCACTGCTGTGTGCTGAGCAGTTATCACAGCAAGCAGTGCAGCAGTACCGGCAGCAGTTACGGGCAGACCTGATTTTTTCCATGCTCCTGACTGCCGGGTGCAGTTCGCCGATCTCGTGCCCGAAAACGCATCTCGTGTTGTTCCAACAGCAACGTGCAGGTTTGTTCTTACAATCTGTGGGCCAGTGTACGTACGGAAGCCTCTTGTTTTGCACTGCGCATGGCGGTCCGGAGTAGCAAAAGACAACGGCCATGACCGCATCGCAGTTGACAGCACGGAGGGAGGGAGGGAGGGAGGGAGGGAAAAAATCGAGGAGGGTTGGCCATCACTACCGTCACAGTCAAGGAAGTAGAAGGGCGGACCCACTCCCCGAAAAGCATAAACTGAGATGGTGACAGAGCAGGGTTTTAGCGGCAGTGGTATATCGATATATAATTGCGGAGTAAATCGAGAGCACAGCAGCGCCGGCAGCAACAGAGCAGAAGCGGTACCGCGTGAGCAACGAAAAGTGCACCACGCGCACACCGAGCGGACGCGCTCCCCAGACGACCGTCCGCTGCTGTCGAGGAGATTGGCTGGGATGAGGAGCCGGCGATACACCGCGCTGCCGCGTCTGTACGTGTGTGTAGATCTACTACTACTGTACGTGGGGCAGCAGTACGATCGAAACGGCTCACAGGGCGAGGGGGCGAGAGGAGTGGTGAGGCGCAAGATGGAGGGAGGCGCGATCGGCGGAAGGCACTTTACTGGGCGCGCTTGTTGTTTGAGCAGGAGAGCAGGACACCGCCCTTCCGGAATCTATCGGTGGTAAAGGGATACCGCCTCAACAAGGCAGCAGCGAAGTGACGGTGAGCGCATGTAGGATGGTGGAATGAATGCTTTATGCTTGATACCGACCGAAGTGTGAATGCGGAACGACAAGGAGCTCGGCAGCCCTTGTTGTACAGCACATACCCGTATTTATATGCGGGATATAGGACAGCCCGGCAATTCGTAATACCCTGGTAGATAAGTTTAACGTTTAAAAAATATTGTCACCGGGTGTACTACTGCTGTAGTAATACAGCGTTGTCGGGGGGTGTGGTATCACGGAAGATAGCCCACCCCGGTGATAACGTTTTGACGTTCCAAACTATTATCACCGGGTGCGCTGTTGTGGGGGGTGTGGTATCTAACGTATTCCTGGTGATAGGCACCATGCACGGGAGCGCAGCAGCTAGGGGATGTAGTAGAAAGGGGGTGATAACGGGGGATTATTAATGATTGCTCCAAGGAGACCCGGGCCAGATTGAAGGAGGTTTGGTGAGGGGGTGTGATAACGGTATCAATTTACGCCATTACGGGGGACCACAGTAGTAAATAGAACCAGATATCGTTAGTAAAATTAGGTATATATTTAAATATATTTGTGTGCATCGTAGGTCCTATTTACTATGGTCCCCCGAAATATTGGCAATAGGTTTTGTGAACAGACCCCGGCCAGATTGCAGGGGGCGTGATAACAAGGGTGTGCACTAACAGGGGGTGTGCTAAAAAATGAGAGGCTTATTAGGCCCGAAATCAGTTTGTTTGCCCATTATCACATACAGCCGGTGATGGTATGGCACATGCTTGAAACCCGAGGATGATTGCAAAAATCCCTACCTTGCTGCGATGCCGGAAAACGATTGGCCATGCCGATACATACGATACCGTTATTTAATGATCATGTCCCGAGGTTGCACCTCATAGGCCTTGCCCCGCCGAAAAACTACTACTGCTGTTATCGTCTTGATACGAAACGTTTTTTTCAATTAACAGCCCACAAGTACTAAATAGCACAATGATAACGTACCGGTACACCGGTATTCTGCTAACAAAACACGCAAACCTGGTAAGAGAAAAACAAGGGATTTCAGATGATAAAGGTGCCCCCGGGGGCACTTTAGTTAACGATACACCCGGGGGCACCTTAGCTTTTTGCGTCCGTAAGCTACCGAAAGTAGTGCCCCCGGAAATAGTCTGCGCGATAACGCACACGGCGACAGCGACAGTAGGGTACTATTAACAGGGGGCGCAATGAGCTAAAACAACCCATTTTCCTACGTGATGTAATTATTGCCTTCCCGATGAGGGTGATAATCGCAAATATTGTTGTTGTTTTTTCGCCGAAAGGTGTAGTAATTTTTTACACTGAAAAATGTTGTCGTTTGTGGCAGCCGCCGATGGCATCAACAAAAAATCGAAATCAGCGTTGGCAGTCTCGATATATCGAAGATCCACGAGGATGGGGATTTATGGGCGAGGTGCATCGCCCCTACGTGACGGCTAATTTTCGCGTATCCTCTGTTGTACGAGCCTGCCAAGATTCATTTATACATGTACTTCTATATGTTGTGGATTGCAACCCACCATCAGTGAACACATGTTCTAGGTTAAGTTCAGACTGCGAGGGCGAGACAACTTTCGAAAAATAAAAATACGAAAATCGATTGCCATTCTCGTCGGAAGGGCTAAAAATACTCCAGGAAAATCGTCTGCTAGGTCAAGCGAACAGCAGGTGGCTCGCGAGCTCCCCTGCCAGCCTCCTCGTTGGACTAATCTCCAGCTCCCGATCTCACCCGCCCCATCTCACGTCTTCAACCTGGGTCTCGTCGTAACCGTCCCATATCGCGGCCATGTCGCCGTCGTCACTGATATCAAACACCTCTAGTAGGTCATGCTCAGACCCATCCACTTCCACACATCGGAATCCGCGTCCAATGGTTTCCCTCGGGCGTCCTAGTTCAATCCCTTCCTGGCCCACGGTTTGTCGCCCGAGCCTTGGAGGGGAAGGAGCAGGCCCGCCTACTCCCAGCTTAAACGGACGATCTTGTCATCGGACCTGTTCCACGGTTTTTTAACCTACTGCGCCAGTAGCCCACTGGAGGGGGCTCCGGGTGGCCGCGGGTGTCGCGCGCGATGGTGAGGGAAGCGTTGAGTCGTACTGTGGAGCGAAGTCATGTTCGAATTGAGCAGTTTATTATTGTCAAGTCCATCGCAAGGCTGGAACTTCGGGGTCGTGCCTCCGGGGAGGAGGAACAGGGTGGCGTTCGACTTCGCCATCGACTCCTTGCACCGGCCGTCTTATGGATAGAGTAGTCGTCCCACACCATGGTCCAGCAGCGTGTCCGCTGACGGAAGTCACTGAGGGACTCCGCCTGCCCTGGCAGCTGGTTCCACACGTTGACCTGTAGTTGAACACCTGTTGTTTGTGCCAGCATTGTCTTTTCGGAAATTCTAGCGCTCTGATCGCGTAGCTCAAGCCAGCAGTACCTCTGGGTTTCTCCCTACCCTCGACTACAGATGGCGCGTACTCGACCGCCTTTCGTTTGATATCTGAAGAATTTATCTGGCGCTGCAAGCCACCACGAAACTCCGAATTTTTGGAGCCGGGCGGCTCCAGCTCTAGGCGTTCATAGATTGTCTTGCCCGTCTTTTTCGACGGCTCCGTGAAGTGGGCTTCCCCGCCATTGTCCTGCGACTTGTGGCTCTCGCCGGAAAGCATCGCCTCGCCGCTTGCGAAAGCCGAGGTGGCTGGTATGTAGAGTGCTGCGTTCAGGGCCTCAGGTCCTCTGGCTGGCGCGTGGGGCATTGCTGCCAGAACTTCGGGGCGCTTCACCGCTACCGGTACCCGTAGTCTTGGCCCGCGGCGGAAGTTGGAGGCGTGGAGCCGCTACAGTAGTACAAGAACCGGCAAACGGACTGACCCCGGAGAGAAACGGCGTATTTGTAGCTCCAGGCGCGGCAACAGTATATGATACCGGTGGGGTCGGGGTCGCATACTCGTTTGGCCCACTCTATGTTGTCTGTTGCCTCTATGCTGGTGTCCATACCGGTGCATGGTGTCGGTGAATGGTATCCAATGGCATCTACTAGAGAGTGTGATATGTTTTGAGTTTTATACTGTTTTCAGGCGTACTACTGTAGGGGGGGTGGTATACCAACGTGCCCCCTTACCTCCGTAGGGGTGTGGTTTTCAACGTACCCACGTACCTCCACAGGGTGTGGTAAACACCAATCGAAAAATGTATCACCGGGTGCGCTCATGTGGAGGGCCGTGTTATCTCATGGAGGTGTGCTACCTTTCCGTGTTGGTGGGATACGGTGACACGCACCGTTGTATATGCAGTGTATACCTCATCGGTACTCGTATCATTTGCTTCGACTGCAGAGCCCTCTCATGTCAAAGGTGTGCATGCCCACCTTTCCGCTCGTATTCCACAGTCGGATGGGTCCGCTGACGTTTCGGTGCGAGACAATGTGAGACGAGGAAGTTGGATTGACGATGTCTGGTGGAGCGATGCCGAGAAAACGTGCCTCAGTATGTGTGATACTCATATTTTCTTCTGTACCTCGAGTTCTTCACGATGCAACTCTGAATTTGTTGCTAAATTTGCTCCTCCTATACTTTAGACTACGTATCGGAATAGCGGTATCTCAACTTACGAGCCAAATCTTCTTTTCTGTCACTATTCCAGCTGGTGCATCTCTCGGGGAACTTGGAGCGTGACTTCCACCTGTTGTTAGTAGTATCCCGTAATTTTTGCGAGCGCTCTCCGTATGATACCAGTTGGTGGTGCGTACAGGGTCTACTGTAGGTTCGATTTTTTTTACGGAGCAACATATTGCTGAAAATCCAAGCATTTATTTGCCCGAAACTGGCTGGCATTTCAATCTCGTCCAAGATTGGGCAAATGTGTGGGCCCTTGGCCAAATCTCGCTCCGTCCTTAAAACGTGAAAGCTTCGAACCTAGACCCTGTACGACCGATAAGTTCAACTGATATCAAGGAAAGTTTTCGCAGAAAGGATAGACTGCTTCGCTAGACTTGCCATTGGCAACAGACAATCGTGTTACAGGTGCCCCGCGAGATACAGTCCCGGAAAAGGCACAAGAAAGGAGATTTCAGTAAGTTGGCGTGCTGTTCCCGTAGGCATCGCCGTACCTTGAGCTCTAGACCTATCAATCAATCAATCATATGTAAACGCCTATCAATCTCATGCACACTCGTACTAGTAGTAGCTTGTCTCACCGAACAATGTAAGATTGGCATGAATTGCTGTTATTCATAGTATAATTGCGTTTGCCATCCGGCAATGTTTTATTTATTGCACGGAGCTTCACCTTTTTCACTCATAAACATTCCCCGAAAGAAGAAAGCCGAGGGGATCGAAAACCAACGACTAACACGCGGGCTGTTCTCGGAACACGACGCAGATTCATCGGAGATTCGGGAGATTTCTGATCCGTAGTTTTGTTGATGGGGGTATTGCAGTATTGCATATAGCTCGCACAGGTATATGTTCCTGTTGGTCACATGGGCTACGTCTTTCGGCCGCCCTCCACCTGTCCTGCTATCTATGAGATCATATTAAATACTATGCATCTGTGTTCGCGTGTGCGTGTGGGCTCTCTGAGCCTCTCACCTGGCTATCCCCGTCCACCTCTTGCGTAAGATTTATCAACGCCTAAACAGAACATCCAACACGCTAGCGTAGCATTTCCCGGTCACGGTACCTACCCGTAGTCGGTCGCCTGCGTTCGACCCACACCTCCTCATCACAAAGCGCGATGACGTGGTAGAGCTTGAGATCGCGATGGCGTCAAATGCCAGGAGGCTCCCAGTTTGTTCGACAGCTAGCCCTTGCCGCCGAAAAGGCCAGCGGAAACGTGCCACTATGTGCTACTATGCAAGCGTGCCCGACTTCCCTCTAGTAAGGACAGAATTGCCTTTTGGCAGGTGCATCGCAGTAGAGTCAAGAGTCGCGGCAGATTTCGGCATCACTTCTTGGTGCAGCGAAAATAGGTTGAAACGGACTCCAGGCACATACTACGCGGCTGCCAAAAGGCACGTGAACGTGACCCCCGATGCAATGCCTCGTCCATGCTATGCATCATCATGGACATCTTCCCAAAATGTTCAGTCTGCAGCGACCTGGTATTACCCACCACCACCGTATTCTTACTATTACGGGGGACCATAGTTAATAGGACCTACCGTATACTTAAAAACCTACCAGGTACCTGGTATGTATTTAACCATTTTTACAAACAATATTTGGTCCTATTAACTATGGTCCCCCGTAATAGCGGGAGGGGCTTAAGGTCAAATGTAAACTTAGGGTTGCTTCGTAGTCACGTGAAACGTCGGACCAGAGCCCGCAGCCCTTAGCTCTTCTTCCCCAACAGTTCAACTTTCATGATGCTTACGCTCGCTCGCTCGCTGCAAGTCTTGCCTTGCCCCTGTACTTTATGGTCTCTGACGTGCACACCCATTTGGCCGGCTCTTGGTTGCTACTAATAGGATGGGTCGAAAGCCCGACGCCAGCTCGGCCGCAGAACTCCCTCTCCATCGCTTGCAGCCAAATACCTGACAGAGTACTCGTAGACGCCGAAGTCGTATGCCGAAACCTGTGTCGACCGGTACTCCGACGGGTCCTCCGACCGGTGCTCTGACCGGTGCTCTGGGTGTGCTATCCTAAGCCCCCTAGGACTGCACTCCCGTTTTGGAGAAAAATTTGCTTGGAATAGGACTCAGGTTTACGTTTCTGTGCAGTGCACCGCCTCTCGGTACCCGGTACAGTCGTCCGAGTAGCAGTACCTGGTTGATGTTAGCAGGGTCAAGTAGTCGAAAAGGGGTTTCGTGGCCTGGCTGAAGCGGAGGCTTTTCGGTGATTCCTAGCGACCAAGCGGCTTGAACGCGACATCTGCCAAGCGGTGAAGACCAATGAACGCGCGACGATGTGGTCAGGGCGGAGGCGAGACGTGTAGCAAGGCAGTGTGAATGCAGTGACTTTTTTCTGAGACGCTTGCCGCGACGCCAGCAGGGTCTTGCTTTCGTTGGTTAAAATTGTTCCTTGCGAGTCGGATTTGAACTTGTGCCCTTTCGATGCTGAACAAGCGTTCGCCCGGTCGACCCTGGAAGGCGTTTGTTAGCGTTCACCTCAGGGCTGCAGGAAAATGTTTGGCGGTATAGTACGACTGAACAGCAGTATCTCCGGCTTAGCCGGCGTCGAGGTCGTGGCAAACCCACCTACTGCACCAAGACCTTCCCTTCCCAATTCTTGAAAATATAATCCCCCATTAGTACTACTTCTTTCTCCTTGGTTTTGATTTCTAGCAGTGCCTCGCCGATGCTTGCGTGACATCACACATTTGATCGCGTCGGGGCCTGTCTCCGCTGTTTCAACGGAAGTAGATGTCTATCTTTCATTTGGCGGCAGGGTTGAAGAGGAGGTGCGACCAGTTCTTCCTGCGAAGACCTGAACAGCCTTGTCCCGATCAACAACCTGGGCGAGTTGCGGTAGTATGCTGGTTGAGGGCGTTTCGAGGGACTACTACGATGCTGATACTTTGACGGTTTTGCGGCAATAATATCCCCTGCAAACACAGGCAGTGTGGCAAAGTTCGATGTTCGTTCAGGTGGGCTGAGTATCGAGGAGGTCGACGCAAACGAACCCGAGGGCAACTGGCCTTGGCGTGAGTTAGTGGAGTGGTTAAAGTGGCTTGCAAGGCTAACACCACCAGACATCGCGAACGCAAGCTCGCCGAGGAGAAGAGCGATTGGTGTTTTCGAGCTCCCGCGTCTGTGTTTTCTACGAGGATTTGGTAGTACATTTCAGAGAGGTAGCAGACTTGAGCTCGTATATACGGTAGTATTTTCGGACGCGGACTGTGCTTTCGATAGTAAGGCCAGCGGCAGTAGTAGGTCGGTTTTCGGTGGGGCTATCACGTGCGCGGGTGGTTACGTGTGCAGACGTTTGAGGACGCAGTAATTGCGTCACGCTTTCGGCTCACAGAGGCCGAGTACATACGTACACCAGGAGGCGGTTTTCAGGCGTTAGGTGTGGATTTTTATTTCTGCGGGGGGGTTTGGCTTGACGCGTATCAAGGTTTTCGAGTATGCTCAGGGAGTGGTTCAGTTCGCGAGGAATCCAGTGACCGCACCGAACTCGAAGCGCATCGACGAAGAAACCACTTCCTTAGGGGGCTTGTGGTTTGGCGAGCACCTGTCGTTTTGCGCGTATGTTGTTGTAGGTTCGGAAGAGCAGTATGCAGCCTTTCGAAGACACCTCCACTCGCGGGGATGATTTGCCATGGACGAGGGCTCTTCTTGTGTAGGTTACGGCCTTTCAGCCATAGACAACGAGGACGGGGGACGGGGGCGAGGCGGCTGGAGCCTGAACAGTCGTGGTTGATTACTAGAATTCTGATTAGTCGGGGGGAGGGGGGGATCAGAGCATCAGGGCATGTCTGTGTTTCATCGATTTGATTGCGTTTATATTCACTGTTTTCCCGTGCTCGATGGTGGCAGTTGTGAGTAATTTTGATGGGATGTCCCTGACCCATGTGTAGTGGCTGCGCCATCTCTGTTTGGTTGCAGTGCCCGCTGGATGTGTTGTTCAGAGCGCGTGTTTAGGTGACACAGGTTGCCAATGGGATGCCCCCTCTTGTGTTCAACTGATGGTACCGTCTTCATGTTTGTATTCTAGCCAGTTGGTGCTGTGAATTTCAATATCCACATCTATCTGCGTGCCTGGCTGCTGCCTACCAGGTATATTGCAGTTGTTCGTCGGCGAAAGGAAAAGACAGGGCGGTTAATTGTGAATTAGATATGACACTCGCTCAACCACGACATGCAGGGATTGTTATACTGTTGCCTCGTTGTGGCGCATTGACGTAGAACTCGTCGAAGAGAGATGCACAGGCTTCCCCGAAGCATACGCACGTAGATGCATTGAGCAGGGAGAAAGCAGAAGGACGCGCAACGGGTCGGTTAGGCGGGTGTCACGCCGCACGGTCGGCATACTTGTACACGATGTTGTACATTACATGCTCGCAACCGGTGTTTGTATGGCGCAGTATAGTCTCGAAAGGCGTGGCAGACATAGGACATCGTGTGTGAACAACTGTCCACACAGGGCCAGTTGGATTGAGCAAACATGCAGTAGATTCATAATTAAAAGCAAAATATTGAATACAACAATGTGTACTGTTTCCACATATCTATACATACAGGCGGCGCGTGTGACTGTCAGCGTCTTGAAGGGGTCACCGTACAAACCCACTGGATGTCGGTGTGGTGGGTGCGTTTTCGACTGCACTGAAGAGTCGCCCTTCTTTGGGCACCCTCCAGCGGGTACGATCGCATGCCCTCCAGAGGGTTTTGGGGATGCCGTGAGCCTCCATAGCGTGCGCGCCGGAATACTCTGTACGTCGATGGGGTGGGTCTGAAAATACCGCGCGATAGTATCACCCAATTATGGGCACCCTCCAGAGGGAAAAATATTCTGCCCTCTGGAGGGTTTCTATTGTGACGCCGGCCTCCAGAGCGTGCGCGGCCGACCACTCTGTACGTCGGTGTGGTGGGTCTAAAATTTACCGCACGATAGTATCGCCCAATTTTGTGCGCCTTCCAGAGGGAAAGATGTAATGCCCTCCAGAGGGTGTTTGGTCGTAGCCGATTGGCCACGTGTGTGGTATGTCTTCAGCAGGAGGAACGCTTGTAATTCAGTTTTGGGCTATTTTAGTCACCCGTGTGATGTGGTGTCATGTCATGTACCGAGTACGGGAGTGTTGGTTGTACTCGGAGCACGACGTAGACTGATGGGAGATTTGGAAGAAACACGATTTAGCATATTTAGCGAATTATTTATGGGATGTTACGTTGGGGGGGATTACAGTGAATCATCCAGCTGGTCACGTGGTCTCTGTTATACCGCGTCTTTCGGCTCCCCTCCATCATTCACTTCTTCTGCGTGGTCATCACGACATAACAATACCGCACATATGTGCTTATTTGAGTGAATCTTCTGAAGATTACACCCGGTCAGCCCCGTCCAACTGTGTGTAAGACCTGTCAACGCCTAGAGGGCGTACTGTAGCTTTTAATAGCACGAACACACACTCGCGAGGCAACACACGCGTTCTCACCGGAGCTGTTTTTCAGTGGGCGCCTCCGCTAATGGTGCTCTCTGGAGCTGAGGAGGTGAACGCTTTCGATATTCGTACCAACGGCGCCCGGGCTCCGAGTAGAGAACACAGACCCCCGTCAGTTCCCGGTAGGCTGAAGGGAGGATGGCTTGATTGGGGATGTTTCTACTGCTGTGATGGCTTATTGCACTCTGCCTACCTAGACCATCACTTTCTGTTCCGCCTCTGTTTTACGTAAGCATACAGCTGAAATCACAGCAGTATGTCGCGAAACAGAGATGCAGTATTAGTAGGTGTTTAACTCATCTGAGCAGGCTTTAACAGACCGTGCTGACAGCCTTGGTAACCCTCCCGATCAAACCTTCCCCCGTTCGGCGCACGAGGGCAAACGCACTCGTTCCGTAGAGCACAAAGACTGAGGGTAAAAGCTACTGGTACCGTACGTATAACACGAGTGACAAGATAACACACGACGTATTTTACCGCAATTGACGGTACGCTACTCACCGCACACAGCGGTATCCCGAGCACACTCAACACCCTCGGTCGATTTTCCAAGCTGAATTCCTCGATAACGGGAAGAATGCGAACGCCGAGCGATGCGTCTAGGGAAATATCTCGACTTTTATTATCGATACCTGGTAGAGTTTTCCCAAAGCCACAATTTTCGTTTTGTGTTCGAACCCCCCTTAGTTTTGGAAGAAAATCAGCTCGGTAATTCATCCCAGGGGGTGTATATCTTTATCACCCTAGTGTGATAGTGTTGGGGGGTACCACAATAGTGCATCACAATAGTGCACACCTCGGACAGATCAGATAGATCATAATCTAGATCATCTAGTTCCTCTCCTACCCTTTGTTGTGAGATGTTGTGCAGGATCTGCATAGGACAGATCCGATCCAGCAAACATGTGCTAGACCATGCAGATCGTACGGGCCCCACTTGGCGTCATGTACATCATACAGGATCGGGGATAAATCTGGCTTGGAAGGATCTAGATCATGAACTGCTGTGGGAATCGATTATCTGTCCGAGCTGTACAACCGCAGTGCACCACAATAACAGTGTATGAATAGTGCAACGCTCGCTTCCCCCCCAGGTGAGCAGAGCACGATTGGCGGAGGCAACCAATGCCGGTGATAAAAGTGATTGCCACGAAGTCTTATTGGCCCCGCTACCGTCTCCACAACCTGTGGCAGTCTCGTTCGGTTCACCAGCACTAATAGATGGAACCCCACCCACGCGTCATATCATGTCTGCGATTCGTTTTTTGCAATGCCGTAAGCTGACAACGACTCTCAAGTCCGACAACGACCGCCCGCGATGGTGATGAGAATTGGGAGGGGAAAACGAGAGCGTACGCTAGGCCGATAGTCCACACCAGGAAGCAACAGCAGGCCTTACTATTAATAGCTCAATGCGATAACCCCCATATACAGTGCGCTGTTGGCGGGGTATAATAGGCAGGTTGCGGGCCGGCTAGGGGGTCGGGTTGCTTTGCGTTGGAGGCGGAACGGGGACCGACGTCTCAAGGTGCGAGCGGGTAGCTGTAGGGTAGGTTCAGGTGGAGAGTAGACTTTCTCGAGTATACTGTAGTAAACTCCCAACAGTGTAGTAGCGGCTGTTTGGCTTATTATTATTATTTATTTTATTTTTTTACCCTCCGGCTGTTTGGCATGTTCAGCGCGACTGATGGATGAAAGACGGACGATACATAGACGTTCGGTCTCGGGTTATGATTTTTGTCGCAAGGATGCGCTTAACTCCTTGAGAAATGCACAGATCACGATATATCATCTAGATCCTAGCTTGACGTTGTGAGAGGCTGTGCAGGATCTCTATGGTACAGGTCCAACCCAGGAAACCTGTCCTAGATCAGGCAGTTTATACGGCCCACCCGACAACATGAGCTAGATCATACAGATAATACAGATAATAAACCTCTCTGCCCTGAGGGATCTAAATCATCAAGTGGGAGTCGATTGTCTGTCCGAGGTGTCTACTTGGAAGTCGTGTCGGATATTTTTCGGCAGAAAAAAAAAGGTTGACGCCTGTATCATCATCACACACATCTACAGTACAGTAGTGTTCTACTCGTATGTAGTGTTCGTTACAGCAGTGTCTAGCTCCTAGTCTTGACGTGATTTTTGGGAGCTCATTGGTCCTTTATACGACACCCCTCAGTCTGTGCTTGACTCTTGGGGGCATGTTCATGCCCTACGCATTGGCTCTATTCAAACAGCATGCACCTGATGCCGCGTTTCCGCGGGTGTGTCTACCCCATTTACCTCGGCAAATGATGTTCATACCATCTATTAATAGTAGAATGCTGGGCCTCCCGTTCCCCCTCTGTCAAGAACGAACCATGGCGTTCGTTCTGGTCCAGCTGTGAGCTGTGGGGTTCGGGAGTTTATGGCCGAGGGCCACTAAAGTTTTTTTGAATGGAACTAATCGGCGCGGCAACTTCCACCAATTTTGACGAGACAATCGGCTCGGGAGGTTTCCGAAAATAAGGTGCTTGTTGTGGTGATAGTCTCGCACGCACGCGGTGAGTCAGGCGATACACAAGATAATACAGCATTTTAGAAATAGAAGCGAGGTCACGTGAACTCGCAGGCTGCCGGTTTTTGTTCCTGGAATGTCTCGTCGAACGTCTCACATGTTGTTGAGTCGGCACACGAGCCAGCAAGAGGCGCTGTGATCGTATATCTGGGAGCTCAAGTCGTTCAAACGGTGTTTAGCACGAAAACAGTGCCTTCTTGTTAAAGGCTTTCTGACCAGATCAAATTCCAACCTCCAGTCAGCAAATACGCGATTTTTAGAGTTTCTGATTGCTGACGAGCGCCGATTTCAACGTGGTGCTCCTCTCACACGCCGCATACATTTCGGTGCTCGGTTTTGCTGCCTTAGCTCGCTGTTGTGGCTTGCGGGCAGCCCATCCGCGACCTCAAGTCGTCTTCAAACAAACCTGTTGATTTTCGTTTATTTGTTCATCTAGTTTGTCGTTTTGCGAAACATCGACCTCTAGCCACACAGCACACACAGCTCTGTTTCACGCCTTCACCGCTACGATCTCTCACACACCATCACATCATCGCATCATCACCTCATCATATCATCATACCACCATATCATACGATGTACGAGATTCCGTGGATCCCCAAACGCCAGGGGCTTCCGCTACGAAGAATTCGGAATAGCACTATTTTGCAGCGGCTGGAGGCGACACTTTGCTCTTCTGGGCGTATCTGTTAGCCAAGTCACCCCCCACTCTTTCCTGAAATATCAGGAACGTTCGAATGAAATACTTGGTAGATACTATACAAGACTTTACCTGTAATTCAGGACAGAGTGGTGCTGCAGAGAGAGGTTGGGCCGGGAGGCGAAATCGAGGGCGGGGAAATGCAGGCTCCACTCGTTCTAAGCAGGCTCCGACAGAGCGGTGTGGTAGAGATGAAAGCCAAATAACGACGAAGCAGCAGCGCATCTTTTCTGCAAGGACGTGGCGGTAGCGACGAGCGGAAGGGCCGGTGAGAGGACCGACTGCAGAGTCGTGACCGCGAAGCCTCCTCGACAGCAGCAAAGGAACCTCGGGAGGCGGTGGCTACTTTGTGACGGATCCTCACGTGGAAGTAATAGATAAGGAAGGGGACACGTACTTCGCTTTCAAGCGGGGGGCGATCCTAGGAACTGACAGCTGACCAAGAGCAGGAATGGGCGCTCTGGAACAGGCCGGGCATGCACATAGCAGGCGGTGATGCCGGGGGGGGTGGTGGGTGTAGAACACCGCGGGTCATATGTTTTTTTTTTTTAATGTCAGTCCTCCTTTATCCAAATAGCGGCCCCATCTTTTACACTTGGCCGCCCGTCTGCCGGTACCCGTGGCTCTTCCCCCCCCCCCCCCCCTCACAGGCCTCTCCCCGCGGAACAAGGTGGATATTCTAGACGTACGCGGAAAAACGCCCTAGGTGCGCCAATAGTCCTGGCGGACACGACACCCACGGATAGCTCTGTCAGGCGCAAAATTCTTTGCAGGGGGACACAATGGCCCTCGAGGGCATGGTACCCTACCTCACGGTGGCGTCGAGCAGCCCCGGAGCGCATGCTGCACGAGAGAGGGGGGACCAAGTACCAGTACCCCCGCGGGAGAAGAAATCACCCTATATATAGAGAGAGAAAAACGGAATAAACCCACGAAGGAGGGGGACGGTTAGGTATGGAGGCATTTTTCATCGAACGAGGGCATTTCATTATACGCGACTTCCTTCGGTGCGCCGGACCACGATGCCATGTACTTTACGCCCGCCATGCACTCTGCCGTCAGGTGGAGAATGCATGAATGTGTTGATCTTCTTCTACGTCCCCCTCAGCCCCCCCCCCCCCCCCCCCCCCCCGCCAGTCCTTGCTGCTTATGATGCGTGTTTTGGCAGTAGCTCCCCCCCCTCCCTCAAAGGAAAGTGATAGTGAATGTAAAAAAGTGGGCGATAGTTCCATGTAACGAGAATAAGGAAAGCCTGTAACATCCAAATGGAAACGAGGGAAATACGAATTACCGATCATAGGCCAATATACGTACCTTGGCGTGGAGATCCCAAGAGACCGCTCTTGGGAGGCGCAAATAGGAAGAGTAGCGAGAAAGGGTAAAGCACGCGTAAGCAAGATGGACGCGATCCTAACAGACTCGCATTTACAGTAGACTCTAGGATTGAAGTTTGCATCTTGATCCATGTGATTGTCCCAAAGCTATAATATGCAAGAGAAGTAAGGAAAGGGTACGCGAAGTCCGTAAGACAGCGGGAAGCAGTGCAGATGACAGCAGCTGAAACAAGTATTATTATGATTATTAGTAATGGGATGCCCAAGCACGACGAGCAATGCAGTTTTAAGAGCAGAACTGGGATGTACCCAGCAACAGTATTGAGGACAAGTAGCAACGTGACGAAGTTGAATGGCATTATAAAGGAGCATGCCGAAAATGTGATCGCCAGTCGTAGCTAATAGCGCTGTATCGGTAAAAGTATCCACAAGGCGAGCTGAAATGAATTGGAATAACGTACAGTAGTCGATACAGCAGTATGGAAGGAAATAGGAGAAAACGAAGGAGAGGTAGTACTGTCCAGGGAGAATTTTGAGGGGTACCAGACGGAAGTAAAAGAAAACATACGAAGTAGAAAGAAGGGGAAGGGAAGAGACGGGAATGAAAACGCAATTATACGGCCCGATGGGCTATCTACGCGCAAGCGCTGAAACTGCAGTGTTGTTAGCCCTCGGTGCTGCTGTTTTGTTGTAGTGATATATGTGTCGTTAGGTCCGCAGTCGCTGCCACACGAGCTCCGCAGAGATAAGATTTCGTTTTCACGACTACCGTGCGTTTCGTACGGTGCAGGCAGCACTTCAGACAGCATCCGCTGTAGTCAGCAGCCACGAGTTGGTTAGTGGTGGGAACGGGGGTACTCTTCTATGTTATAGTTGAGAGGATATACCCGCGGCCATGTTAGTTCAGTTTTGCACATTGGTTTTATCTTGTGTGCGCTTTTTTCGTCTCGTGTATTTTGAGGCAGCCGAATTTTCGTTTTTTTTTTGTTTTTCGGAGCTTCCTAGGGCTCCAGCACCTTTGTGTGACCACGGACTCCTTCGTCAGAGAGTTAATGTGAGAACAACAACAACAATAGCAAAGAGAGGGTGCGCTGATTTCGGGCATACCGCACGAACTTGACGGGGCATTCTTTTGAATATAAACACCATTTTTATAACGGAGCTTCTACTGTAAGACGACTATCCAGCGAAATAGTGGCGTTCGAGCCACACGGCTCGGGGGGAGGCGCGGTTGGGCTCACGATTGATCTAAGCGAGTCACGCACGAGCGCTAGGCACAGGTGTACCGGGACAAAACAATACATACATATCCCTGTTGGGATTGTTGTGATGATTCGATAGATGTACCGTCAACTGGCGTAACATCCACCGGTACATCGTTCTATGGCATTTCCATCTGGTATGCCGTTTATTGGCATTTTTGCTAAAATCGCAATTGTTGGTCGGATACCTCCGGACTTTCCGTCATAAATAACCCTAGGGGTAAACCTACAGTAGGAAATAATAGTGGCAATGGAAACGTAAGAGTAAAACTCTTATAATAGCAAAATGCAGTTTTTAACATGTCCGTGCACGCACGGAGAGCCCAAAAAGGTTCACGCGCTGCGGCCTCAGCCACGACTAGACACAGGCGGCGCCAAAGGAGCTGAAACTTCATGAGTGTCGGATATGAGGTGATTAAAAGCTGTGGCCAATGGAGTAGATGTTCACGTCGAAGTGGCCAGGACCGATAATATTCGATACCCGAGGATGTAAACTTCGAGGGGGGTTTCCGCTATTACAAGTGAAGTAAGCGGACACGAACGAACGAACCAACACACCTTTGGGATATTCATTTGGATCATACCGTTCTCGGGGCAACGCCTCTCTCAGGGTATATGTTGCACACAAATAACCAAACATAGTGAGTAGTAGGGTGTGACGCTCCACCTACACGTCATCTTCAGAAATCGATGTATCTGGCCTGACAATGACCATGCGGATACCTGTAGCTCTTGAGCGATACAGCGAGCTTTGTGGGACTGGACTAACAACGTGGTTCAACGAACATCATGCACGCCCAGATAATTTTACGTCACAATGCTCCTGAAGCACTCACTTAATCACTCTCGCCCTGAAAGGTTTGATATTAATAGTACACACGTATTTTCTTCTCTCGCTTGACACGCCTGTGCGAGGCTGCACACTTGGCCACAACAAACCCACGCACTTCGAAAACAAGCCAAGCTCCAAGTTCTAGCCCGTTCCAAACACACAAAAATGGTAGTCCCCGCGCAGAAAGGTGGTCTACAACATAAAAGCCATCCAGAAGTTTCCCTCCACGTGAATTGACCAATAGAGAACTGCGGGCAAGAAACAACAAGAGTGTAACTTCAGGGCCATACTAACGACACATCACCACCCTTACGCTAAAAGTAGCTGCCAGACACGCCCTATTCGATCATATTTTCGTACGCCAAACCTACGGCGGCGAAACTGGCACACTGCGGAGATATCTTCTTTCGAGTCGCTGACACCTACAATCACCCCACCCCCTCCCTGGAGGGAGTGTAAGACAGCAAACAATGGTCGGGGTTGCCTTTCACAGCTGTTGCGACACCTCTCGATAGCGTTATCGACCTATACATTTTTCAACGGCCAACTACTACTGGTATCTAACAGCACTTACTAAACCGGACCAGAAATAGCGCGCCACATTGTTCGTCCGCATGATAAGCACCTATCCTGTTTCACTACAGTACGTACGTACGTACGTACGTACGTTCAACGCAACGAGTTTGTCGACCACCGACGACTCTTTTACGTGCGAACGGCGATGCTCAATGCACTCGGCACCGCTCGGGCCACCAGCCGCTTCGCCATCGCACTCTTCAACAGCCGCATGGCTTTGTCCTAAATCGCATGTGCTCGTTAACGCAAAAAAATGCCGCCATGGGTGCGAAAAAGCTTATATCCCGTGCGTAGATAAGAGTGCCTTTCCCTTTGCCAGCGGATGCAAAAATGAAAAAAAGAAACAAGTCTGCCCGTCCGGTGGTCGCCGAGTACTAAAACAGAAGACACCCCAGTCGCTAGTCGATTGGAAATCCTGTGAAAATTCTTACTTGTCCTTTTACAACTGCAAAACACGATCCTACACAAGTTTCAAGTAGTTCGTCCCAAAAGGAGGGGCTGCAGTTGTACCAAAAAGGGGATAACGAGTGCCTCCACACCTCCGGGCGCTCAACATAGCAAACACAACAAAAACATACACAACACACCATAGCACAGCAAACACAGCAAACACACAGCAAAACGGCTCTGGCGGGGTCGACACGACAAACATCGAGTCAAGGAAAAACAAAACCTAAAGAAAAAACTTGTTGTGGTCGATGGTCGCTGAGATTGTGTACAAGTCAAGCCTTGCGCGTGTTGGACGCGCAAGCCCCGGGTTGAGCGTTGCCGGTAGGCCAATCACTCTTCCGGCGTGGGTCCTGCGGGTACAAATGTGGGGGAGAATCGGAGAGGGGAGGGGGTTGGTATTGCAATTGGTCTAGATCTGTGGTAAGATTGGGCTCGACCTTTTAACGAGGAGGAAGCCAACGCCGGGTAACTCGACACAATCATACGCATGGATTTCGAGACAAGCAAAAGCAACGGCGAATAAGAAGCAAAATTAAAAACTGCCTGTTTGCATGTATACCGCTTGGCAAGCCTCGATAGGCTGGGCATCAACTCGTAAACGACTGCAAGCTCTTGTAAGTCTGACCTTCCCGTCGTTTGCTGGGCAAGTTTGATTGCTTGAGAGCACAATCACCCGCACGCGTGAAGACCACTGCTGAGATCCAGTTTCAAGGTGCGGAAAACACTTTCGACAGCGCACACTCTTCTAGCGAAACCTTGAAATTGTTTACGGCATGTGATGTAGTTGAGCCTACCGCTACATAAGAAGCTAGTCGCCACAACGCCAATGGCACCCAATCGACCTGCTGTACGTCAACCGCTTTAGCGGCAACGCTACTTCTTCCGCACGCAACCAACTACCGTGAGGCAGACATTGACCAAAACTGGGACAGACACAGACGTTCAACGTCAACGAAAGAAACGAACCTTCCGCGACCAGACGGAAGACGGGGCCCACGAAGCAAACCACAGCAAGCGAGATTAAGCACAACTGCTATATAATAATTTAATATCAAGCCGGAGGATAAAAAATAAATACTGGTATAACTATAATTCGAACGATGATCGATACAGGGCAATACAGAGGACACATGCCAACGGCAGCACCGGCCCGCCACTCCATCGTAATGAGAGGGTCTCACCATCCGCGTTGGTACCCATGATGCTGTTGACAATGCTCATCGGGTAGTACATGACGGCGCCAAACAGCGACGAGACGGTCGAGCCGATTGTGCTAGTGGTGTTGCCGACAATCGACTGGCGTGGCCAACCCGCGGCAATGGCGTCGACGAGATGCATGAGGCAAAAAAAACAACAGCAAAAAAGGAAGGGTTGTTGGAAGTGTTGATAAAACACCCTATGCAGCCTCTCTGGAATGTGACCCACGTGTTGGGGATCAAATCCTTGGAATTAAAGTGGGATACCACCATCAAAATGCATACTGCGGAGTATTATTTATTGCAAGTGTCTCGAACACGTCCACCGGGAGCAAAAATCGTCAGCTGACAATGGCCAATATGTACACTATTTCTCCCGAAGCTCGAGACAAATACCTACTGTACACAACCTTTACTGCGAGGATAAGCAAAAGAAAACGCCGCAGATTGAGTTATTCGTGGGCGGCGAAACTGCACATACATGTCATATCATACCTTCACACCGTCGACTGTGTTACCCGCGGTGCACTTGGCGGAGTGGACAACGTTGCCAGTGGTAGCGGTCACATGGTTGACGGCAGACCCAGCCGTGTTGGTGACGTTGTTGACAGCGTCTCCCGCCATGCTCGTAGCGCCGCTGTACGTGTGCCAAACAACGCCAAACACCTGGGAGGAATTCAACACACACGTTGTTGTTCGCGTTCGCTTTCGGGGTACTATATTACGACATATAGGCCATGTAGTACAAAGTAACACATACAGCAGTACTGTACTAATATATAGTAACACATATTATTACATAGTAATTAATAGAAACACATAGTAGTCCTTAGTATTGCATAGTAATAGATAGTAATCAAAGCCTACGGCGGACCCCAAAAAACATGCTATCCCCTACTGAATGCAAACCCAATATATTTGGTTCTGATTTTGTTAATAGTACTACGGGGGACCATAGTTAATAGGACCAAATATTGTTAGTAAAAATGGCTAAATATATAGGTTTTTATGTATACCGTACGGTCCTATTAACTATGCCCCCCCGTAATACTAATACCACAAGTAGTTCTCCCGCAAGAGCTATTATCAATAATAGCATTCCAATTCAGTCACATTTACGGTGAACAAACGACCTTCGACCAAAGCACTACCGGTCTGATTCGAGACAGGTGACACACTGCGAAAACTACAGCCCAGCCGTCTTCGAGTGCACATATCCGAACATCGCTATTTAATACCAGGTACCAGGTAGGGTTCTCTCGCTGCCCCCCTTTGAACGTGGGTGGCTTGCCGCGTGCCATTCTGAACGACACTGCTGTGAGGATCGTTTCGTGCTATTACGGGGGACCATAGTTAACAGGACCAATACTGTTAGTAGAAATGGTTAAATATATAGGTTTTCATGTATACCACAGGTCTTGTTAACTATGGTCCTCCGTAATAATATTTATACTCTAATGGTTAATATAATTCCGTCCAGTGCCGTATATCGGAAAGCGCGTCCTGAGCCGCCAAAAGCAGCCCAAAACCCACGGTCCGAGGTCATTGCATATCAACCCGAGACAAGGTTATGTCTTAGCAAAAATGAGCGAGGAGAGGATCAATATGCCATGGTTGTCATCGATCGAGCGGCGAGGGGGGCGCGGGCCAGGCGGGGTTTATCATTCCACAACTACAACAACTATTGCTTTGACTGACCTGATTCCATACGTTGCCAACCGTATCGTTCGCGGAGCCGTACGCCTTGCCAACGCCGTCGCCGACATCGCATGCCACTCCCTAAGGGACAAACGAGGATATATGGTGGTGTGTCGGGGTGTCGGAAGTTGGCTGAGGCGGGAAAGTCACTCGAGAACCTAAACTATTTAGAGAGGGTTCAAGTACCGCTTTGCCCGACTCCTTGACGGGCGAACTTGGGTTTTTAACCAATCGCTCGGTGCTTGGCTTCATGTTAACGATCGTGATGTTTTTCGAAGGCTACAAGGTCTGCACGGTAGAAAACAACTAAATAAACAAGAGTGTGTATATGACTGCGAATTACATCAGAGTGCAAAGTTCTGCTTGAGGTTTCCTTCAGTCAACGCACCAATATTTCGCGATTCATCGGAACGCGACAAGCCACGGATACGTTGCCAACCTCCACGGCAGCTACAGCAGTATATATCATAGCCCCATGCGTGACCAGGCAATAATACAAAACCGGTACGGAAGACCTTTACGACTTCCTTTTTCAGCTCTTCGTATCGGAGACAAGCACCCAAACGAGCCAAAGCACTACGCAAAACATCTCCAAAACAAACAAACGCTACAAAAACATCGGCGCGCGACCTTACATATAGCCATGAGGTAGGCTACCACATCTCGACCGAAAAACAAAAACGAGAACAAAAAACAAAAAAACAAAAGTACTCCCCTAGAGAGCACTACGACCGCCCGATACCGGAAAATCTACTACTGTCAAGGTACGTATTCGACGTATATAACATGCGCCACCAGATCAGCACCCCCAAACGGCGCATTCTCACCACGACGCTCTGGACGGGCCCAAGGGTGTTGATAGCCTTTTTCACCGACACGACGGCCTCGATCGTGTCGTCCTTCTTAGCATCCACCACTTCGTCCGCGAAAGAAAGAGCTTCGCAGATTTTCTTGTCGAGCACTGCCACCGACTTCTGCTCGGCCTGCTCTCGATAAAAGAGAAGGTGAGACAAGGTAAGTCGGGGCCGTCCACCAAAAGTACAACTGAAGTTCCACCACGCCTATAGTACGCGGCTATAATACTGGTGTGTTCACGAACTTCAAGTTTTGGGGGGGAAAGGGATTGCAGTGGCGGTAGATGTCTCTCCCTCCTAGCACATGCAACGGACGATGTCGGCGACAGATTGTGTCAACCTTTTGCACGCCTCAATTTCGTTTTCTCCCTTCGTCCCCTTGCACAATGCCTTCCATGGTGATGATGGTCGTTGCTCATGGAGCGAAATCACACCGCAAGGTAATCCTCGCCACGTGCGTCAATCGGCGACGGAACCCACCGTGGATCAAGATGTCGGTCGACGGTCTGCTAAAATTTTGACACGTCAAGCCCTCTTTAGACTCAATACATTACCAGCAGTTTTTCGTGTGGAGAATACATGTTCCTAAGCGGCTGCCGACCAAGGGGGAAAACAGTGTCGTTAGCCTCGCAAGCATACTTGCTGCAGACATAATATACCTCCGGCAGAATGGCGTCAACGCCAAAAAATACACAAAACAAAAAAACACAACAACATATCGTAGCACCTCTCACCTCCTCAGGGCTGGGTTTGAGGGGTGTCATATTGATGAGCGACTCCGTCACCGACTCTACGACCGGTGCCACTCTGCTTAGGACGGGGAGACCCGCCAGAGTTATGTACACGCTCTGCAGCGTGGGGACAAAAAATACGGCACGCGACAGACAGGCCCCGAAGCGCGGCGGGGGCAGAGGCGGAGATGTGTTCGAGAAAGATGGCGCTCGCAGAGACGAACAAGCAGCCGCAGTTTACCCGCGATGATAGCGCTACGAAGGCAGCCCGAGCGCGACGGCAACAACAGCACGCCGCCCACTACGAAGCGACATGTTCACACTATCTTCGGGAGCCCTACACATTTCAAGGGCATCCACCTCACACTACCCGCGACCTCAAGAACAAAGCGTTGCAACAAAACCGAAACGCACGTCCCAACATCCCCATCGCGTCATCATACCTTAGCGCCTTCATAGTAGGTGGACGTCCTCAGAAGTTCGGGGCGCGTGCCCTTCATCTTACGGATGATCGACTCCACAGCGTCTCCGCTCACGTGCTGCTCGGGCTCCACAGGGCTAGCCGAGGGCCTCTCGGTCGCGTGCGGGGGGGACCCCACTGTCGCCGCGGCCGTATCCGGCATGTTGATCTCCGTCCCCCCCGGCGAACTCCCCTTGCGGGCGGACCTCTGCGTGCGCTTGTTTTTTTCAGTGGGGCGCGTAGACGCGGGAGGAATCATCGCCGTTTCGAGAGGCTTCGCAGGGGACGGAGGGCCGCGCAGGGGAGGGGTGGGGGCGGAAATGACCAAGTGTTCTTCGTCAGGGGGGGGTACGACCACGACCGGACTCGCAACGGCGTCAGGCGCGGCAATGGGGGTCGTGACGGCACACGTTTCTGAACGCAGAGAATCCACGGCGGGGGGGAAGCCCGGGGGGCTACCGGGGTCAGCAGTCGGTCGGGTGGAGTTGGGCCAGGAGGGGGGGGACGCGGTGGTCGGCGCCGCAGGGAAGCCGGCAGCGCTCTCGAACGGTACGGCATGTGCGTCGCTTTGCGGCAGCGGAGTGGCAGGCTTGCTGTCAGGCGGTAGCGGTAGACGCGAAGGGCTGGGGCTGCCACGGCGGGTCTTCGTTGAGGAGTTCTGCATACTGACGCTTGTGCCTCAAATGGTAAGCTTCAGCTGCGCGTGGAAGCGAGAAGTCCGGTGTCGGTGGGTGGGACAGGAGGGTGTGCGAGGTGTTGGCCAGGTAGGCTCTAATGGCTCATTCCTCCTTCTAAGCGAATTGACTTCGGCCATTCAACCACTGGATGCAGTGTGCGCCATGTAAGCACGGTTTTCATGCCAACTGGAAGCAAGCTACCGAACAAAGGAAGAATAACTAAGCTGGTGCATAACAAAATCGACGATGTCACACTTCAAAGTGTGCTCGCCGACCAAACATGTACGGCGTCGCGAACGGACACACGCTAGAAACCTGACCTTATGAAGGTTGTCTACTGCCGTCAGGTTGTATTCTACAACTCGGCAGCATATGGAACCGAAGAAAACGGGGGGTGGACCCATGCAAGGCTCACGGCGGTACCATGTTCAGCTACTTCCAACAGAAACCCTCGCACACAAGGAACACAAGCACGACGCAACGAGGTAGTCACTCAAATGAAGACACCCCCGCGCATGCACATACCAGTTCGACGCTTTTACACTGCCGTGGCTGGAAGCGATGCGGAGAGGTGCCTTACCAGTACAACTTCTTAGGTCATCACGGGAGTGCACTAGAGGTGTAGGCGCTCTGTCAAAGTAGGGATCCGAAGGAAAAAAAATATTCCCAATTGGATGCGAGAGAGGCCGTGTCGAGGGGAGCTTGGGGAGCGGCTCCAAAACTGAGAGAAATCAACCATCACCACCGCGACAATTTCATGCCAGACACACATTACTTCCGTACAAAAAATAGGTAGGTCAGGTCAATAAGACGTACGTCAACACGGCCGTGCTAGCGCTAAACGGAGCGCATATATATAAATCGAAGAGTTCGATTGAATAACTAAAAGTTCAAGATTTCGATTGAACAGCGGGGGCCAATGTTGTGTCACAGCAATATTGCTGTGGTAGTATATGTTGGTGTTGGTCGGTTGGTGGTCTTCGCTAGGAGTGTGTTGGTAGGCCTGCGCTGGTTTACGTTTCTGGGACTTCTCCCAACGCATGTGGGTGGAACTGCGCAAAGAGCAAATAGTGTGCCATTGGACTGCGCTGGGATTGTGTTGGTGAGATCGCACCCATAAGACATGACAAGTTAAGAATTTCCATGGCGCAACATGCGAAACAGACCGGATTTCCGTGCGGAAAATATGTAAATATGGGCGGGGCTGTCAGACATGATAAACAACAATCCAAGCACAGCGTTGCGATTGGTGGGACTGAGCTAGGAGTGTGGTGGTGGGCCTGCGTTTGTAGTGTGTCGGCGAGACTACGCTCTTAGATTGGTTAGGGGGGACTGAAATTGTGGGACTACGCTCGTAGTTTGTTCGTGGAACTGCGCTCGCACTGTTATGGTGGGACTGGGACTATGGGACTGCGCTCGCATGGTGGGTGTACGGTCGCACAGGGTTGGAAGTTTGGGGTCCCGAAATGCATCTGGTACACAAATCAGTGGCGTCGACACGACGAAAGAGGCAGTCGAAACACCGGATTCACTGCTGCTGTAAGCCACAATAGCGAACACTGCTAGCGAAACTGTGCTTCGGCACGTACATTGTACAACCAACAATGCTAGAGGGGTAGACAGTTTTTGTCGGATAAGCAGAACGGGGTGTGACGGAGGAATCAACCAATCAATCAATCAATCAATCAATGAGTGTGTGGTTATGTGGGACGGGAAGGGTAGACAAATTCCTTGTGCGACAACAAAATTATTTCAAAACGAGAGAAAACGTAACTCCCGAAACTAAACGGTTGACTCAACACTGGTGTGGGGGTTAGGTAAGTACAGTTTTTCGGACGCGTACGATAAGAATCGGCGCGGGTTTGCTGAAGGTTTGACGACATACTCGCCATCGGAATCCTCATAGGCAGTGATTTTGAACATTCTCTGCTGGTGAGTCGTGAGGTAAATAACCCAGCGACTCCGCGTCTTGCCGTTTCCCCGCCTCAAAGTCCCGCTGGAGCGCGCACATCTATCGTCTCTGGTGAAATGGAGCGGCTGCGTACTCTGTCCCTGCTGTGGACAACGTCACACACCTCTGGGTGCTAAATACCCGACTGACGGCCGCACCCCCAGGGTAAATACACTCCCCATTTTAAGGGGGTGGCAGAGCGCGCGCTAACTTATACCAAGACGGCCGCAGCCGCGGGCCGAATCCAGGCTTAGTCACTTCGCTCGGTAGGCTGTGGGTAGTGCTATATAATCAAGAGCGGCAACCTCCCACGCAAACTGCCAGCGTAGTCGAAAGACGGCATTTTTAGTAGGGGGGGTAGGGGGAGGCGAAAGAAGAAGAGAGGGGGAAAGTTCCAAGGCTTGCGCAGGCATTGTCGATACGGGTCGCTCAAGTTGTCGAGTTTTGTTTCATTGTTGCCGGTGCCATGCATGTGCTCTCTGTTGCGACGCCACCACGAGCGCTATAGTTGGAACCTCGCCCTCAAAATAGCCACATTCGAACGATCTTGTGTAGACCCACATCATAGGTATTTGAATCAGCTACATCATAGGTAGTTAAAGCGACTCAATTCGTTGGAGCATGTGGGATATTTATCAAAGGCCCCAGTTATCCACGACGCCGAATGATACGTACGAGCCATTCTGGGCAATAATGTAACGACCGTTTGGTCTTCATAATTATGCCCCAACGGTCCTTACAATTCCGCCACGTTTTTCCCAAAGCCTTTGCCCCGTCTTTTTCTCGTCGATCGACGTTCGAATTTGGGGGAGGCGTTCTCATAACAACAACGATAGCACACACGCTGAACAGCAGCAACGACATAGCTAGCCCCTGTGATCGTACGAGCTCCAACAGATGCGTATGCTTGCTGTCGGGGTGTCAAGGTGGCTCTTGCCTCTGGTTTATACGTTTCGGATGTTTTTGTTCTCGCTCGCAACCGAATGTCAAGCATGCCATCGCACTCTTCTTCTGCTGCTGCTGTGATCTGTGTCTCCAGTCTCGGGGTTGTCCGGTGGCATCACACGATTCGGCGGTGTGCTTGCTGCTTGTCGCAGCAGCTAGCTGCTTGCTGCACGGTTGTCCGATGCTTCCTCCATCGATATTTCCAACTGCCGTGAGGCGCTTCTGCTGCAGGCGCTGTACCATGCTACGATTGGCAGCGGAACTAGCAAGCTACCTGGTATGTCATCAAGTCATCATCCAATCAGCGTACAAATTTAGCCACAATTTTGGTTGGTTTTAATGTATGTGATTGGCCTACTTCACGATTTTTCAGGCCCCCACACTGCGAAATCGCTTCTCCCTGTGGGTACTATTACGGGGGACCATAGTTAATAGGACCAAATATTGTTAGTAAAAATGGTTAAATGTATAGCTTTTTATGTATTCCACAGGTCCTATTAACTATGGTCCCCCGTAATAGGTCCGATCCCCTCGACCACATCGCCTCATAATCACTACAATACTCCAAGGCCATCCAGTCACCTCGGCAGGGTGACTCTGACACAATTTTCGGTGATGACCCTCGAGAGTGAGGGTAACGACAATCAAACCACCTCGGGGTGTCTCCACACCCACACCCGACCAAAGACATCCACCTGCCGGAGGGCTATCGTCGTACATCAGGCGTCTCGGTTGGGATGTCGACTTTTCCAACCAAACGCGTCGTGGACGGGGTGTTCGCGAGCCATGACACAGACCGAAGGTCACGGAATCGAGGGCGGGCGTTTGTGTGGGGTGTGAGAGGAGACCTGCGTTGTACGTATTCGGCGGTCGTTGGCAAGCAGGAACGATCAAATCGCTCGTTTCGTGTGAGGTGGTTGGGGTTTGATCTTCTCAGAAAGTCTAAGTCAACACCCAATACAACGAAGCTGCTGGGGAGCACCGTTCGAGAGACCTGCAGCTCTTCAACATAAACTGGCGGCATACAAAATCTAGCTTGTGTACTGAACAAGTCTAATCCAATGTTTTCCAGTAGTCGCCAAGCACAGAAATGGCACCCCAGCAAGAAAACCATACCATTAGGTCTTGCTTCAAAAATGTCTTCAATAAAAAAGTCGTACACAGGTTCTAGTTTTCTGCCACGTACAATAGTTTCCCTGGGGTACGGTCACCAAAAACATATTTTTATGGAACCCTGGGGAAAGCCGTTTGGAACACGTGTCTGGTACATTGAAAAACTTGTACGAAGTACTCGTATGAACAACACCTGGTATACTAACACTTCGTACATCAGTACAGTAGTAATATACTGCACAAACCATTGAGAGCAGCGTTTTATCGTCCAACAAGGAGGAATGACTGCATAGTAACCCGTTTACCGTTTGCAGCTGCACCCACGTTTACAAGACAAACCAATATTATGTCGAACTAGAGTTGGATCATTTTCCCAGAAATATACCAGCTACGAGCGGTACTTACCGGGAGCGCGATATTGCTTCGTTTATTTTGAATCACTTAAACTTTCCAGCCCAACCCGCAGGAGCTTACGTTAAGCGACCTTCCGGACAAGCCTTGGCAAAAATTGTCTTCCCTTCCCCACACCCCCGGTTCACACTTGTGGCTAGATGCGCGGCCTATACGAGGCAGAGGAAGAGCGCTCAAACACGTCTCCCGGAGATCTGCGCTCATAAGTGCCTTAGAAACAGCCGTAGGGCTGAAAATACACTCCGCGGGCGTAGGTTGTTACCCGAAGGTCGCTCGTGTTTTCGGTTGGTGCCGCGACTCCGACGGCACAACACGCCGATAGCTTTGAAGCCCTGTCACTGCCAGTACCGCCAGGAGCGAGGACTACCTGCAGAGCATCCTGATCTGTGGCGCCCGAAATTTCTCGGACTGGAATACTTTGAATTTTCGGGTCAGAATCGGTCTGGACCTCACGATGAGTCCGCGCGTTCCGCCTGGAGCGTGCATACATAAACCGAATACCCTCATGCCTTCCCTTGCCGTTGTAACTGCCGTAGCATATCTGTACTGCGGTAAACTCCTCCCTACAGAAGAACTCTTGCTCGTGGGCTGTAGAACTCCTCGTCAATCTTTGTGCATATCCAACACAAATCTCCAGGACACAACAAGAGGTGCCAAAGTAAGGAAGCGGAAATGTCGGGTCCAATCAGTCGGCAATCTTGGAAGCTCCCACCCCTTGACTCCAATCAGAAAATTCAAAATACCAGTTCCCCGTGGCATACTACCGCCTGGACTCTTGGGACTTGGGAGGGGCATGGAGATATTTAGCGGCCGATATCAGAATCAGCGCCGAACTTCACAGCTATACTGCCTGTGATAAGGTGAGTTGTGAGGTGTCGTTCGTAGGCCGCGACGAGAACGGGCAGGTCCTCTTATCTTCTTTCATATTTTGGCAGGCGGGAACTGCACGTCGTTGCGGACGGACTTCACAATCTGGCAGGCCATACATAATTCCGTTGGTTTTTCGACGTTTGGTCTGCGAGCCCCAAGTCCACCCCCTACAAAAACAAGAACACGTATACTTCCGTGAAAGTACCTGGTATTCATAAGACCAGCCGCAACCTGGCATGCGCTCCACGACATGCTTGCATTTGGAAACAACACAGATGGTGTGACATCAGTACGAGCGTCCCTGTGTAGCCTACGTGTTTACCGCAATGCCGACACCGCTGAATGTGTCGTGTAGATCGCTCACAACAACAAAAAAGACGATTGCGTCAAGTGTACAATTTTTTAGAACTCGAGATAGATAGTCGAGAAACATGATATCGCAAGTACGAGACTTCGACGTTTCAGGTCACCAGGTATTAGGGCCCGTATTAGCGAGAAACTTTTTTTAATGATATTCCGACATTATTTTTTGCGTTTGATTTGATTTGATTTGCATGCGATTGGTCGAAAAGTGAATCACCAAGCAGCGCGTTTTGACTTGAGATTCGGAAAAAACGAAAAAAAACGAATTGGACAAGAAGTCTTTTTTGGACCTTTTTTGCTCTTCGTGTTATCCAATTTTAGGACTTTGTCCAACTCGACATGGCATGTTCCTGAAACCGAAGCAAACCACGCAAACTTGAGCCGTGTCGTCGACTGCTCCAAAGGTGAGAGATCCACCATTCCCGAGAGACAGGGCCACCGGAGCAGCCACATCGCGAGGTCCGACGACCCCTAGCACGAAGTAGACCATTCGCGGCGCCTCATAAAATTACAAGGCCGTCGCAAACCCAGTTTTTCATCCCTCTTTGCCTCGCAAACCACACGAGCACCGACCAGGTCACGACTTCGCTCAGAAGTTCGATCGCGGTATCCCCATCGCTGCTGCCTGCGTGGGGCTTCGGGGCTGCGCTAGCCACCCAAGACACCCCAAGAGCGATAACCTCTCCGGCGGTGTCGGCAGAAACAATCGGCCGCTGACCGCGGCGCCCCGGGGAGGACGCGGGCCGTCGCTCGCCTCGTTGGTTGCCCTCTGGTGTTTCTTGACTCTTGTGCGTTATTCGATTTTTTCAGCAACACACGCTATTCCTCGATAGGATCCAAAGGCATAATTTTCACGAAATTCTATTCAAATCAAATCAACTCATTTTTTCCTATTCGGTTACGATGAAAAAGGTTTCTCGTTAAGACGGAAATACTTGGTAAATACAATACCATCGTTGATTTTATTGTCACCAAACTTACGTGCGCGTGAAGCCAAGCGGCGTACCGGTTTCGTCACATGATGGTTCATACCAGGTACTTGACACCATGGTACCAGGTAATGGTATGTACGCAATACGCAACCTCACGAAGTAAGCCTTTACGTTTCCCGTTCCACGACCAGTACTATTTCACGCATGACGCGCGGTGCTCTGTCCTGCTTTTATCGCGTACCCCAGGCTACGCCACGACTTGTTTGTACAATTTTTTTACCGCAGACGTCGGTAACATTGGTAATCATATTCATATCACATCACAGGTATTCCCGGCAGCTAATTTATATTTCCATGTTTCCGACAGCGGATACATGGTATCACATACCGGTATTTCCAGCAGAGGGGATGACTGAGCATCTCCGATGATACGTGTACACCAGTATCTCAGTATTTCCAGGGATCTTTACGGTTATCCGTCCGTGCACGGTGCCGTTTTTTCAAATCGAAAATCCTACGGTCCGGTTCGGTGCGGTTTAAAAAATTGGAAATCTTACGGTGCGGTTCGGTGCGGTTTTCAGGTATCGTAAATCCTACCGTGCGGTTCGGTCTAGAGATACATCCTACCGTGCGGTTCGGTGCGGTTTTCAAAAATCGGAAATCCTACGGTGCGGTTCGGTGCAGTTTTCAGATATTGTGAATCCTACGGTGCGGTTCGGTCTTGTGATAAATCCTACGGTGCGGTTCGGTGCGGTTTTCAAAAATCGGAAATCCTACGGTGCGGTTCGGTGCGGTTTTTGATAGTCGGAAATCTTACGGGACGGTTCGGTTGAGTGATATATCATACGGTCCGGTTCGGTTCGGTTCCCCGTTGAATCGGTTTTTTTTACGGTGCGGTTCCAATCCCCGTAGGGGAAACCGTACAACTCACGCTTTTTTCTACGGTGCACCGCCGTATATATATAAACCGTACTAAACCGCGGTTTCGTACTGTGCTCAGGCTTTTATCGGGGCACTATAACGAACCCGCTGTTTCTCTACGGTAGAGCAAAGAACTGAAGGATCAGAATGCGCCACTCGCTAGCCTGCCTACAGAAATCACGAACATCACCTCCTGCGCTGTTGGACCACCCTCTGCAATCTCACAGGTGTGTGCATACTGTGTGTTTCATATATCAAGAGCAAAAGAGGCCGAGAACATGTACGACTATGATAGTGAGACTCACCAACAAACACGTGCGTACTCATGTACTGGTACGTCAAGATCTGCTGCAACATTTACAGGGAGTATACTGAACAATTTTCATGGTGTCGGTGTGCCCGTCTGTGTTGTATACCAACATTCGATTGTCTTGTGTACCCCGACCTTCGCGTGTCGATCTGCTGTTTCAGTGTACGAAATGGTACAAGTATTATCGTCTCGTCGACCCTGGTAGCACTCAGGGGAGTCACCGGCCAGCAGTCAATCGCTACGGAAATAATGGAAAACGCGCGATCGGTTCACGCAGCTTGCAAAGTTGAGTATCGATCGATCTGCCGATCGGTTGAACTCACAGCTGACGTACTCTTTTAGTTTTCAAATAAAATCCTACGGTGCGGTTCGGTGCGGTTTTCAGATATTTATTGTGAATCCTATGGTGCGGTGCGCTTTTGCGATAAATCCTACGGTGCGGTTCGGCGCGGTTTTCAAACAACGGAAATGCTACGGTGCGGTTCGGTGCGGTTTTAGAAACTCGGAAATCTAACGGTGCCGTTCGTTTTTAAAAAAAATCCTACGGTGCGGTTCGGTGCGGTTTTCCAGAAGGCAAAAGTACTACGGTGCGGTGCGGTGCGGTTAACCGCACCGAACCGATAGGAAAATCGCACCGTAAAGAACCCTGAGTATTTCCGGTCTGGCGTATCTTGGGGATCACGAATCGTCCGTGTACCATACCTGGTTCGTACTATCCCATGTGCCTATCATATACCTGGTACCTGGTATGCTATCTTGTCTTGCCGTTTGGCCTACGTACGTGTACGCAACCTCGCTCAAATAACAGCCGGACTCGATGATGGCAGATGGCGATGACAGATGACAGAGTTGACTCGTATTAATAATACCATGGTCAAATTCGGATTTCGAGGGGGAAAACGGCGAACGCGATTACCCTGCCTCCAAGTATACTTGTACCTGGTACATGATACCACGTGACATCACCGCACTCGTATATTATACACGTATCATACCCGAGGTTCCGTCCGAAAATGTAAGAACCAGCCAAGTACATACCGTGAGAAAATAAGTATCAAACGTTCCTTATATATCCGTAAAGAAAGGAGGGGATGCACGGCAGTGAAAGCAACCAAGCAAGAGAGTGACAGGACGCAGGACGGCGACTTCGCCATGGACCACGAATAAAGCTACAGCGTGCGCAACCGGCAGTATCATAGCAGCAGGGTTTCGTACGAGTACCGGCACGTAGTATCCCAGTGCACAAGTACGCACAATGCTGTTCGTAGGAGTGCGGACGTTTTCGCAGAGTAGTTCTCGTAAAAAGACCAGTGGTCTGAGAACACGACAAAGCACCCCAGCCCCCCTGAAACATGTGTCACAAAATCAAGCAGGAAAAAATAGCATGTCTGCGGCCTCGCTGGACACAGAGGATCGGCGTAAGGTGCCAGCACGGCACGTCGCAATCTCTACAGCAGGGAGGGGCAGTAGTCCAAAGATGCAGCATGTGGTTGGGTCGGCTCAAGCGAGCCAGAGAGGTATCAAACCATCTACCACGACCAGAACAATCTTGCAATGCGATTGTCGCTATTGGGCATCGTTCGTTGACCCCTCCAAAACTGCCGGATGGGACAACGAGGATCGATCGTCCCTGGCACGTGTCCTGACAATGCGAACAACAACCCGGGTTACGTATTGTTATCTGTTCATACCGTGTGAGGTAACTCTCGAAGAAAGGGGGGTGCACGACACTGACACGCGAGGCCTTCCTCATTCCTCGTCCGTAAAACTAACGTTTTCTGTTGTTTTAATCCTTCAGTACAAACATGCGGAGGTTCTCGAGACAAATCAAGCGACCTTGAATTCGTACAAAGACGACGTAAACGACAAACCAAAGGAAATATGTTGGACAAAGTTCTCACCTATGCAGTTAGCTGATGGAAGTTGTTTAACTGGCTTGGATCAACAAGAACACAAGGATGGATCGCAGGGTGGCAAGGTCAACTTTTACCCTCTTTCACCTGGTTTCGGCCACGAAGAAACAAGAAGTACCCCCCAAAAATACCCATCTCTGATTGGCTGCCGCAAGTGCGTCATAGAGTTGCTATAGGATTCGCAGGCTATATAAAGTAGGAAAAACGGGGCAGAAAAGTCGAACTGCAATGCCAATTTTTGTGCCTGCTCACGCACCTTCGCGCGCTGCTGTCCGCTGTCCGCTGGGGAGCTCGTCGGCGTTGGTACATGCTGTGCTGAAGAACGGGGCTTGAAACACCACTCGCCAGGAAACCCTGTAGACCTATCGCGGCACTTGCTCGATTTCCTTTCGTCGGCTGCTTCTCGTGCAAGGGTCGAGATGTGTGGTATTGTGGCCCTGTTGCTGGCTGAGCACGATGGCCACGCCAACCAAGAGCTTTTCGACTCTCTGACCGCCCTCCAGCATAGAGGACAAGGTCAGACCCTCAGAATCGGCGTACGTAGTAGTGCTAGCTCCACGATTTAACCTAGAGATCTGGAGATACATGGCCTGTGAGTCTGAGACGACATGGAAATTCAAATTTTCAAGCCAAGGGCCTCAGTGCTCTTCGTGCATACGTGTTGAACAGCAGAGGGGCGGGCGACCAATGTAAAGAGACGCCGACGGGTCCGCGGTCGTGGTTCTGATCACTACCGCGTGGCAGTGACAAAGCCTATGCCCTCCTCAGGACGCGAAGAACGCACTGCTGTGCTATATACTAGCGTTTTGCTCTGTATGGTGGCCTGTGGCGTTGTGTTTTTCTTCTTGCTTATATATAGTGCGGGTAACTTGCCGTGTGGAATTGGTTTTCAGTCCTTGCTTGTACGCGGACGCAAAGCGTGCCACCCACCATCCCCGGCTGTGCCGTACGCGGTCTGCTAACCACAACCATGACCGCGCACCCAAACGAATGATGCACCGCCCGTGGTGCACATGATAACGCACCGGGCATGATGCAATGCTTCCTCTTCTCCATCACCGTGTGGTACCAGGCGTAAGCCGTATTGCCCTCGGCAAGAAACCACGCTCGTGCTCGATCTCGTGCTGGTAAATAAGTATCACACACGAAACTGGCACTACTGACTCTGTAGGCACAACTGCATACCAGGTACCAGGTACCAGGTAAGTTCTCTTTTCCGTTTCAATTCTCGTCAACGTTGATGTTCGTTCGATGTTCGGTGTTCGATGTTTGTGAACGTTTTAGACGCTGCTGGCATCGTCACCTGCGACACGGAGGCCCGTCGGCTCTACATGCGGAAGGTGCGGTTGCAGCACGCAGTAGTCTATACCAGTACCAGTTTCGTATAGGGCAACATCGAGTATCACCTCAAGTTGGTGATCGGCTTTGAAAGCGACATATATACCCGTAGGTACTGCTCTTGGTGTTGTTGTACCTAGTACCTGGTGTTACACTCGCTGGTATCGTGCATACCAGTACCAGGCCAGGTGTACCTATGTTATACCAGTACCAGTGCAATTTGATGCCATGTCTAACCCTAACCCTAACCCTGAAGGGCCCGATATTAAATAATGGTGGAAAATTTACCCCTACCACTCGTGAAGACGGTAGAACTCACGCGCACACCTCTTGGCGAGACAGCATTTCCATACGTACCAACCATACTGCTGTAGATTCTCTCACTACTGCTGTACGGGCAGTACGAATAGCAGCTTCAGTACGTTCAGCAGTCAGTATACGTAGTAGTGTAGTGGTGCTCCTTATCCTCGTATCGGTGTGAAAGGGCCGCCACCGGAGACCCTGTGCTCCTCAAAGTACGAGATTCCAGTAATATTCCTTGCTCCTTTTCGGCCCCTCGCTCAACATGCGATCATGTCATACTTTGCCGCGGATGTTTGCTTCGCATTCTTGTTCATAGTTTGGCACGTCGGTTAACAAGGCAGAGACGTGGGGGCAAGGGGGCCGACGTCCGATGTCCCTATTTTTGTTGTACAACAGACCAGACCAATACATGTACAAACTACAAACAGTACTCGTCCCATTGAAACTGCTGTTGTATGCCCACTGTTTTCATGCTGTTAATATTAATACCGTAGTGGTACACGACACACGACATCCAGCACTATTTAGCACCAGGAGAATAAGCAGCGGTTGACTACGAGCCAGCAGTTGATTACGAGTATTTGTCCAGAACCTGCCAGAACTCTTCAAAGTACGTATTATATGTGGTCGTACGAGCAGTACTTCGATGTTTTCTGTGCTGTATTTTCGGTTCGCGGTATGTATTGCAAGATCACCATATTTCAAATGTCGCGTGCGTACTCGTAGGCGATAATAGCACGATATCCTCGAAACACCTACCAGGTACTGCTGTATTCACGGGCCTCGAACCATCTCTCCCCACGGACATTTGACTTTATTTGCAAAAATAAAATCAAGAAGGATTCAATTGTTTAGAGCGCCTTGCAGCGTGGGTAGGCACATCGATGCCAGTCGACGAGGGAAGAAAAGGCTGAAATCTTCTCGCGATAAAAATGAAGGCACGTACCGTAGCGGGAAGGGGGGAGAAGAGCCTGCTATGTGACCCCGGATCTGAGTTACGAGTTGGAAGAAGAGAGAGAAGAAGATGGGCGAAGATAATAAATGGGATGAGCAAAAAAAAAAAAAAAAAAAAAACGACCGAAAACCGGACGGACGGTTGCGAGGACCTTTGCCCTTTGTACCCTTCAAGCTTATAGACTGTTCGTATGACATTAATAGCGCTCTAAGACCGAGGTCCCAGGTCCAACGACCCGAAGCATGAAAAGCGCGCTCTTGCCTACCGCTAGGGTCTACTCGTAGGGTTTAGGATCTAGGGTGAGCCAGAAAGCGATCCGTGGCGCGAGTATTATATCATGCTCATATGCTCATACACGTGAGTAGTACGCCTTCTCGCAGCGTGTCAAATGTACGTACTGCTGTAGTTCCGGTGCTACTGCTGTAAGTCCATATTCCCCTATCAACAGCAGTCTACGACACCCAGCGCTGGGTCGCTAGCAGCTAGGCGTGGCCGGTTGTATGAATAAACTCGTCGCGTTTCGGTGCCCTTTTGATCGCCTCTCATGTCCGAAAGTGGTCACCGTATTCTCACTTTTTACACCAGTCTCACTTTTCTTGTAACCAAACCTAAACAATGGTTGGTAAATGCTGGAGTTATCAACCATCTATATACGAGCAGCGTCAGCGCCCAGCAGCAGCAGTAGGGGTAGGTACTGCTAACTCTGTAGGTGGGCTCCTGTTGCGCCCGTACCGTACGATTCCTATTATAAGTCTTTTACCACTCGGGCATTATTAATACCTGGTAGCTTGTATTATCCCCCTAATCACGCAGGGGTCGTTGCTGTAATCGTCCATTTACATCGTCAATCCCCCCCCCTCCTGAAGTCCCAAGAGGGGTAACCCTTTTAGGACCCCAGTCCCGTTTTGGGCACAAAGTACTTAGATTTTGACTGCTTTGTCCCCACGTATGGGAGTGCGGCGCTAAAAGGGTGCTAAGGGCATATCTGGTACCTGGTACCTGGTTTGTTTTGAACGGAACTGCGATGAGAATGGCGGTACGGGGTACGATTCAGTAGCAGTATGAATCGCGACATAATTTGAGTTTCATGCTTAACCCCTTTAGAACCGCAGTCCTATATTTGGGGACAAACCACTCAAATTTCAAGTAGTTTGTCCCCAAAACGGGACTGCGGTTTCAAAGGGGTTAAAAACGGTGTGTGGATCAAACGTCGAGGTACTGCTGTTGTGGCTGTTTCATCTTCGCCTCAACAGCATGGTGCCAAAGGAAATTGGTGTACGCCCCCCCCCGTATGGAGAGCAATGACGATGATGTCGTCCACCAAGTTCCCAAGAAAGAAGATGCGCAAATCCAACTATTAATATGAATAAAAGGATCCTCTCGCCACTATCTCACCATGTATCGCTGAGATAGTGGCGAGGACGATACGCCACTATCTTGAGTTGCGGCGTTTTTTTGTTGCGCTAATATCTACGATAATGCGATAATATATGCCCTGGTGCCATATACGAGAACGATACGTAGAATGTGCACGTATGACGTATACCTGTGGTACAATGCACTATGTGTGTGTGTGTTCTTCACATTAAACCGTTCTTTCTACCCGTCGACATCCAGCACAACCAGTGTCCGTGCCGATTCTTCAATCCTAGAAGAGATACAAGTTCTGTGGTCACAAAGCTACGCCACAGAGATACTACGTTGCCACGTGTGCAGTGTGAACTGCAGTGGGCAATGCAAAGCCATGTCATCATACTAGATACGACAGGCACGACATACGCAATCTATGAAATAGTGAAACGAAAAGAAACAATCAAAGAGAAAACAAAAACAAGGTAGACAAATCGAAAAAGGAAAAGAAGAAAAATGAAAGCAAAATCTAAGAGAAACAATCTGTCGTGCCCCCCCCCCCGTAGGCGAGGTGGCCAACACTTGAAAAAGAACGAGCTGGAAAAAAGAAGAAATAACAAAAAACACCACTGCTTGTGAACAGAGTAAGACAAAGAACCAAGGAGAAAGTAACAAGGAAAAATAACAAAGGGGAAATAACAGGCAGACCAAAGCCCAAAGCACCTTCCAGGTGGCGGCAGCAGCTTGTGGTACGAGTAGTATAGCCAGGTTCTCCCTGCTAATCCGCCTGGTACCTTGCTACCCAGACTGCCGTCTCCGCCCTGCGTTCGTCAACTATGCCCAGCCCCTTGGCGTCAGACAATACGAGCCGAGCAGAGCAGGTTCGTCTTCCAACCACGCCACACGGCTCCTTGAGTGTGTGTGTGTGTGTTCTTCACATTAAACCGTTCTTTCTACCCGTCGTACGGCTTATCAATCAGAAAAGGAAGAGGAAGAGAAAAAATGAAATGAAAATCATGCACGAGAACGATACCGGTACATAAAATGTTTGAAATTTATTTGTACGGGTACTACTCGTATTAATAATTAGTTTCACCATACGCACCGCTGTTGCACGGCCTTTTACGCTTTGGATGGCGAAGCAAGTATCAGGAAGATGAAAGACCCACAAAGTGGTACCTGGTACCGTAAGGTGCAGTCTTGAGTGGATTAGACCTTTGAGATTAGCACATACCTGGCGTAGTTGGCGTCATGTTATACATATACACCGCCGTACATAGCTAACATGGATGGTCACGACGTACTGGAATAACCGAGTATTGTGCGATGCGCTCGAATCTATGATCCCTCGTGTACGCCATAATGAACCCGGTCTTTACTGCTGCTGCTACTGCTACTGTTTGTCGCTACTGCTGTAGTACCTGTACCATGTTGGCAGTTGGGAGTACTGAGACCATCGATTTGCCTCCTGTCTAAATCTTATTTTGCAGGACAACGGGCTTTGCAAGGACGTCTTCCAGCAGCAACACATGGTACAACTGAGGGGGAGGATGGGGCTAGCTCACTGCCGATACCCTACTGCCGGAGGCGCAGGCTTGCAGGTGAGTCAGGCCAGTTTTTTGTTGACTGCTATGCGTGAGGATTCTACCAAAGCATGCGTCTGGTACGTTTTTTTCACACCGGGAACAGATAGTCGATTCCCACTTCTTAATCTAGATATTTCAAGGCAGATAGATAATCTATTCCCGATGTTGTGTTGTTATCTTGCTCATCTTGTCGGGTGGGACCGGCATAATCTGCATGATCTACAGCAGTAGCGCATGTTTTCTGGGTTGGCACTGTATGCAGATCTTGGACAAACATCGCACGACGGCAGGTGAGGAACTACGTAGATGATCTATAGTAGATAGATAAATACCAGGTAGCTCGTTATCTATCTGATCTGTCTGGGCTTCGAAATGGACGCCTTACTTACCGGTGAACGCGCTAGTACGGCAACCCTGCCTCCACAATGCCAAATATATCCCGCACTAATTCCATGTACAACATGGTAGTTTGGTCCCAAAAAACTTCTCTAGGGGTCAAGTACCTCTTCCGGCCCGGAACCTCCTATACGAGACATGCGAGGAAAGAGATATGATTGGATACGATACAGTAAATACTAAATATTGCTCATCCGTGTTTGGGCATTGTTGTGTTGAATCCCTTGGGTGGTTTGTTGGATTGATAAGATATTGTAGGCACAAAGTCTGTAGTAAGAGACGGGCCGGGGAAAAGGGAAAATGGCTGCGGAACCCCCCTGCCTCCTATTGTTCCGTGCCATGTGTGACCGCGACGCGTACCGCTTGTGTAACGGCGTTCCTCGCCATGATAGACGCAGTTGTGTCACGAAGCCCACCCGCTACAACCATCTACCTTCATATTCGTAGCTTGTGACTGCTAGGACTCATAGGCGGTTTTACTGGCTACCCGTTACATACACGGAGTATACCCGGTTTGATATCATGTGTATGCGCGTCTAAACTCTACAGCAGTAAAACGGTTGTTTTTTATGAGCCGACGTGATACTTGCGGAGCCTCTTTAGACTTCGTTGAACACCATACATGCATATGATCAACACATGGTGGGAGATTCGACCGCAAAATTGACCGCCTCCCAGACGAACGGCACGGTGTGTGACGATTTCTGAAACGTTTTTCGACCATTCGATAGGACGCCTCTTCTTTCCCAAAGCCTTTTGGCGTCCCGCGGAAATGAAATTATCGGCCGTCCAGAGCTACCCTTTCAAGACTCCCGAACACGCTGTAAACCTACTGGGTGTCGCCGGCCGTTTCGTGCGCAGAAAAAAAGCGTGAAACCGCCACTTTGTCTTCTTTGTGAAGCCGCTGTCTTGTTTTGTGTAGAGATTAGAGATGTGAAACCGTCATGTTTAAAAAAAAAAAGGTGTGAATCTTTCATGCTTCTCTAAAGACAAACGTTGGTGAAACGGCTGTCTTGTTTTATCAAAACAATGCGTGAAACGGCCGTCTTGTTTTCCCGACCTTTTCCAAACATGCTGTGTGAAACGGTTGGCCGTCTTGTCTTGTCGACCTTGTTTTCTAAGAAACAACGTGTGAAACGGCCGTTTTGTTGTTTCAGTTTTTTGTGAAAAGGCTGCCTTAGTTTCTGTAAAATCATGAAACGGCCCCTCTTGTTTTGTAAAATAAAAGTGAACCGGCCGTTTCAATGTTGTAGACCTTGTTTTCTACAAAAAAAATGTGTGAAATGCAGTGGCCGTCTTGCTTTCTCGACCTCGCTTTCTCAAGAAAATATGTTAAGCTATCGGCCGTCTTTTTTTTCTGGGTGACTTTTTTTTTGCTCGCTCTCAGGAGGAGGCCCAGCCCATGTACACCAACTACCCGTTTGGGGTCTGCCTGGCGCACAACGGCAATCTCACCAACATTAGGGAGTTGAGAGAGAGTGTCTTCGCCGAAGGGAGGCATATCAACACCGACTCCGTAAGTTACCCAACCCCTTTAGCGCTGTCTGTACTCACGTCTTGTGAGGACTGCTTGGAATTATTGTAGGTTCAGTTTTGCAGTGGTGAAAGGGTTATTATTTCGAGGGTTTAAGTCTCACCGAGTGCGTACTCGCAAGGATTTTTTCCTGCATAAAAAACGATTATTAATAGCGGAAAGCGCGAAAGCTTGAGTTAGCTACATTCGATGGAAATCGACGAGCAGTGGGATTGCTGAACCCTATGCGCGACAAAAAATGAAGGCACGTACCGAAGGGGAGAAGGGACGACACCTGTGACCACGGCTTGTCCAGAAGAAGACCGCTGAGGGTAAAACCTCCCACGAGTTCAGCTGGAAAGTAGAAGTGATGATTAGTAAATAAACAGAAATACAAAAACACCACGGGCTCAGGGCGAAGTCGGGAAAAAAGATGTATCTGGTACGGTTTTTTTTTTGCCGGTGTGGCCTTTTGTCCGGGTTGATTTTTGTTTGTTTTCGTTCGTTTTTCGTTTTTATCGTGCGAGGACGAAACGGCAGACTTGGCCAATCGCGAAAACGGCGTTGTACCGCTGGAGGGAAGGAGGGGGAAAGAGGGAGGGAGGGGGGGGAGGGAGGAGGAAGGGAGGGAGGGAGGGAGGGGAGTAGCTTTGTCTCAATGTGAAGCAGAGATCGTTCGTGGGTTTGGGGGGTAAGAGTTCACACTCCTGGGTGCAGGTGGCTTTTGTATGTAACACTGCGGCTACCGATACTGGTTTACAGAGATTTGGGGTTTAGATTGTGTGAGGAGGGATCTTTGTTCTTGGGTGTTCATGGATGCTTTCTCGGCATGGGTATGGCCTGCTCTGGGAAGCAGTCGCTGGTACTATTACGGAGGGCCATAGTTAATAGGACCAAATATTGTTAGTAAAAATGGTTTAATGTATAGGTGTTTCATGTATACCATAGGTCCTGTTAACTATGGTCCCCCGTTATAGCACGATGCGAACCGGGTCGGTGATACAACGATACTGCCCCCGTATACATGTGTGGGTGGGGCCTACCTGTGATATGAAGGTACGGTTCAGGCTCACTCCTTTGTTTTCCTCTTTACTCCATAGCGGTATAGGCGGCGCAGTCAGATAGAATGCGCCACGACAGTCGTACATGCATGCAACTTTCCTCGCAATACGACTCGTTGGCTTGATTGATCCTGAGGTATCGTAGCTCTCTACTGTAGCCTCCAATAAAGTCGCCAAACCATAGCTTGAAGGTGGCGGCCCTCGATTCTTCTCTGTGGCGGCTCTGATTTCACCGACAACGTTTATACCTCGTTTCGTCCACGGTGCGGCGTGGAGCGGCAGCTCTTGCCTTCGTTGTAATGAGCGCTGTTAGCGTGTATTCCCCGGAAAGACCGGCAACATACTTTTTTTGCCCTCAGGCAGGTGGTAGAATATTTACTTGTTATGAGCTACTACTGTAGCATCAGGCGCGTAGAGAGGCGATCATCTCTATAATACCTTAAAAACACAGAGCTAATATGTTTGTATGCAGTAGCAACAGCAGCCTGTGCTGATGCTGCAACGGGAGCTATAGGTTAAATTGACACACGACACGAATCTTGAACGTGCATGTGTGGTGAGCTTAAGCTTTATTTTTACCAATCCGCCGGAGGATTAAAAAAAAAAAAAAAAATGTAGGCATCACGAACTGCGCGAGTGACCTGTGCTGATGAACGGGACATGCGCTCCTTGCCGACCCTCTTGCTTCCAGGACTCGGAGCTACTGATCAATGTGTTCGCCAAGGAACTCACGAAGCACGACAAGCAGGTGATTAGCGCAGGGTAGTTTCCAGTTTAAAGCTGCACTGAAGTTTAAGGGACGCCCTGCGTGGAAGGAGAGCCGGATATTTTTGGCGGTGATACAGGGGCTGTTAAGTATGATTTGTCCTGTCGTCCCCGATTTCCGAACATGATTATTTGATAAATCCTGGCTTTATTATAGTAGTATGACATTACGCAACCCCCCCGACTAGCAGCCGGTCCCCCGCGCTTCGCCCCCCTCCTCCTGGAACACTATTACGGAGGGCCATAGTTCATAGAACTAAATATTGTCAGTAAAAAGGGTAAAATATATACTGATAGGTTTTTGTGTATGCCATAGGTCTTATTAACTATGGTCCCCTGTAATATGACGAAGTTTAACAATGTTTCCCCTTATCGTTTAGTAATGTTTCCCCTTGTCTGCCCTTGTCCTTCACGAAGTAATGATGGCGGCCGTTTTACGTTTGGGTTTGATGTATAAATAGTCTGGAGCCCCACCGCCCGCCAGACCCAATCACCGCCAACAAACCGACGTGTAGTTGACAACTTGACCGAAAGCACTCCAGCAATAAAGTCTCCGTTGCACACGAATCAATAAGGTCGCCATTGTCGCTCAACGTCAAAGATGTTATTAATTTCAATAGTATACCGCTCTGCCCGGGAATGTAATACGTGTTCGATATTGTTTATGGCCAGAGTGGTTTAATACTACTGTACGAGCTGGGCCAGCCAAGACCAGCTTTTTAGGGTTTCGCGCACATTCTCAGTCCGTGTTTTTTTATCTGAAAAATTGACACGTGCTTCATCATAGTGTTCCCGACGGATTATTTAGTGCACCACTTGTTTTTTTTCTCGGGAGCTAAGGCACATCTGAAAAATAACAAAAAAATGTCGATATGACCAATAAAATAAAAAAAGTGGTGCAGTTATGAATCCCTTTTTCTTGCCCAAAAGAAAGGCGTGTAAAAATGCCAGGTCAACGAAAGAAAAAACGGTGTGAAATCGCAGATTTTGTGGATCTCGTCGTAATATCTTAACTTTGCGTAGGATACCGTATACACGCCATAGGGTAAGGGTTTCCATCCTTGGGGCACGCCTCAAGGAATGTTGACACCGAGTGGCATCGGTCATCGGACTTTTGTATAGATTTCAGTGTTTGACATTTGACGGACATTGACGGAAAATTGGTTCTTCCCAAATTTCTCGACGAAATCAAATCGGATCCCGAAAAAGTTGAGGTCGGCAAAGGCGCTGCCGGCCCAGTCACACTGTTGCCAAATCTGGAGGCGCAAGAGTTTCAAATGGTTGCGAAAGCGGCGGACGAATTTAGAAACTGATCTTGGCTGGCCCAGCTCGTACTGTAGGGGATTTTAGTCTAGGGAGGCGGTTAGGGAAGGGGTGAATCCGCGGTCTCCTATTAGAACCGTATGATACCATGTTTTCATCAAGATGCCCACTTTTTCTGGCGTCATTTGGCCCTGTTGCTGCATTGTTTTTTGTGTTCGTCAAACCGCGGTCTCCTCTAATAGCATACTCGATGACGATGCCCACTTCAACGCGCGTCAAAGCCTATGGTGACCTTATTATACTGGTTTTAGTAAGGGGGACGATCGGTCAGGGTACCTAGCCGCGGCCTCCTGTTGACAACATCGATGCTCAGCATATACCCACTTCTGCTCTCGCCACGCTGGGATCCTCCCTCGTGCCTTTAGCGTGCTCGGCCGGGAGCGAAATGTAACGAACGAGAAACGCGGGCTTCTTCTGCATCATCAATTTGCCGGTGTGACCTGATCGATGTTTTTTGTAATATTTTTTTTAATATTTTTTTCATTGCCGCTGTTGCACGGCTGACGACACCCTTCACCCCTCGCCCTACCCCTGCAGCCTCAACAAGTAACACCCGAAGACATTTTCGAGGCGGCTGGAGGCGTTATTTCGCGGTGCCAAGGGGGCTATGCTGTCGTGGTGAGAAAATAGCGTTTTTTTTTCTCGGCGCTGTCCGCTACGGCGTCTTTTTTGTCGCACCTCGTTGTCGGTTCGGTTCTACTTGGGACTCGGAAGCGTAGTTGGTCGGCTGGAATGCTAGTTTTTCGCGCAAGAACGCCTCCTCCTCCTTGAACCTCGAAACCCTCACGAACGACGTGCTCTCTGCGCGTGTCTTTTTCGCCTGTGGCCTTCGACAGGCGATGATCAACGGCATAGGGATCGTTGGCTTCCGGGATCCTCACGGCATCCGGCCGCTGGTGTTCGGTACCCGAGAAAAGACGAAGGTGGAGGGGGCGACGAAGGACTACGTGGTGTCGAGCGAGAGCGTCGTCATGGACATGCTGGGGTTCGATCTCCTCCGTGAGTTTTCGTTTCATCCCGTTTGGCGTTTTCCTATTACGGGGGACCCTAGTTAACAGGACCTATGGTATACATAAAAACCTATATATTTAACCATTTTTACAACAATATTTGGTCCTGTTAACTATGGCCCCCCGCACTAGATGCCTAGTGACTCGATGCGTTGGCTCGATCTTTTCACTCGGTTCGGTCATTGGGTTTTTGACTCAATTCTCTCACGCGATGCCGTCAGTGGATGTTTTGACTTGATTGGTTGACTAGATGCTTTTCTTGCCCTCGATCGCTTCACTCGACGCCTTCACTCGATGCTTCCACTCGATATGTCCACGTGGTGCTTCCACTCGACGCCTCCATCCCACTTTTTTCCTCGGATGCTGCGCTCTGTGTTTTTTCACCTTGTCTTTTTTGTTCCGTGCGTTCACTCGACGCTTGCACTCGGTGCCTTCAATCGGTGCTTTCTTTCGTTGGCCTTGAATGTTTTGCTCGACGCTTAGACTCGAATCTATTTGCTCAATGCTTTCACTCAACGCCTTCTTTCGATAGGTTGCCTCGGATATTTCGCTCGACGCTTTCACTCCGCGCTTTCCCTCGATCCTTTTACACGGCGCGTTCACGCGATCCTTTCGCTTGACGCCTTCAATCGGTTGTCTGTCTGCTCCGCCACTCGCCGGCTCGCTTCCTGTCTGATCCTGGGTGCGTCGTCGACGGCTCTCGCGCTCGCATGCTGGCACCCTGCACCCTGCAGGCGACGTGGCCCCAGGGGAGTGCGTGTTCGTTGACGTGAAGGGAAACCTGCACACACACCAGTGCAAGATCCCCGATGGTGCTGTGCTTAGCCCCTGCCTTTTCGAGTACGTATATTTCGCAAGACCCGACTCGGTGCTGGACAAGGTGCCGGTCTACGAAGGTGAGTTGCGTACCCTGGTACCTGGTATTATAACGCTATATAATACGGGCTATCCGACGGTTTCTTTCCAAGGGCGTTACGAATGTACCCGTCGGAGGAGACAGCGCGACGAAACGGCACTAGCTGAAACCGTCATCTCCGATACGGCACGATGGAAAATTGAAGCCCCCACCGCTGATCGTGCAGTAGCCCGTATATTGGTCGATCGTGCGTGAGTTATGATCAAACAACAAGCAACGCCCCTTTGAGGCTGATTGCTCGTTGTCTTGAGCTCCCCACACGAGAAGCTCGATATGTCACCCGAAACATGGCTTCCAATAGGTTGTTTTTCGCAACCCGACAACCACCATTTTTGTGCGCTATTTTTTTACGGGGGACCATGGTAAATAGCGAAATATGTAGGGTTTTGTGTGTACCGTCGGTCCTATTTAGTATGGTCCCCCGTGTATAGTCCTAAACTAAATACACAAGTAAAAACATGATATTAATAGTAACCGGTGGTTACTCATTCATTACGCTTGTAGGGTTGCCGTTCTGTTTTTTGGACAAAGTGCTTGAAATGTGAGTGGTGTGTCCTCAGGACGGGACTGCAGCTGTAAGAGGGTTGAGGAGCCCAACCGCTCGAAACATGCTGAGCCAAAAAGTGCAACTCCTATCGTAGGGTGAGTCCCACCGACACGTCCCCTGTCCTTTTCTGTACTATGTTTTCCTTCTCCCGTGCGCGTTTTCTGTAATGCCACTCACGTGTGTGTTCCTTTTTCACTGGGGCAACGACTCTTCTGCTGGCGTTTTCTGTTTCCAGCGAGACTCAATATGGGCGCGAAGCTGGCGAAGCGCGTCCTCAACGAATACCCTGACCACCACATCGACGTCGTCATCCCAATCCCAGGCGAGAAATGGTTGCGTATTTTTTTTTGTCGGGTAATTATTCGGGTATGACTGTAGTACAACCCGGTTTGGTACCCGGGTATACCCTCCTAAGCAGACCCTTGGAATTTTTTTATCGTCCGTGTCTGTGCCACTGACTTATTTTCTTAGCCCCCACCGGGAAAGGAAGCCCACCGTCTGACATGAGTAGGGGAAACATAAAACTTATTCGGGGAAAGGAGAGGTTGGACAAATGAAGGCGTTCGTGGGCGTCCGAGTGTGTCGCAAGCCCCACCGCCGTGGGCTGTGGCTTTACTGGGCGGGTGATGCTGTGCTGCATGTCGTGTATGTGTTGTATCTGCTGCATGCCGTCTACCTTGGTATGTGCCAATCGTGTTGCATGCGATGTATGTGTTGTATGCAAGCATGCGCTACATGTGCTGCATGTGCTTTGTGCGTGCCACCCCCGCGCTCCCTCCGTCCGCCACCACGAGTGATAATGAAAAAAAGGCACAGAAGGGTGGTTTGTGTCGACGCTGCAGGCGATTGTTGTTGTCTACCTGGTACTCTTTTTAGCGTTTCGTGCTGCTGCTATTTTGATGGTGTTGGTAGGTATCATCGACGTCGAACAAGCGGGCCCTCCCTAGCTGTTGGTCAGCCTCGCTCTACGCCCTGTGCCTGTTGTCCGATGTCACCGCCGTCGATCGATCGATCCCCCTTGACCCTTTCGCTTCGGACTCGCTGTTCTCTGCGCACGTGTTTTTCATCTGTTTGCTTGTTTGGGGGGGGGGACTTTGTGCCAACAGACACGGCACGGACGTCAGCCTTGCAGTGCGCGTATCACCTCAACATCCCCTTCCGGGAGGGCTTCATCAAGAATAGGCAAGGGATTTTCCCGGTGTTTTTTTGTTGTCTTTCATTTATTTGTTGTCATTCCGTTTTTTTTATTTCCGTTTTCATCGTTAAATTGTGTTTTTTGCTTCAATTTTTGTCATATTTTCCGACTAATTCCTCGGCTGTTACGCATGTGCCATTTTCTTTAACCCTTTTAGGACCCCAGTCCCGTTTTGGGGACAAACCACTGATAGTTTGAGTGATTTGTCCCCACACATGGAAGTGCGGTGCTAAAAGGGTTAATGAATGATGTGATGCCCTTTTCTCCATTTGTTACGTTTTCCGACGAATTTCGCGGGTGTTCCGTTTTTGCTACTTTCACCAATTAACTGGTGTTTTTTTTTATTTGAGAGCATCTCTTATCGTAGTCTTGGCCAACCCCGCCGCGGCGATGGGTATGAGCAATCGGGCAGAGGGAGACTAAAAAAGGTCGCGTTCATTCATCATGATGGCGGTGCGGCAAACGAGGGTACTACAGTACACGTAGACCGAAAGCATGTTCCACTCTGAAGTGCAATATAAATAACGCGTAAACATTAATATGGAAACCCAAGGGTCCTTACATTTCCGTCGAGAGTGTTACTAACCCTCTGTCCCGAAATAGAGTGGCCTTTTTTATTCGATTTTAGAGTACAAACAGTCTTTCAAATTTCGGTCCAGAGAGGTCTGTAGCCAACACGCGCGGAAGCGGCACCAGCACCTGGCCTTTATGGTTGCCGCCCTCCTGACGCGCACCACTGCTGCTGCTGCTGCTGCTGCTGCTGCTGCTGCAGTGCATTTGTTTTTTTCCTGTGTTCAGTCTGAGCTTCTGCGTTCTCTTTTTAACCGGCATTTTTTTTTCTGGCAATTTTTAGGATACCCTGCATTACGATGGCTGCACACCATGGATACGACACCATGTTCACAACACCATGATGGCAACGTAGAGTGGTTGAACACCATAGTTACACACCATGGTTGGACACCACGGACAACATACTATGGTCCACGATCTCCCTCCCCCTGAGAGGTTCAACACACCGGTTGCTTTTTCCGTGTCTTTCGCACATTGATTGAATATCATGGTTACAACACCATGGTTCCACACAAAAGACTTACATTTGTCTTTTTTCGGACCCCATTTCATTACAAGGCCTCGCTCGCAGGCAGAGAGTCTTCGATAAGTAGTCACGGCGTCTACGACGACCTCCACGAGATGGTTCGTCAACACACCGATTCCTTTCCCCGTGCCTTTCGAACGTTGGTTGAATACCATGGTTGCAACACCATGGTTGCATACCATAGCTACATGCCGTGGTCGACGCTCTCCCTCCCCCAGAGAGGTCCAACACTACTGCTGTCTTCCCGTGCCTTTCGCAAGCGAATTGCATCGAAGCTGCCTCGTATCACTTACCCCACGTTTGCTTCCCGCTTATCAGCACATCACACTCGTGTTGTTGTTGATGTTGGTGTGCTGTCGTTGCTCCGTACTACGCGCGCTCCTGAGGTTATTGTTTTTGTCATTTCAGCGTGCTTTCCTGCGTTTGGTTGTCACTGCTCCGTACGAAGCACTCATGTTGTTGTCTCTGTTGCTTCCGCTTCTGTTGGCGTGCTTCCTGTGACCAGGTACATCGCGAGAACCTTCATCATGCCCGGACAGGCGAAGAGGAAGAAAACCGTCCGCCTCAAGCTTAACACCATCAGGTGCGGTGCAACCAGCACCCAATCAGCGGCTTCGAGTCACCGTACATTGGGTATTGTAGGCGCAATGAGATGTGTCACCGTACGTTGGGTGGCGCAATGAATGATGCCTTTTCTGATTGATTTTCCCGGAGCGGTGAGATCGCAGGGCTTAACCAGGGTGGGCACGGCAGCGACCCTCCGCTCCCCAGCCTCAACAATTAACGCCATGTACTTATGGGGGTTTGCACTCTTTGGAGGCCTCAGTGTAACCTAACTACAGTTCGCGGTTGGCAGTCTTTCGGACCCTCATGCCAATTTTTTTCCTCTTCTTGCGAGACTTGAGAGGGAAAAAAATGTCGAAGACGCGCACATGACGAGTGCAGGCAGCATCCATCGCCCGTACGATTCATATTCCGCTCTGGGCGGATTTGTAAGGACCATTTAGTCTTCAGTTTTATGTATAAACGTTACGTATATTTCCGTCCATGGTGGTATTCATAGCCCGGACTGAAGGGGTAGGGGATAGGGGATGCTCCAGTGTGTCCGAAGTGCGATCAATGGAAGGTTGCACGCTTTTCCTACAACTATAAGGCCATACTTCGTAGACTCGTATAGTATATAGGCCATAGTAGTGCATAGCAATACATATACCTGGTAGATATCAGAACCCAAGATGAACCCCAAAAACCATGTATCCCCTTATGTTTTACACATCATATTTGGTTCTGAGTATTGCGTTCCCCCGTCATCGGAAGGCTGATAAAACCGCACGCGTCACTTATTTGGTGGCTATGCCTGGGCTCCATGAATGTACAAGGGTTAGGAATACGGGTCAAGAGGAGACCATGACCCTCGTGTTTCCTCTGCCCGTGTCCGTTTTTTGGTTTCTCGCTTGCGCCGCCGCACCGTTGTTAAGGTCGGAGTTTGCAGGCAAGAACGTTTTGCTTGTGGACGACAGCATCGTCAGGGGCACCACAAGCATGGAGTTGGTGCAGATGGCGAGGGATGCGGGTGCCGTCAAGGTGCGTCCGCCTTGGTCTCTTGTTGCTCGCGCTCACTGTGGAAACAGATGCTGTGGGTTGCATCCCATCGTGATTTTTTTTGTACCATCGCAGCCCGCCGGCTTGTCTCGTTAGTCCGCGTGCACAAACATTTACCCATATGGTGGTTCGTTGTCTCCAACGTGCATCGCACAGGTGTCTTCCTGTCGACCGCTACCCCCCCCACCCCCCCCCACCCCCAACACGGCCATCTACCCATTCCCTCCCCCCCCAACACCCCTAATGCCTATCGTACCTGGTCGGGGAAAACCCGGCGTGCTCCCTCCGTCCCGGCATTGTAGGGATGCGAGGGTCTATGGTCGTACGACCACGGCCATGCACGACAAATAGCACCCCTCCCCTCCCGCCCTGCTCTGTCTCGAAAGGGATGCGTGGTCAATGATGACATTACTAAGGCGAGCAACAAATGAGAAGGCCCCCACGCGCAACGTCCCTCCCAGCTGGGCACCGCCAAACACTTCCATCCCCCGCCACCTTGTTTGTGCGTTGACAATCTACCCAGGTGTACCTAACGTCAGCGGCGCCGCCAGTGCGCTTCCCTAACGTGTACGGCATCGACATTCCCACCAAAACGGAGCTGGTGGCGTACAACCGTACGCCCGAACAGGTATTCATGTTGCGGTGCATCATACTATGATGTCCTCACAATAGCTTATTTCCTTGGAATCCTGCTTGTGGTAACAAAACAGGCGTAACGAAACAGGCTGGAATGAAACAACTCGTGTCGATGGGAGAAAACAAACAAGTTACGAAATAAGGCGAACGGCAGTACCAGTACTTGAGGGAACGGTGCTAATGAGCTGTGGGTGTACCATCCCGCATCACTTGCGACCAAAAATGATACCATAAACATTTCCTTGATACTATATGGGCATCCGAAAAGAGAAGAAAAGGAGGAACAAAAAACACGAAAGAAGGGTAAGAACAAAACTGAAAGAAAAGAACATAAAAAGAAAAATGGAACAAACATGCGCTCAGCGCAGGGCGAGTCCTGAGGGGGCTAGGTTGCCGTGTGCTGGTACGATCGTATGGTACAATGATAATATAGGTGTGCCGAGGCGCCCTCTCGTTCGGTTGCGTGCTTTGTGCGCTGCCTGCCTCGCTTTGCGACGCCACACAGGTGATCTGCCGTTGGTATAGTTTTTGTTGTGGTTGGTGTTGGTGGTGGTAGTGGTGGTTTTGGTCGTTTCATGATGGCGTTTGCTTTCCGTTTGCGATAAAAGTCGCATGCGTGTGTGCACCCGGCGACATTGGAGACAAGCCGTGGTCATGGGTTTTTGTGTAACATCCCTTGCATTCAATATGGATAGTATTGTCGTCTGTCCTGTTTGTTTCGGCGTTATCTAACATCCGGGGTCACGAAACTCAGAACCCCCCCCCCCCTGCCCCACATAGCCCATTCCGACGGTTCACCTTCGTGTTTGTTATGGTGCGCCAAGGGCAGCATTACCCTCCTACGTTCGTGGCCTACCATCGAATTGTACGCACTCGATTCTATGATTGGCGTTTCCCGCACGGCATTCTTATCATACCGCTTACCGCTGCCGGGTTGTCGCTATTCATCGTTCATTGTCTGCTCTTACCGCCTCCTTGCTATTGAGCTGTCGCTGTTCATCATCACCGCCTATTCTTTCCGGGGCCTTGCTATGGGTATTTCGCCGTGCCCATGCGGCTTTTGTTGGCCGTTTCGGTGTGCACGTTGTTTGTCGGGAAAAGTATCAAGACTGCCGTTGGGTATCGTATCGTTTTTTCCCCGATATATCGAAGTTTTGATATATCGTGTCAAGCGTGTTTCGCCCTCCACCTCCCTGGCATCCATTTTTTTTTTGGCAGATATGTACTGAACGAAAGTTTCCGTATAGGCACCTATCAAATATCGACACCGTATCGATCAGTTTTCTTTGTTCATGGCATTGTGTCGAAGTCGATCCTCGTTCGATACCCAACATTAACCGAGACACCCCTGACGTGATGACAGGTGGCGCTGAAGACGGGTGCGGACTGGGTTTTGTACCAGGATTTGGCGGATCTGGAGGCGGCCGTGCAGGAAGTCAACCCAGACATTCCTCGGTTCGACTCCTCGTGCTTTAGGTCAGTGCCGGTGGCCCCGAAGAAGTTGGTTCGAAGAAAATTCTTGGGAAGTTTCTCTGCGACGAACTTCCTTCGAAAAACATATCTTCGAAATATTCCAGCGTTTAAATGCGTTTTCGACTAACTTTTTCGATAAAGTTACTTCGATTCCAAGACGTTTCTTCCCCCAAGATTTTTTTTTCCAAGAAGAAGAGTTTCTTGGAAAGGAAGGGCAGCTTCGTAGCTACTGTTGGTCGTAGATTTTGTGTTTTAGCACGGGCGACACAGCACATGTTACCCGAGGCCTTCGTGGCAGCTGTTGTCCTCTGTCGCTCTCGCGTCTTTCGGCCTGACTGTCGTGTCTCGCGCCTCGTGTGACGCACGCCCGTCCTGTTCGACCTTGTTTTTTTTTTTTTTTTGGTACACTGTTAGCGGCGAGTATTTGACGGGCAACATCGACGAGGAGTACCTCGGCCACCTGCACTCCATGAGGAACGACAACACGCTAACTATGAAGCAGATGCGGATGCTCAATGTTACCCCCAGGTATGAAATATCGAAAACACCAAACATCGAAATATCGAAGCGTTTGGTGCTGTGTCAGACGACGGCTTAGATGGAAATATCGAAATATCCGTCATCTAAACAGAAGCATCAAATATTGGCACATAGAAGCACGAATGATCGAAACATCATGTATCGAAATGTCGGAACACCAAATACCAAAATATGGAAACGCTCAACATCGAAACATCGAGACCCCAAACACAGAAGCACCAAACATCGAAACATCCAATATGTATCATCACATGTCGAAATATCGAACACGGAACTATCGAATGTTTGACACAATCTCCCCCCCCCCCCTCCCCCACTGTATACCGCGGCGTTTTTAACGCCTCTTTTATCACGTACGCCAGCCTCAAGTCTCCGAAGCGAGATGCCTCGGAGCGTTCTCTCATGTCCTTCGGGGGTGGAGGAAGACAGGAGTCGAGCAACTCCCTCAACAACGGGTGGGGGTGAGGCTCGGTGCCGCTTCGTTAGGGCAGGAGTCGGGACGTTTATGCCCCCGTCTCGCGGAAGCGCTGGATCACGAACATCTATGCCCGCCTACTCTTCGCGGAAGTCCGAGATCAACATGACACGCGTTCTCGTGCGAACGCTGAGTGCGAAGCGTTGTGCAGAACGTTTTGGGAGCCATTTTTCCGTTACGGTTGGAACGTTTTGCGAACGATCCGACCGAGAACGGTTGGCGAATGTTTTTAGAAAACGTTTTTGCGGATGTTTTGTGAAAGGTTTGCTGCCGTTGTTGGAACGTTTTGGGCAAACGTTTCCAAAACCGTGTTTTCCGAAGGTGTTGCGGACTTTTGGCGAGCGTTTCCGCAAAGTGCTGTCGGTTCAGGCCAGGTCGGCATGAGCGCGATCTTCACGACAAGTTTGCGAAGCGCCTTCCGAGGTGGAGGACAAGGCGTAGTCAGGGTTTCGATATGGGTGGATGCTTGTTTCTGGAGGCACCGGGGTATATGTTCTAGAATAACACATCGCGGTGGAGAATCGAGACTTCCTCGAATGACCTGTCGGGTGACTTTCTCGTCATTTTTTAAAATAAATTGTAGGTGTTCGTAGAGAAAAAACGCCAAGAAGGGGGGCAAGGAGGGGTGGGGGCACATCGACACGTTACTGGGGTGGGGCTGGCCGGCACACCTGCCAGGGTGTGTATGCGTCGTTGTTCTGGCAATCGCTTTACCCTACGTACACGGCGATTTGTTTTGCCGCAAGCTAATCTCCCCCCTTGATGGAATTTCCTACAAAGGTTTGGCCGGAAACAGGAAGAGTGTCGCCGGCGAGCGATGTGTCTGTGGAAACACCTCAACGAGCTATTTCCGAAGCCACGAGTTGTCGCCTGCCGAAGCCCCCCTTGCGTTGTTCGGGGGGAAAATATTCGGAAGTACATCCCAGGGTCGGTGTTGTCTTTTGTGTGTGGTTTACGGTATGTGTGTCCGCGAAATGCGAGACGGGGTGTGTGGTGTGATACGCGCGGCGGTAAAGGGGGTAAGTGGATAAAACACTGCTGTATACTCGTTGTGCGTATAGGTACCAAGTAATATATTATTTACAAGCTGGGGTGCGACAAGCAGCACTAAGATAGACTTTTTGTTGCCGCGTAATTACGAGCAAAAGCGAGATTCGTTGGTTTTCACGGCCGCCTAATACACCAGGTAGAATAGGGGTAGGGGCCCCTTTTGAGCTGGATGAAGGCCGGCGACCCGCGCCGTCGGACCGAACTTCTCGATAATTGGTTCTTTTTTTCTATCACGCCCACCAACGCACAGTCAGTTGACGGCAGTTGCAAATATACAGGGCTCTTCTCGGGGCATGACCCGCGGGTCAGGAAGTTTTCAATATATCACGGGCCGGGTCGGGTCACTTTTCAAAATGTCAAGGGTCGGGCCAGGTCACTCTGACCCGACCCGACCCGACCCAAGAGGTTTCACCTGACCCGTGAATAGCCGTGAAATATTGGGCAGCGCGGGTTCTTATCAACAGCGAGGACTACTCTGTTTTGCTTGCCCTCTTTGGCACGCCCCCGCCCCGTATGATGCCACACGTTATTTCGCACATGATACTGTGCGGCTATATTTCTGTCTGTTTTTTTTCTTCAGCTCTCAAGCCACCAAGGAGGAATGGTTGATGGCTGACGGTACGAACCTCTGGAAGAACACCTCTCGTTGTGTGCGACACCTGCAATATTATGGTTCGGCTTTGGTGAAGCTGCTGTACTTCACCGGGCACCGGAGGAAGCGTCGGCGTGCAAGTACGTATTAAATAGGACGATGGTTCCTTTTCTAATCTGTTTTCTGTTCAACACAACCAAGTACCAGGTAATACCGAAAACTGAAGTTTTACTCGGCGGGAAAGCCAAAAGCACCGATAGGCTTCTCAAAATGCCCCCCGTAGTTTTTTGCGAGCTTTCGGGGACAATTTTCCGTTTGTCTGGAGTCCTAGTTTATTCTTTGGAGCAGCCAATCAGTTTCTCTGGAGGCTCAGAAATAAGGCTGTTGGTCAAAACTGGGGCCAGATGTAATGGATCTTGGAGGATTTTTTTTATGAAAAACCATGTCCTCAGAACTGGAAATATGGACGAACAGCCCAACTTCGACTCTGGAAAAACGGGAAACTGCTCGAGAAAGCTCTCGGAAAACTAAAGGGAACGTCCTGACCGGTGTTTTTGACAGTCCAGTCCACGAGTAAATCGCCGTTTTTCGGCAAAAAAAGCCAGTTCTGAGACCCCTAAAAAAAGATCCCATAATAATTGGTCTTCCTGTAGATATTCCAAGATCTATTTAGATCTACAGTACATCATGATCTAGATGTTTCGGAGGCAGATACAATCCTGATTTAGCTGATGATCTATTAATAGAACTTTCCGGGCAAATGCGATAATGATTTAGATGTTGAAGATCAATTTAAATGGCAGATCATGATCTAGATCTGTCGGGGACATACGTATTCCTGGTTTACTGTGGATATTCCAAGATCTATTTAGATCTACAGTCGATCATGGTGATCTAGATCTGTCGGGGGCAGACATTATTCTGATTAACTCATGATCTAGATCTGTCCGAGCAAATGCAATCATTATTTAGATAGTTCAAGATCAATTTAAATGGTAGATCATGATCTACAGTTGTTCTGTCGGGGACATAATGTAATCCTGGTTTACTGTAGATATTCCAAGATCTATTTAAATCTACAGTAGATCATGATCTAGGTCTGTCGGGGGCAGATGCAATCTTGGTTTAGCTCATGATCTAGATCTGTCCGGGCAAAGAAATCCTGATTTTGGATGTTCAAGATCAATTTAAACGATAGACCATGATCTAGATCTGTCGGGGGCAGATAGATGTAATCCTGATTCAGATGATGCTCAAGATCTATATACATCGTGTCTCCCGGGGTCTGTACAGCATGAAACGGCCCTTTCAGGTTTACGCACAATGTCATGGTTTGCCGGGTGGGATCTGCATGATACGGCGCTTCTTGCACAACATCGGATGGCCGGAAATACAGCATATTAGATGGACGATCCAGATTATCGTGATATGTGCGTTGGGTGGTCTTGTCGATGGAGGTGACGGCCCTCAACGAAGTGAGAATCGGCTGACGACGCGCTCGTCCTGGCCCGTCGTCATGATGCACGTTTTGGCTCGTCGTGCCAAAAATGCTACCAGGTAGTTAGTTGTTGTTGGAGGCACCGCGAGCAAGCGGTGCCGGTTCTTATGGCTTGCAGCGTCGTCTCAGCTTGCATCCCGCGGCGCGGAATGTGTCTGACATCCTGTAGTAGAGCTATATATGACCCGATAGAACGAAGCAGGTAAATGGACGCATTGGCTATAAAAATAGATAGATAGATGGTAAATACCTCGGTGGGGCCAGAGGTGCGGGTATGGGGGGTCACGAATAGTATCAGGTATACTTTTTTCGCGGAGATGTTGGAAAATTTTGCTTACTACCAGGTACGTATTGTAGGTGCAGTATATATATAATATCCCACACCTCAGACAGATAAATATATCTCAACGACTGTATACTGCATGATCTAGATATTTCAGGACTTATGGATATCTGATCTATATTATCTGCGATATCTAAATTAGCAGATAATACATACCGGATGCGACCAGACTGAATCGTATACTGATATTAATAGCTCTTGTGCACACATACATCACAGGATGTATCATACGTAGGGCCCGACAAGCTGAGTAGTCGGGTGTACTGACGTCGCATCAAGTCAAGCACTGTTGTGGCCACTATTATATATATATAGTACAGAGCGAACAGCATACCGGATATTAACTATGTTCCATTTTTCGACGCGATAGCTTCACCTCCAGCATTTCGCATAGACAGGCTGCTATGGGCATGAAGGCGTGGAACTATTCGTGAGAGCATTAAACAAGTAAGTAACGAGATGGCGAAAGACTCAATATCATCGTCTCAAGGCTGATGGCTGCGCTTGCTCCTCGAGCGCAACCGGAGTCCTTTGACCCAACGTCACAGCTCAACAACACGGTGACAGATTTACTTCATGGCGAGACTCTCGGAGCTCATAATCGGCAATTTGAGCACGAAGCAAGTGCTATTATTATCTAGGACTCTGAGAGAAGGCATAATAAGCGAACTAACGAAGCGGTGCGTTGCAATTCACCTCGCACGGTTACGTTATGTGATCCGTCACATGTTGACTACCAGGTATTTATAGTATATATAGGCCGTATTATCTTTACGAAAACGAGTTCGCAGCGGTTGTCGATCACATCGCATATATATACCTGGTATATGTTTACTATTAATAAGACCTTCACATAATATGGGTCAGGGTGGGTGAAATGATCTATTTATGACTTAATCCTATCGACTTCCCATCGACTTCCCACGGTATCCCATCGAATTTCATTGTACCCCACCGAACGCGGCATCTCTCGCGCTGTACACGTACTTACATTTACATTTACTGTAGTACTCCTCCCTTCACCCCTCGACCTCTCGCGTAAAAAAAACTAGACTCTTAGGAACTCAGTTCGCGGCCCCTATCGCCCGATAACTATCCTGTTGAGTTTCAGTGTGAATTCATTAATGTTCACATTTTCAGGAGACCATGTATGTCCTTTTTTACGAATAAAACTACTATCGTACCAACTATTATTGTGCAGTTTTCAGCCAACTCTCATTTGCCCCCTGAATAATGTATAGGGAAGTATAGGGAAGGTAGGACCGTACTTATCGAAGCAAATTTTGTCGACGTGCTTCACTTTTTTTCTTGATTTCCAAGCGGATGCCAGAAATATAAAAAATATGGAAATTCAAGCTTTCCTGATTTTTTGGCACCCATTGTTTTTCCGGGTTTTCAAGTTTTTTTGTTTATTTTAGTAGGAAATCAAGAAAATGGAAGTGGAAACAACTGCTGTCACAACTTTTGCTTCGACAAGCGCGGCCCTTAGTTGAGAAGTGAAGAACGACTCTCAAAGTATGAAGATTCAACACAAAAAAACGACGACGACGACGACGACGACGACGCCGCCGCCCCCCGCCGCCACCGTGCAGGGCATCTATGACAACCACGACGACTGTGTACTGCTCGCAGTACTTTAGTTGTCACCATGGTGTCGAACGTGCTATTAATATTAATAGACACCAAGGGCATGCTGTAGTATCATTGCGGCTGCACGAGTAGTCGCTATCCAACTCTTAACTTCAAGCGGGTGGTCCTCGAAAAAGGTCGGTGCGGTTACCTGGTACCTGGTATGTGTGAAGGAATCGACAATTTTAACGACCACGCATGTATTATGTAGTTCATAGCTTGAAAAAGTGAAGCCTACGCCTCCGTCTATACGTAGGGGTATCTCAGGCAACCATTTGCAGTGCACCAGTCAGTCGTAGTAGTACTATTGGTAGTAGCTGTCGAACGTGCAAGACACCAATGAGGACATGCTGTCATTAGAACTGCACGAGTAGACATTACCCAACGCTTACAGCAGTACAATAGTAGTGGTCTCTCTATAGGGTCGGTATGCGCCAGGAAGCAGTAGCGGCACCATAGCGGCAACCGGCACCAACTACTCCGCACACTATCACACTGGTGGGTCCCTTCTGTGCCAAGCGATTCTACAGACACTGTAGCGGGCTACCGGCACCATAGACGGGCCACTAGTGGTCTTCCAACTTACAGTGCTTGTCGCCGAAAAAGTCGGCGCGGTTTGTAAGACAGAGTTGACACCTATTCAACAGCTATCCTCTAAATCGAGTGAAAAAAAAAATAAGCCCGCGCCTCCGTCTAGATAGAGCATCCATGACAGCCATCACCACTCGCAGTGCCTCAATTGTCGTCGTAGTAGCTGTCGAACGTGCAGGACACCATGGACATGCTGTCGTTGCGGCCGTACGAAGGGCAGTCCGAGAAACCTTGGCCGCGTTCGTTGCCTGAACCAGGACGGGACCCGGCCCCGACATCGAAGGGACCATTGTGCATGTCTTTGTCGGCTCGCGTTAAGCGCTGGATCTCGGCAACTTCTGCCGCTGCTGAGGCGTGAAGCATGCTCTTCATGTCCTCATCCTGGCCTCCTCCTGTCATCATGCTCCCGGCTGCCGCCATTTCTGCGTTCGCGTTTCCGGTCACGAAAACAATGCAGTTAGTTTGAACAGACTAGTAGTGAGAATAGTGCGGGGCACTTCGTCCGGCAGCAAGGTTGATCATCGTTACTGTTGTTCTTGTATTATTTATTAGTATTTCTCTTGCCATCCGACAATGTGCAGCATGATCTTCAACATGGATCACTCATAACTTTCCCGAAAGAAGAAAACCTCGGAAACGAAAGAACTAGTTTTGTGTTATTGTTACTACGTTTGCCATCCGACAATCAATGTGCAACGTGTGTCGAACGCAAAACAAAAAAAAGGAAGAAACGAAAGCGAAGACGTGTAGAAGAACGACACCCCAAAACCGATTGACACCAAAACCATCCTCGACCACATCGTGATTAATGTTATTAATGTGTTCGCCGTCTGACAATGTGCAGCCTGAACTTCAATGCCAATCACTCAGAAACATCGCCGAAGGAAGAAAAAAAAAACAATGGGAACCAGAACAATTAGTCTACCAGTAGCTCCCTTAATACCCTTGTATCCATAGTAACACCTGGTATGTAAGCGTACTATAGTAAGTACCTATGTCATCCAGGTATCTCCCACCTATCAGAACCAAAACGTTCAAAGCCACCGACCAACCACACAACTGCAGGCACGAAACTCCGATATCTTTACTACAGTATGCTTCGAAGTATGTCATCTAGGTGTGTTCCAACACCACCATGCAGGAAACTCCTGCAAAGACGTCGACCAATCACAAAACGGAGGGGAATAATCCCTTCTGCTCTAGTACTGGTACCTGAGCATATATATGTCACGCAGGGACTTTCCCCCAATCAGGAAAGGCGTTTAAAACCACCACTTGATCACAAAACTGCGGGTGCGAAACTCCTTTCTCTCTAATGTATGTCATCCAGGGATGCTCCAACAATCAGGAACTCCTCAAAAATCGTCGACCAACCACAAAGCCGAGGGCGCAAGGTCCTCTTTTTCCTTTCCTGCTTTTCTCTGTTACTCGTGGCTTCCTTCAAAGTTACGAAACAGGGGCAACCCCGATTGGCATTTGCTGTATATCTGCATGTGCACGCTCACCTTTCAAAGCACGCAAGGCGGTAATTGCCATAGGTGTTTGCTTGAACTTGGCCAAGAGATTCTCCGCCAACATCTGTGTGCGAAATGCTCGTCGAGGAAACAACATGGTGAACCCAGGAAGCGAAAGAAACGCTTCACACGTCGGACAGATCACGATCTAGATACTATAGATCCTACAGCAGTAGCGTGCCGTTAAGATATCTTGTGCAGGATCTGTATTGTAGAGATCCAACCCGGGAAACGTGTGCTAGATCATGCAGATTATCCGGCTTCCACGCGGAAACATGAGCTAGGTCACATACAGATCAGGAATGTATCTACACTGAAAGCTCTAGATCATACAGTGGGGATCGATTCTCTGTCCGACGTGAGGATCCTCCTTAAAAGCGACACCACCAGTCCGTGAGACTTTTGTTTTTGGTGTGGAATCGTCCTGTTAGCGAGCGAGCTTCTCTGCACTTCTGTAAAGTACTACCACGGTCCATGGTGGTGGCAGTAGCTCCGCACTACAGCAGTGAAGTGAGAAACTAAGCCTTCTGCCACTATCTTGTCGATCTGTTCATAGCACGTGCGCCAATTGGTGGGCTGTCGAAAGCGTTCTACGATAGAGGTTCACCCTAATTTTTCTGAGGCTCCTGACTTAAGGAGCTCCACACCTCACCCGATAACTGAATTCAGCAAAAAGCCAATTGCAACGCGGCGAATAATCCCATATGGCCCGAGTCTAGAAAACGTTTTTTTTTATATCAAGATTGGCATTCCGACGATTTGGGCTCAAGGAACCCCGTCTTTCAGAAACAAAATTGCAGAAATGTGCTACCTCTATCGTAGAACGGGTCGTCGTTGTAGTAGTAAGCGAGCTACTCTGTTGGTACGATACTTCTACACTAATACCCCATTATATAGTATTACGGCGGAACATAGCAATCAGAGCCACATATTGTGGGGGAACATAGGGGGATGTGGTACTTTTTTTGTCAAGTTCGGGTTCTGATTTCTATGCCCCCCCGTATCAGTGGCCCTTGCTCTAGTACAACTCCCCTGTTCTTAGTAATTACCTTGGCTATCTCGTCGCGCTGTCGATCCAGTACGTGCATCCTTCGCTCCGCTGAGAGCGCCAGAAACTCCTCCCGGTTCTCCAACAACTTGCTCGCCTCGTTCCTGTACGAGTTGCTCACATTCACCTCGTTCACCGAACCCTGCGCGAGATACGTCTCAACTATCTTGGAGAGCGCGTCGAACTGCTCACTAGGGTCGCTCATGCTCTCGTAATGAATCGCCACATCCACCAAGAAGTCGACACTCTCCCCGCACAGGTTCTTCTCGCAGAAATTCACCAGGAGCATTTGTAGCGTGTCGTTCCGAAGCATCTGGATCAACCCCCACGTTTCTGGAGGGCGGTTCTGTAAGCTCTCGCCCCCGTTACCTCGCTCTCCCTTCTCCCTGTGTCGTGCCCCTTCCTCGTCGCCGCTATCACTCCCGCAGTAAATTTGTCGTGCGGAAAGGGTGCTGTGGAGCGATCGCTTTGGCCCGACGCCATAGAACGATCTCAACGGTCGGTAAAAACTGGAAGCAGCCGGACGGGGTACGTGTGGACAACAACAACGGCCCATCAAATTTGGTATCAAGGAGTCGACAACACTGATACAAAAGGGCCGGTAAAAACGGGATTCAAATGGTAGGTAAAAAACAGTATCAAATGATCGGGGAAAACTGGTACCAAAACGTTCGGTATAAACTGATGTCAAACGGCTGAGAAAAAACTACCTGCGGTACTGTAGTATTAAATGATGGGGGGACATGGGATCACAACAATCGGGACAACATGGTATCAAACGGTCGGTATAAACTGGTTTTAAAACGGTCGGTAAAACTACGGAGCACCAATTGGTCAGTAAAACTCGCGATTGATAGTCAGGTAAGAGGTTCGGCGAGACGGGCGATGTGAAAGAAGCGCCGAGCCGATTCCATTACTAGAAGACGAAACCTGATACAAACTTCTACGTACTTTTAAGAAACGTCTTATATCCCGCTTGATTGTGCCATGCTTCAAGCCTGTTCCACAGCGTATGGCATCGGCCAGCGTCGATCGTAGGGGAATCCTGATGTTGTACGCCAGGTACGCTAACACGAGACCGAGAAGACTCGTAGGATCTATGAGCAGAAGGTAGAGGAGATTGTACCGAGAAAGAAATAAGGAGCAAGGACATCAAGTGGTGTACATCTATCTATGATCGATGGTAAGCTCGAAGTAGGTACAGAAGGGAGTGAGACCTCGTGTAAAGGTTTCCTTTTTTTGGCTTCCCTTGGTTTTGTCCTCCGTGCTAGATATGTTAATAAGGGATCGACGTTGAAGCTGCATATTATTGTCAGAATCAAGATGGCCAACACTATCGATACACTACAATGATAAGAGAGTAACCTATGCTAATCTATCCTGTTCTTTTTGTTTCCCTTGGTTTTCTTTATCGGTCAATGCTTACCCTTACGTAGTAAGTGACCACGCTGAAGCAAGCGCATGCTGCATATTTGTCGGATGCTATCCATATATCTGGCACACAATATTTAGGTTGACTATCTATCCCAGAGAGCCCACCCCTTCACAGAACCCCCCCCCGAATTCTAGTAGAAACGTTTGGCCAATAACAAGCATGTATGCATCGACCACTGCTTGCTCGGGGGTCGGGGGAGGATGAATGTTGTGCCCGAACCACCGTAAAGACCGTCGAGCTCACACTTACACGGGGTAGGCAGGGTGCGATTGCTGTTCAGCGCTGGCTCCCTCGACAACGGTATCGGCGCCGAAATCGAACATTACATTTTCGGCAGGCTCTCCGTCATTTTTTTCCCGAAAACACCCTGGTCGAGATTGGCAACCTTCCCGTTCTGGAGCAATCGAGCGCAGAAATAGAACGATCGCACCCATCCCTGTGCTAACTCAAAAGACCCTACGTATACTCTTTACTTTTCACTCTTTACTCTTTACTCCTTACCAGGTACTCCTTACTCTTAACTCTTTACTTTTTTTACTCTTTACTCTTTTCTCTTTACGGTACAACGCAAGGACTTGTACGACACGTCACGGGGCGTACATAGTATATAGCATATGATCCGGCATGCTACTAATAGCTAGGATAGTCCTACTGGCACCGCTGGACGCTGACACTATGATATAATACCCGAGAACGGTTTTACGTCATTGGATTCCAGTTACTACCCTGTTTTATGTGGATGGTATAGTTGGAAGCACATTGTCAGAGGGCAAATGGAAGGATAATGACAATAATAACAATGGTTCATACCGCACATTACACGAAAATTTTGAGCTATTCGGTTGGTACACTATAAACAAGTACAATCGAGTCTCAGAAGGGAAAAGGCAGCGCTCGCCCCTGGGCACAATCAGCTCTGACTCCGAAGGTTCACAGCGACCCATGCCACGATATATTTTTTTTTCTGAGGGTCCTCGCTTGAGGACAGCTCTACCTTGCCCCAAAGCTGACTTCCACAAAGCAACCAAACACGAAGCCGCATAAGAATCCCGTGGGCCTACTAGGTATGTACCAGGTACCTATATGTTCGTTAACCCCTCTACAGCAGCAGCAGTAGGACTGTAATCCCGTCATGGCAAAAAAAAAACCGTTGGGATTATAGTCAGATTGAGGTACACGTACACTGCAGTACTAGAAGGGTTGGAATAGCGATACGATGGTTGGGTACTATAGTACCTCGTTTGAGGAGTGCTGCTGTCACAGTCAGAAACATTTCGGCCGAAAAAAGGTACCAGGTACCACAGCAGTATCGCTACTACTAACAACATTTTCGCCTGATTGAGAGCGTAGTATCTGATTGAGAGCGAGATTGCGCGATACGCTGTAGCCGGACTACCGCTGAGAGGTGGAGCTTGCTGTGTAGCTTGAATTGAAGGGCTAGCCCGTAGCTTCAAGCCGCTACCCTGGTCATCGTGTGGGAGTCTCTCGTTGTGGAGCTACAGCCGGGAGCAGAAGCTACAGTAGAGCCCACCGCCCAAGGCGAAACAGTTTGAGGCAGGAATAGCCAATCTGGGGAAATCTAGCAACTTGTCTAGCTCCTAGCTGCAGCATCCGATGACGATGACACGCATATATATGCTCGCGACGCTGCTGACGAGACCTTCAATAATTTGCGCGGCTTCTTGGAATAGCCCGTCCCCTACTTACCAAGAAATGGCAAGAAGAGGCGTCTGGACCCGAAATTTCAATTTAGTTGGCTCTCCCTCTCAATCAGATACTTCGCTCTCAATCAGGCGAATATGTTGTTTACTGTATGTTAATGCCCCTATCTTGATAATAGCATCCCCCCACAAAGACCCTCACGGTAATTTCGTTCTTGTCGCCCGCTGGCCGATACAGGAAGATCAACAACCGCAGGGTTGGTATGATAGCCCTACCCGCGAGCCTACAAGCCACGTGATCATGTAGGCCATTTGGTGGACTTTGCTATATAACCAACATACCTGGTAAAAACAGTATCTACTTTCGGGTTCGTCGAAGCTCACTATATAAGCTCTTTCGGGGAAAGTTATGAGTGATCAATGTTTTAGATCATGCTGCACATTGTCGGATGGCAAGAGAAATAATAATAATAATAATAATAATAATAATAATAATAATAATAATAATAATAATAATAACAATAATAATAGTAATAATAAGGCCGCACTGGTCTCCGAGTCTGTCCTCTCGGAAATCAAGATAATTCTATGCTGATAAATGAACCCACGCACCCCATGCTCAGAAGCGGACGATCTACCCGTCAAGCTCTAAGTCACGCGACAATGTACGGCTAGTGGGAGGTGGTACATGACCAACAGAAGTGAACGATCGGTATGATATACTCTATGTTTACCTTACAATACTCGTAGGGTGCATGTCTCGAGACCTTCAAACGTGTCTTTAGTCACCGCCAAAATAGCCTTAAAACGCTATACCGGGGATGTTCACGCCAATGGACGGTTGAAAATCAGGTCAAGACCCAACAAACCAAAAAAGGGATACAAATAGAACGTAATGAGAAGGAAGGAGCAAATACAGCAAATAGAGTAGACAAGCCGAAAGTTGGCACGGAAGGGAGGTAGACTTGGTGCACGGGTTTCCTTTTGTTTCCGAGGTTTTCTTCTTTCGGGAAAGTTATGAGTGATCCACGTTGAAGATCATGCTGCACATTGTCGGATGGCAAGAGTACTACTAATAATAATAATAATAATATATCCTGTTTTCTACCACGGAACACCGTTTTCTGCCACTCGTCCTAAGCGTATTGATACATAACGTCTCACGCACCTGACGTATAGAGCGGCTGCACATGCGACGAGGTCGTGAACCGTGGGGGGTACCGTCTTGTCCGAACCTTTCCACCAGCTGGAGGTTTTCAGCAGGGTTATGTGCGCTGTCCTCGTCGCTGTCAAAAACAGAGGTGGTGGTGAGTGTTCTGATATTCAACCTTGTACGTTCGTAGCAGCTATAATATTACTTGCGGCTCATAGTAATCAGAACCCGCAATTCACCCAAAAAACATGCATCCCTCCATCTGTCCACGCACCGCTTTTGTTTTCATCATCATCACTTTTACCCTCCAGCTTAACTCATACCTGGTAGGAGGTTTGACCCTCAACAATCTTCTGGACAAGTCGTGGTCACAGGTGTCGTCCCTTCTCCCCCCCGGTACGTGGCTTCACTTGTATCCCGCATAAGGTTCTTCAGGATTCCCACTGCTCGTCGGTTTTCATCGAATGTTGCTAACTCACGCTCTCGCATATTTGGTTCTGATCACGACTGTTCCTCCGCACTACTTGATGCAGTAGTGTAGTGATGGGTTGGTCGGGCTAACACCCATCAAAAACTGGGACTGCTTTGAAGCGCCCACTGCTCTGTACTTTTGTTTTAATGTCATAATACTGTGTTTGACATTCGACAACACGCCAGAAACTCATGTTTTTCACCGTCGATTCTTGATTTTGTTCACATTAATAGCTTCACGCTTTTGCTTCTGGTGGTCTGGATTTTCTGGTATTTCATCATCTTTATGGTTGTGGACACTCACGCTATTATTCATTGTCAGAATGCAAACGAAACATAAGCATATCCTCGTAACATTTATACCATACAATGCGGAAAGCGCGAAAGCGTGAGCTATTAATAGCAAGATTCGATGAAAACCGACGGGCAGTGGGAATGTCAAAGCTGAACCCTCAGCGCGATAAGAATGAAGGCATGCCTTATTCCGAGGGGGGGGGGAAGGGGAGACACCTGTGACCTATGACCACGGCTTGTCCAGAGAGCTGGAAAGTAGAAGCGTTGGCAAACAAACAAATACATAAAAACCACGGATAACTCTCTCCAGTGCCTGCTGACAATGTATCGCAGTGCACAATTCGTTCTGTTATGCGCTGAAGGGATACTCGTGACCGTTTTCTACGTAAGAAACAACCCCCGGGAGATGATAAAACAAACCTCGAAACAACACGCCCGTCATCAAAGGGATTAGTTACATACCACCCGACCAGAGGAACCCAGGGCGGGTGATAAAAAAAAAAAATGTGGTGTATACTCGTGTCCCTTTTCACCTGTACGTAACGCAAAAAAAGACTGAACAATAGCGTTTCGCCAAGTGCCATCACGATATAGCACTCCTGTGTTACTACTTTCATTACGTTTGCCGTTTAGGAATGCGCGGCGCGAGCGTCAACGTTGACTACTCCTGAACATTCCTCGAAAGGAGAAAGCCATTTGCAAGGGAAACCGCAACAATCGAAAATGTTATAGGAGCCACTCGCACCGGCCCGTTTCTTTTCGGCGGACTTGCTATCTATTTTGCTTTCGGACGCCGTTCGTTTCTTGGAGTCCAGATATCGATAAAATGCAGTCCTCGCCGCCTGCCACAACAAATGTAAAACATTGCTCTTCTGTCTTCTGCCCACCCCACCTGATGTGATTGCCGTCGCCAAACATATGTAGCCGATCTCGTTTCGGATCCGAAAGGCATCACTAGCGTCCTTTAAGCGGTTCGCCATCGACCTCATCGCCATGAGATAGAGAACAGTGAGCGGCAAGAATATGCTGAACTCTTCTGAGAAGAAATAGCAGACACCCGACCGCCTCCTGGAGAGCGCCGCCAGAAAGGGATGGGGAAAATGAGATTTTGTCGAGGGAGGGAGGGAGGGAGGGAGGGAGGGAGGGAGGGAGGGAGCGGTAAGGAGGGACCTTCAAGAAGGGAACGTGGGGGTATTTGTTTGTTCAGAGCGAGAGAAAAGAGACTGCACGGTACTACTGCGGTAGTAGCAGAGACTGTTCGATCCAAGTCGGACTGGAACATGTGTACTAGAGTATACGATACATCGTCGTAGGGAAAGAACAAAACGTATCATTAACATACACGCAAACACGCGAGTGAGGTAGGGGGGTGGGGACTATAGAATGGAGCTACGACACCGTAGGGTTCACACTTTCAGAACCGCATCACCTTTCGTCATAGGGTTCTATATGCCGCACCATTTTAAGTAGGAGATTTGCTTCCCTATTCTCCACCCAATCACAGCAGTTTTGGTTCTGCTTATCGAGTACCTGTAGTGTTCATATCGCGCCATACTGCGGAGAACACCTACTCAGGCTGTTTCCGAGCGATTGAACAGCCAAATACGATTCCGGTGAAGGTTCAAAGCACAAAATTCGCTCACGCCAAAACAATCATAACCTCCACAAAACAAGCAATGCTCATACCAGGCGTGACCAAAGCAAGCACCAAGCAGAAACGTGCCCTCTTAAAAGTGCACAAAACGTTGACCTACTGGATTCCACGACAACCCGTTTCGAACTTTAACACAACGGCGTAGCCTTTACATGTTCGCGCTCAATTCTGGCGTCGGTGTCGCTGAGTAGTAGCTTCGCCGGTTGCTCAATTCAACATGAAATGCGGAAACAAATCCTCCCCTAGGCGCGCTTTTGCGAGAAATACATCGCGGACGAAAATATCATCTAACGTTATGAAGTACCGTTTTCTGGATAATTCCCCTGTACAAAGTACTGCTGTAGCCCTCGCTACTATTATTAATAGGAAATCACGCTGGAGTATATTTGCGGCTGTCGTCAACTTGTGTGCGTTGGTGGGAGGCAGAAGAGTCGAACACGATGCAAGCAGAACTCGATATCTACAGCAGCGGTAAGAACGGTAAAAAAACACCACTGTTTCATCTGTACTTTGGGACCCTCGGTACCATGGTAAAGAGCGTTGAGTTCGCACGGGGATGCGGTCGTTTTGGCTATTCACGGGTCATGACTCAATGCGCGGGTCGGCTCAGGAGGTCTTCAGTATCTCATGTGTCGGCCCGGGTCGGGTCGGGTCGGGTCAGGAGGTCTTTCAAGATGTCACGCGTCGGGTCGGGGTTGGATTAAACGACTCGATCCGACCCGCGATTTTATGACCAGACCAGTGAGAAGCCTGACTTAAAGTAGCATACCTTAGCACACCTTAGCCTTCAACTGCAGACAGTAGTGGATACAGACAGTAGTGTCAGCTCACCGCCCTTGGAGTAGTGTCATGCAGCGCGCGTGCGTGTCGTATGGCTCGATTAGGACATCAAAATCGACATCAAATGGACACTAAATGAACATCAAGCGGGCACTAATTGCGTCGTGCCCTGTTCCCACATTGACATTGTACTACTGCACGCTGTAATTGCCATCTGTTGTCGTCTCAGATGTCAAAGAGACTTGACAATTAACGCTGAAAGCACACACCAAAAGCTAACTACAGCAGTAGTACTACTGTAGTATGGGCTCGCCAACAATAAACGCCTACGCACGGAGTCTGAGCGAGACGTAAAACTTTCTTGTGGCACAATCCTTGAACATCCTCGAGCCTAGACTACTATTACAGTAGGTACAATAAATGAGCAAGGGTGGTGCGGCGCTGTAGTGCGTATTCAACAGGGTATACGCACGAAAGGAGAATGAGGAACTCGACCCCCGGGGTTTCGAAGCTTTTGCCTACCTCGGTGACATCAACATAGGTGTGCCAGAGAATACACGGAACACTATGAGGGTCATGCCCTTTCTCCAGCACGAGCTGTGCGGATTAGGCATTGCCATCAACCCCAGCAAGGCGGTTTCTTTACCTCCAAAAGGGCGTATGCTTACGTCGGAAGATATTGCACGTCTGAGGATTGGTGTTCGCATTGCGGAAGGGGGGGAGGGCAAAGGTGGTCGGCGTGCCCATAGGCACTGATGCATTCGCGGTGAACAGCGCCGTGGAGATAATCCGAGACGAGGGAGCAGAGCAACTCGAGCGCATCCTTCCGCGTGTGCCGGACAAACGGTCGGCGAATTTCATCGCCACCAGCGCAATGGTGAGGTGGATCTCCTACTATGAGCGGGTAATGGACCCGCGGCTGTCCCTACACGCGTGTCAGCCGGCAAACACTAGCGCAATGTGGATACTCGAGCGCCTTTTCGAGCTTCCACGGACAGCGGATGAATGGCCGTTCTTTGAGAAGATATGTCCGGCGAACTGGTTGAAAGAATAGTAGCACTTAATTGAAACTTGGTGTAGCGCTCGCCGCTGGGCACGATTTCTTAATCCAAATTTCCTGGCGTCCTCCGAAAAGTGAGCCTTATGTTTTCATCTTTGTTATTCATTTTTCGGCGGCCGGTACTGTAATTCACCTGGCCTTGGCGAACCGGAGCTGAACGATTAGAGAGATCACGGAGCAAGCTGTCAACGCGGCACACATGCACTTCTTCTGGGCAGAAGGGTTCACGAGCCGCTTGTACTTCTGCCTGAGCTCCCTGTCGTACACCACGAGGAGCCTCGCCGCTCGCAGGAGGTACGCTGTAGATATGACGCCAAAAGAAAGGTCTGCGGAGGGTGGTGTCAAAGGTGGTACACGCACAACCGACGTCACGGAGCAGCAGCGTGCAACATGTTGATGATTACTGTCATGTTTGTTTGCCATTCGACAATGTGCAACACAAGTTGATCACTTTTAATTTTTCCCAGAAATAAGAAAAAGAAACCCAACGGAAAAAAAAAACAAACTATAATATGCACCCCTTCTGCCCCTTTTGTGTGTTTACAACCTACAGCAGTGCATACGCTATGGCACGGTATGGTATAACATGATAAAATGGACGGATGGGGCGAAAATAAGAGCGTGTTGTTTTTTTTATCAGCGTAAAAAGCCCAGTGGTCGGCATCCGCACGTACGCGCGCCCAATGTATGCCCGAAGTATGATGTCTCAACGCAGTTTAGACTTTTCTCTGGACATCAAACGGAAGGCGCGGGCGACATTTGCATGTAAATACCGACACGAGTCATGTATGTAACCTCGTATATACAGCACTACATCGTGTGAACGTTAGCCCAGCACGCAGCAGCAGTTGATGCGTTATAAGTGTGCAGAGTCGACAGGGATCGCTCGATGGCGCGCGCGAGGGAGCTGGGAGAGGGTCGGTAGCAAGGAAAACGTCCGGAAATCTTGAGACGGAAGAATGGTACCAACACATACAATTCATACAAGGACAACACCTACATAGAGTACGTACGTACGTACGTACGTGCGTGCGTGCGTAGTTTGCGTCGTAGTTCTTGCTATTAACAAATGGAAACATACGTATGTCTTCAGAGTGCTACAATATGGTTTGTGGCGCGGGAGGGGTTTCAAGTTGTACAACAACAGAAGGACTTGCTGCGAGTGCTCCCGGAACAAACAAAAACGTATGTACGAAAACACACACGCCCACAAGCACTTGATCAGATGCGAACTTACATGAGGCCCAGATGGTCAAGGTGCAGGGGAAACTGGATCCACTTACCTGCACGATAGAAAAGGCCCGAGCACGCAACGTTAAATTTTCCAAAGAGGAATCATTGCTGTGCCAAACCGTTATTGCAATGTGAGATTTGTACCATGGCCCCGCCGAAACGTACACCATCAGAGCTCTACTCTGCTAAATTGATGATGCCTTACAGACAGCAGTGTGTCATACCTGGTGCGATGGATGTTCTGCAGATCATTCTTGGCGTGCAGGGTAGCACGAAAGTACTACTAGTTGTGTTACAGTTGTGTACCAACTACTACTGTACACACTACGTATGAGGATGGTGTGTCGCGTTCAGATCACGGTTGATAGTGACGGTTTTAGCCGTACGCCGAGGATACCAAGTAAAGTCCTTTTTTTTGCACGCTCGACAAGCTACTACAGCAGTGTGCTTGCTGTCTTCGCCACCCACGGTAAGTGCCGCTCGCTACTGTATTTACCCCGGCCATCATCTGCAGGAGCACCAAGATAACATGGGCAGCACCCGCGAGGCACAGCAGGAGAGGCGACCTAGCGGCAATCTCGAAGCACTCCTTGTGGCGCCAAACGTCCCACACCAGTCCAGCTCCAGTCAGAAAAACGAAAGCGGTTACGTAAAAGACAGCCCCATTTACGAACCCGCTCATTTCGTAAAGAAAACAGCCACCCCCGACCACAACGGGGGGCAGAGAATGCGGGCTCGAAGCGTCGAACCGCCCAGCTCGCCACCTATACAACCGAAAAAACCATGGTGGCTTTCGTGGATCGTGGGGTGATGCATTGCCGCATTGCAGCCGGCAGGGCTGTGAGAGCGAAGCGACTGGATGATGGCAACGAGTAGTCAGCGAGGTCGATGTCGACGTGTCGAACAAAAAATAAAATGGCGGTTTCGTGTTCCGGTTCAGGTATGCGCGGAAAGCGAGGAGCGAGGAGTAATCCAAATCCTGGACAATCGAGTTTTGCGCAAGGTAGAACCAACGCGTGGTCTCCTTAGAATAACGAGCAGAGGTCAAGGCGAGCCATGCACTGCCTTTAGCCGTTCAAGGAAATATAGCTTTGTTTTCTACAGTGCAATCGGACCGCCGTGGCTGTATGCCTGCATTCTTTCCTTCGGGAAGGGGTTTTGACAGAAGGCGTTTTTTGAAGGGGTTCATATTATATACCCCCTGTTGGTGCCTAGAGGCCCAGTCGCTCAGACACGAAGTGAACGTGCTGTGGGGCATACGAGTGCTCTTCCGCGGCAGCGCTAGCTGCGGTCCCCATTCGCTTCTTGTGTCGCGTAGACTCGCCCGGTTGCTCTTTTTATTGCTTCGTCGAAGGGCCTAATTTCCAGCTCGTGCACTGAGAGACACCTATCTCTGGTGATCCATATTGTGAGATGGCCAGGGAGAAGAGATCGAGGTCGCGCTCGCGAGAGCGCGATCGAGATAGGGCGAAGGATAAAGAGAAGAGTCGGCAAAAGGAAGGGAAGCGAACCAGGTGAGAAGCTGAGAACAAGAGCGACAGAGGCCCCACGTCTATTGCGCCATGTTGCCCTTTTCCTGGAACGAGAGATACAACGATTTCGTGGCGAGATAATTTAGCAAGAATTGCTGCCATCTTTTTATACTAAATTTTGTATGGTGCTTCTGCTGCTGGCTACCGATTGTACTGCCTAGCGGCCTGGTCCAAGCAGTATACCAGGTACCTGGTATACCTTTGGTTCACAGGATTCACGCAGGATCGTGAGATTTCTGGGATTTTGTGATTATTGGAGCTGATGAGATGATTGCATTGCATTTGAAATTTGGCCGCCCGCAGGTATTTTTCCTCGCTTTATAGGCCCCAAGCACATCGGAGTACCAGAACGTAGAGAGGAGCAGTACGACTGACCCGGCCAATCCGGCTCAGAGCCTAAAGATGGGGAAGATTCCGTAAAGGCTTGAAATTTATAGGACAGCAGTCCTCGGGATTTATCCCGCGGTTTTGTGCGGGATTTATCCCGCGGTTTTGTGCGGGATATATCCCGTGGTCCCGTGATAAATGTGAAATCCACTCCCCGCACTAACGTAGCGCGTCCCGCACACATTATAATATCCTGCTCCCGCGCTGCGGAAATGTGTAAATCCCGTTCCTGCACAATCGCGTCCCGCAAAAATTATCATATCCCGTTCCCGCACAAACGCGTCCCGCACAAGGGGAGACCTAAAACAACCACCAACTAAACGTTTGCACGTCACTCGCTGACAGCTACAGCTCCCCACCAAAACCGGCAAGGAACGAAAATGGGTCACGTTTATTAGGAAGGCGTCGGATGCATGCATCACACAGCAGTCGAAGCCAGCCACGAATCCCACGGTCCCGTGATAAATGTGAAGTTACGTGCCCTCACAAAGGCGTCCCTCACAAATTACAATGCTCCGCTCCCACGCCACTGAAAAGTGTAAATCCCGTTCCCGTGGCGGTGGCCACATCCCGTACACATAGTACCGTTTGACCCCGGGGTGACTGAATCCCGCGGGATATCGTCCCAGAGTCGAAAAGGCGTCCCGAGGAATGCCCGGGGAACTATCGGGACGTTTTCCCACATGAGGAGATATCGTTTGACTGGGTTTTAGAGGTAGTCTTCAGCTTTTCAGGTAATGATCATGCCGCTATTTTATACCCCTGGTATTAATACCACTGCTGTATGATGCCAGACTACCGAAGTACCTGGTAGTGGTCTGTGTCAAGACTGCTGGTTGCTGTTTGAGTTTATACACGTACGGGGACTATTATGCAGTCAGTATCAACACTACATTTGTTTCAGGACAGTGCTATTAAATCTGAAACTTTAGTCTGAGTTCGGAAATTCAAGTACCGTTTGGGTATTAAACGGTTACCAAAACCGTACTACATTTCCAAACATGGTGGTTTATTGCTCCAGAATGCGGCTGTGATGATGTGTGAAATTTGAAGGAAAACACGCCCTTCCATACCGGAAGTAAGGGGTTGGCCCGCTGCTGCGGGCAAACGCCTGGGCTCGGATCCACGGAGAGAAAGCTAATACTGCTGGTATTGCAGTCTGGTGCTTGTGCTGCTGTGGTTAGGGCACACGCACTCACACGAAAGCTGTGCCTCTGGCCTCCGTCCCGGTAGAGGAGGGTACGTCTAGGGGCACAGGAGACTGCGCCGGCCCTGATTTAGTACCCTATCAAGAGCGACAGAGCGCACGCTCCCAGAAACGCAACTGAGTTCTGCTGTAGCGACATCCTACAGAGGGGGTACACCGCCACACCAGCATAGTATTGAGCCGTCCTCTGCAGCGTCGATCATACGAGCGTTCGAGCTGTCAACTCGAACCTTTCTCTGTCTTGTGCGCGCCACAGCTCTCGGCACGTCTCGCAGCGGCGCAATCTCGTAGCCGTCCGCTCGCCAATCACCATCGCCCGCCCTTACATTATTCCTAAATAGACTCGCGTTTGATTGGTCTTGCTGCATATACTTGTACTGCTTGTATAGCCTGGCTTTGGTCCTTGCTATAAAGGTTATCCTCATCAAGTGTAGGTGGTGTCTCGTCAACCAGTATACAGCAAGGAGTATTGGATACTCGATACTACTGCCGCGCCCCCCGATAAATACCTGGTATACTACAAGAGTATACTAGGTAGGAAGTAGGAAGACACTTGATTTTATTCCGTCCCCGCAGCCTTGGAATGGAATATCTAAAAGTGACGCCCGCCTGCTGTTCCGCGCATGCTCGTAGTGGTCAAGATTGAGGTCGGTAGGCCAGGTGATGAAGGCACAGAAACGTGACCGTACTATTAATGCCAAGCGTTGTGCTAAACTGCACTTTCGTTCATAGTATGAGACAGATTGGCGGTACGAGGTACTCCGTATCTTTTTTTTTTCAATGAAGAACACCTGGGGGCAAAACAGGACGCTCCGCCGGGACACGCCGGCAGCACGGCCGAGGCCACCGCCGGCAGAGTCGGGAAACGCGAGCACGATCAGGCACGACGAGGAAACAGCGTACCGAGAGGTGGACCTCATCGGGACTGAACTCGAAGACGGCTCGAGTCCTGGTGTGAACTTCCATTTGGAGCTCTCACAGCACACCGCCAACATCATCACACTTACGTCTATATGTCAGCCTCTGGACAACTTGCATGCAGCATGCAGCATGCATTGCACAGACTACGATTCGGCGTGATGCGGATACCCTGCTGTGTTTGCACTCTTGTATCACACCGGGTGCAAACACAGCACTACAGCAGTAGTACGAAGTATTACCGGTTCCTGTGCAGCGGCACCATTACCGTGTACTTTCACTCCTTTAAATCTCTATATGCGGGCGGTGCAGCAGTGTACCACCTCTCCCTGGTTCCCAAAGGGTACCTACTCCCAAACAGGTACAACAGGCACGAGTCGCACGTCATCCGTTTCGTGTACCAGTAAATGGTTGAGAGTACGTGGTGGAAGAGTAAGAGACACCAGATCCCCAGGAGGCATGGAGGTGTACCAGTTACGTGCCTTGCATCACGTCCAGGTTTGGTCACGTATAGCAGCACTACGAGGGTGTTTCATCATATATCGGCGTGTTTTCGAGGCAATTCCTCCCCTCCTTCCCCTTCCGTTTGTTCCTCCCTCGTCTTGGCGAAGACAAATGTGAGCGAGGACGGCTTCCTTTTATTTCCGGCTCGTTTGTATAGTTTGGCGCGCCTACGCGCGCCCACTCGACAGCAGATTCCTGAGGGGTAAGACCCCATGGCCTTCACAACCTTAGTATTTACGGGTATTCCCTATGCCTATTCCTGAACCTTAAGGTTTGACGTTCACCTCAAGCTATCCTCGAGTTTGCCCCACCGCACCCCCCTCCCCCCCCGTAGGCGTTCAAGTTTTTGAACCTAGCCGCGACGTTAACCCTTTCTAGAACTGCAGTTCCTTTTCGGGAACAAAGTGCTTGAAAATTGACTGGTTTGTGCCCAAAACGGGACTGCAGTACTAAAAGGGCTAAGTGAACCTTAACCTGAAAGTAACCGTAACGTCAACCGTAACATCAAACGTCGACCGTAAACTTATGCTGAATGTGGCCGTAAGCGAAACATAAACCTCTACCTCAAACGTCACCCCTACGTTAAGTCTCAAGCACTTGAACCTGAACCTCAATCCTCTTGAGACCCGGGGCATAGCGTCCACAAAAATGGAAACGTTTATAATTATCAGCCGTCCATGAGAGCATCAGCGCGCATCAGCAGTAGTAGAATCATGCTACGCCCGCGTCGTACGACTCCTTTCAACCGTTGTACCAGGTAGTTCGGACACCTGTTTTTCCATCCGCCACCCAAGCAATGACCGGTGCTGCACCAGCGCAGAAATTGTACGTACGTGCAAGGTTCTTAGATTGCATGTGTTTTTAATTCCACCTGGCACCCTGTTCCCGTATGGTACTTTATCCCCGCAGTGGGCTCATCCCGTTTGGCGCCCTGCTCCCACTTAGTGGTGTAGAAATATAAGCAACCCTCCGCAGGAGCTGCCGTAGGCCCACCTGGCACCCTGATCCCATCGGGTACCATTCAGGCCATACATATCTACAACAACTCCTGCTACACATGCAACCGTATTTAACTTACATGCAATTCTGAAAAGCCTTGCATTGCATGTACGTGCAATTTCTCCGCCTCTCCTGGTGCTGAAATCGTCGACGTTTATCGTCAACTCTTCCCCTCTGAAGTAGTCGTAGCGCCAACTTGATTATTACGTGTCGACCTTGGCCTTAACCCGAAAGTAACCGCAGCCGTAATCGTAACGCCAACCTAAACATCGAATGCCACTGCTAACCTTAACCTGACCCTTCCGACGATGGACCCGACGCAGAGACGGCTCGCTCTCGGATTGCATCACTTGGGCCGTAAAGTCAACCCGCAAGTAAATGCAAGCATAACCGTAACGTCAACCACAAACCTCAAATGTCACCCCTATCCTAAGCGTTATCCTTATCCTTAAACTTCCGCTTAGCTTATCGTCAAGCTTGTCCTTATTATCATCCTGAACCTTGCCGTTATTCTTACCCTCAACTTCCCGATGCTGGACCCGAAGCAGAGACGGCTCTCCGAAGAGATCGGATCGAGATCGAGATCGAGATCGCGATCGCGATCGCGGGCGTGACAGAGACAAGAAAAGAGCTCGTAGCCGCTCCAGGTCTAGGTCAAGGTCCCCGGAGCGAAAACGTGATCGGCGAGATAGGGATCGAGACAGCCGAAAGGAGCGGGAGAAGGATAGGAGGCCGCGAGACTCAAAGCGGGGCAGGTGAGAGTGAAACAAATTCACGTTCATTCAAACACCGTTTTTCGCATTTGTTGCCCGAGAAATTTCTGGACTTTCGATTTTCCCAGAAGTCTTTTCCGCGTTTCGTCGGCCGAGAAATTGCTGGGTTTTCGATTTTTCATAGCCATTTTTGGTGCTCGCTGCTCTTGAAGTAGAAATATATATATACTTACTATTACGGGGGACCATAGTTAATAGGACCAAATATTGTTAGTAAAAATGGTGAAATATATGGGTTTTTATGTATACCATAGGTCCTATTAACTATGGTCCCCCGTAATAGTGGTACCTGGTATATCTCAATCGAGATGGTGTTGAAGAAATACGTCGGTGGCTTTGTCGGTGTTATTTGTTTTCCGAATTCGTGGAGACGAAGGGCACGGATTGGGGGGTGGGTTATTTTTTGTCAAGTCGGGGAGACGAAATAGTACATACCTGGCTAGACGTACCTGGCACCTGTACGTACGAATATTGACGCGATGAAAAGGAACCGTCCGACTTGACGTGTCCGGCGAACGTATCGGCCAAAGGGGGGAGAAGAGGAGAATGCCGACATGGTCGACTTCCGGGGATGGGCCGAATGTATTGTACGTCGGTTGTAATTTTCGAGCGTCCGGAACTTTCCATGTTTTTAAACTTGAGCGAAAGCCAACTACTGGTATATACCAGGTACGAATCTTCGAGTACTGTGAATCACTTATGGTTACCACTACGTACGTATTAATACTACGATAACACCAATTGCCCAACGCTTTGTACGTAGGATTGTGATGATACTGCAGTAGGTCGTATAGCAGTAGGTCATACAGTAGCTCGTACAGCAGTATACATAGGTTGTCCAGTAGGTCGTCCAGCAGTAAGTCTTGCCCGCAACCGTTTGCGGCACGGTTTATAGCGTTTGTATACTGCTGTCGTAGCGTCTTTTGAATTGACGCCTGGTTGACGCTGCCGGCTGCCGGCACCCCATCATCCATGTGCTGTAGTATAAATATTGCCTGAATTTGGCAAGCTGTATTGCACTGTGTTATGATTGCCAGTCACTGGTATGAATCAATCGATACTTGTTTTGTTGGCGCTGCCGGCATTGTGCTACCCATCGCCCACCGATTATTAATATGTATCGCTTGATTGAATTTTGCAGCTCTCCGAAGCGAGGGGAGCGAGATCGCGGCCGAGAACGGTACGCGGACAGCAGGGACAGGGACAGAGACAGGGACAGGGATAGAGGGAGGGACCGCGACAAAGATAAGGATAAGGCCAAGGGGAAGACGGCAAATGGGGCGGGCGGCGGCGGCGGGCTGGATTTGTTTTCGAAACTAGCGGCCATCAATGCCAGGGTGGTGGGCACACCAGCGGTCGCGGTGAGTGAACTTCATTTCTTTCTTTTGGTCGGTCGGTTGGTCGGTCTGCCTGTCTGTCTGTCTGTCTGTCTGTATGTCTGTCTGTCTGTTCGTCTGTCTGTCTGCCTGGTGCCTGTCTGCATGTCTTGTCTGTCTATCAGTCCGCCTATCTGGGTATCTGTATGTGTCTGTCTATCTGATTATCTGTCTGTTTTTGTCTGGGTTTCTTCCTCTCTTTTTCTTGTCTTTTTTTTCAGCGCTTCGTAGACGCTGCGATATGCACAACAATAGTCTCACTTCGCCGGTGACTGTTGTCGAGGGCAGCTTTGGATATGCTGGCTGGCAAGTTGCTGCTTTAAATAATATATACCTGGTATATATATGCACACAAATGAACGAGCTCACAGGTAAACAGCCTTAACCCTCTCACTAAGAGCGTCCCACACTAATTACGAATAGTATGCCCCAAAATAATGGCTTCAGTTCTTAAGGGGTTTACAAGATAGCGAGGTTATAAACCCTTTTACTGGTGGAGGTATGACCCCACACTAAGCAGGCACGAGTTCTGAACGGGTAAACATGCTAGCAACCTTAGCAACCTCAACACGCCAGCAAAACGACAAGATGAACAAATCCGCCCACTAACACCGATGTGCACAACCCATCCCGGCGTCACTCTTTTTGACCGCGAATCAGGCGACGGTGGCAGTCGTTAGCGGGCCAAGCGCCGGTACGGTGACTGCCCCTGCTGCTGCTGCCTCTACTGCTATTCCTGCAGTGGTTGCTGGTGCTGGTGCTGGTGCTGGTTCTGGCACGGCTGCATTGCCAAGCGTTGGTTTACCACCTGCTGGGCTAGCCGCCGCGTCCGCTGGCCTACAGGCCTCTCCGCCGTTGGCTGGCGCTGAGGCGGGAGGCGGGGAAGCGGCGGGGGGGGCTGCGGGTGTGGTAGCGGGGGCGAGCGGGACAGGCCGGGGGGGGGCGAAGCTGGAAGCGTCGTTACTTGCTAGCTTGCAGGAGAAGATCAAGGCCAGAGCTGCGGCGCCCGAGAAACTGAAGACCACGGGTGTGGCGTTCCAGGCGGTGGAAGAGGTGTGTTGTCTTGCTTACCTGGTATTACGGGGGACCATAGTTAACAGGACCTATGGTACACATAAAAACCTATATGTTTAACCATTTTTACTAACAACATTTGGTCCTGTTAACTATGGCCCCCCGTAATAGTGTGTTTTTTTGTGTGGGGTTGTGTGATTTCCATCTTTGTCGCATTGCCCATTTTTTCGTGTCGAATCTGCGCTCAATTCCCCAACTGGAAGCACCTCTTCCTTTGCGTTTTTCCGGCCGGATATTCAGTAGTTCTGTTTTATCTAGCTCCGAAATTTCGCGTTGATCCAACACAATTAGGCAAGGCAGATATGGAGTCCTTGGCGCCATCCCGGAAGTGTGGCAAAGCGACAGTATTTTCCGTTCCCTTCTTCGAGGAGGCTCATCTCGTCGCTCAATTTTGAAAATGTGGTTTCACACGCTTGAATTTGCGGTTTATTGCACTGTACAGCTGTAGTAGCCGTGATTTTTTTGCTGCTTGCAGAACGAGCAGGAGCTTGTACGCGGCGCGTTGCAACCCTACGTAAAACATACGCAGTTAGTTTTTCGCACTCTTAACTTCGTGTGCCTTGGTCGGCTTTTTCTGGGCGCGGGTGGCCTCCCTCCCTCCGCGACGTTTTTTAGTATGCAGATAGGTAGGTAGGTTACAGCAGTGGACCTACTTTAGTGTAACAAGGATGGATTTCAGCAGTAGAGCTATTGTCGTATGCCTGGTACCTGGTAGCTCTCGCCATCCTGACACTATTAGATCTACTGTTGTAAAAAATGTTGTGTAAGCAGGGTGCGTTGCCATAGTAAGACCTATATAGCTGCCGTGACATGACGCGTGGTTTAGGTATTTATCTGCCGCGCCGCATCCTGTTCACCTTGCTACGGTTGGTGCCTGGTTGCGCCCCTGTTGCTCTCTCGATGCGTTCTTGATATGCTCCTGTTCTTCTCTCGCTCTTCTCTTCTCGTGCTCTTGTTGTTTTTTCTGTTCCTGTCACGCTCTTCTCTCGACATGGCCTTCTTACGCTCTCGTTGCGTTCTGGTTATGCTCTTGGTACGCTCTTGCTATGGTCCTGTTACGCCTTTCATGTACTCTTGTGGTCTTGCTACGGTCTTTAGTGCTCGTTTATGTTCTTGCCATGCTCCTCATGTGCTCCTGTGTACTCTTTGTGTTCCTCTGTTTTGTCTGACCTTGACGTCTATAATGTGATGTCTTCGTTATGACGTTGGCAGGAGTTCGCGCCGCCGCTCCCAGCGGGCGGACCCCCGCCCCCGAGCATGAAGCTCGGCCTGGGGAAATCGGTGGGCATGCCTCTGGGCAAGGCCAGGGGTAAGGGGGGATTCGCGTTCGGTCGCAAGGTCAACAGCAAAAGCAAGAGCAAGCCAGCCTTATCGAAGAAGCCTGCGGTGGGTGACGTTGCCGTTGTTGGTTCTTTTTTGCCAAAATTGGGTAAATTGGGTCTAGGCTGATTTGTAGGCTATAGTGGTCTACAGTAGTTTCCAATCGTTAGAAAGGCTAGGTCACTGCTGGAAATGTGTCCCGTCACTGCTTGTCTTAACGCTCGCTACTCGTACTAGTAATCGGGAGGAGCATTCCTTCTCTTGCGACAAGGTTTTTCTGTGGGTTTTGGTTCGCCGACTCTGGTCACAAACTTTGCCGCTCATAGGCCATAATTGCAGGCCTAGTTGCCAAACGATAGGAAGGCAAGGCTAGGTTTTCCACTTCATTACAGGGGCCAAATGCCAGTCGTGCTGCGAACTCGACCGTTCTATTTTTTTTACTTTCTTTGCCATTTTTTGTACGAGGATTCGACTACGATCGTACAAGGTACGAGTACTCCAGATGTGCTGTTCATGTTCGTCACATCGCTCCGCTTTTTTTCAACAATAATGCGGCGATCGTTGATGGTGTGATGCACCGGGTACTCGTATGTACGAGACGACCATTGTAAACTACAACACGGCAGAGTTGAATTTACACGACACCCATTTGTTACCAGGTACCTGGTATGTGTAAGTGTGAAGAGCGTATGCCACCAACCACGCTGGGCAGGGACATTTCTTTCTAGTCTAATATGTGCATCATACGGGTATTACTAACAATATCTGCCATAGCTGCGTATCTCTACCCATGCGCCAGAAGAAAAAAACAGCAAATGAGGCAACTTACTGTAGTGACGTGCTAATGTATCGTCCATTTTTACCCGTTGTTTGTGGATATACACCTGGTATTGTTTTGCAATAGGGCTGGGCGGACGACGAGGAAGATTCTGACGAGGATGTCGAGGACGACAAGACCTTCTTTGGCGTGGGCAAGGACGAACACGAAAAGGTACGTGATAGTATCTGTACCCCATCCCCTCGTTTCCTTTTTGGCAAGGCATCCCTGTTCCTGTAGTCTACCTGGTGGTGCACTAGTGAGCACGAAAACGTATACCAGGTATGATGCAGTTAGCACCCCCTCTTTGCCTCTCTGGCAAGGCATCTCTGTTGCGCTAATATTATAGTCCCGAAGCACAACCCCCCTTCGTACGGTCATCAGTTTGCAGTAGCTACGCGTGGTATCGCGTTGATGTACAGTAGTTTGGGCTGGGTCGGATTGATTCGGGTGGGATCGTGTTGGGTTGGGTTGGGTTGGGTTGTGATTTGGGTGGGATCGTGTTGGGTTGGGTTGGGTATGGGTTGTGATTTGGGTGGGATCGTGTTGGGTTGGGTTGGGTATGGGTGCTACCGGTGTGTCGCAACACCGTCGTCGCCGGTGATCCTCCTGGAATAGTTTCATCGCGTACTGTCTCTTATCTTACCCCCCACCACCCCCACCTTGCTTCTTGCCCCCCGCCTTGTCGTCCAGGGGTTGCACGGCTTGCCGCCGTGGGATGGGTCCGGTACTCCGTCTCTTGCCGTTAGCGGCTCTTCGTTGTCGGGGTCCGGGGCTGTTGGCGGGGTAGGGGCGGAAGGCGAGCCGCAGGTATGTGCCTCGATTCTTGCAGTCCAGTCATAAGACTACGCGATGATTTGGTTCGTTCTGGTGTACGCGCGTCAGCCCGTTTAGGAGGGCACGCCCACTGTGGACTAAACGCTTGGGATTGGAGTCATATTTAGGCTCTTGCACAGTTAGTGCAGTAAAACCAAAGACCGCGTTGGTATCTCTGCACGATGTTGTGTTAGGCTTATTCTATGCTACCGCTGAAGATATGTTTATTCTGATGGATATGTTGGTTGCACGATTTTCGGAACCGCAGTTAATGGCCCAAGGAGGGCAGCAGGGTAACGGCGCAGCCGACGGAGGGGAGGACGAGGGCGCCGATCCGCTTGATGCGTTCATGACAGACCTGCACGCACCCGCGGTGGCACAGGCGAGAGGCGCCTCCATATGGTACCGGGAGTGGTTGGGCGTTAGGTGTTGACGGTGCTGTTAATGAAGAGCAGTGGCCTCCAGGACGGTCGGAGTGTACTTCGTCCTATAGTATCACTATTTATAGTAATTTTGATGCTGCTGTACTGTAGGAGGCCTTTTCATTGCAAGAGTTTCGGGGTATTACAAAGTGTATGATACGATGATGGTTCTTTGGTCGTTGTATTTGCTAGACTGGGAGCGGCGGGGCCATATCGCGTCGCGCACGGGATGCTCTAGTACTCTGTTGTGGGGTCTGGTTGGTCACGTGCTCGTCATAGTAATAACCGTCCGACATCACCTTTGGTCATTCCCGTTGGTCGTATCCGTTAGTCATAACCGTTGGTTCTTACCATTGGTCATCACCATTGGCCGCATTCGTGGGTCGTAAGTAGAAATCGTTGGTCATATCCGTTGGTCGCAACCGTTGATCATAACCGTTGGTCGTGACGGTTGGCGTACGGTTCTGACTCGTGTCCGTCTTCCGTTGTCGTCGCGTTTTGCCTTTGCTTGGGGTGGTGCATGATATGGTGACGCGTGGTGGTGTGGTTTTGGTGCTGCAGGACAACATGAGCGCGGCCTTCGGCGCTGGGGACTTTACGTCATCTGCGGTGGCCAAGGCAAGCGCTTCCTCCGTCCGGGTCGGCGAAGTCCTGGGGAACACAATATCGCTCGAGGAAATCATGAACGCTACCAAGACCAATGTGAGGAGGGACCGTTCACATTGTTGCGAGCGAGTGCGAGTTTCTAATTATGATGCCGCCATAAACCAGGGACCGCTTAGGGACCGCTTTCGAATTACCTGAAGCGTCCGCTGAACGCCTTCACCTCTTTTGCAAAGGACTGTACAGTCTGTTTAGATCAATTTTGGGGTCAAACCTCTGAAATTCTAAGCAAGTTTGTCCCCAAAACGAGACTGGAGTATTACGGGGGACCATAGTGAATAAGACCGAATATTGTTAATAAAAATAGCGAAATATATAGTTTTTTTTTTGTGTGTGCCGTAGGTCCTATTTAACATGGTCCCCCGTAATACTTTTCCTGAACGGGTTAACCCTCCCTAGAATAGAGAAAAAATGAGTTTATTTGGGTGTCTCGGGTTGATTTCTAGTGTAGTTTGTACGTGTATACCTTTCACCAACGCACACAAGTTGACGACAGTCCCAAATATCCTGCTGCCCGAGTTCCTAGCGACAGCTTTACTATCTTGTATGTAGTACTTTAGCAATCGTTTGGACTTTGGTGTTCGTTGATTGTTGATTTTGCAATCGTTTTGACTGTTGGATGTTGATTTTAGCAATCGTTTCGACCGTTGGGTATTGGTGGAAATCGCAATCGTTTTGGCCGTTGGATGTGGGTTGAGTCAGCAATATTTTTCCGGCCGTAATATTTTGATTGACTCAGCAATCGTTTTGACCGTTGCTGTGACAAGCACAGCAGCAGTGTTAATAGCAGAATACAGTATTTGTACTAGTGTGCGGTAGCAGTAGACAGTAACAGTAGACAGCATTAGGCCGTCGTTAGCTGACCCTCCCTCGCTCCTTTGCATCCGCTCGTTCTGCTGCCCTGCTGGGTGCCTCCCTCAGGAGCCCTGGGAGTCAGACGTAATGGAGTCCGAGTCTGATTTCGGCGGCAACTCGGAGGACGAGGCGGACGACTATGCCACAGCTTTTGACAGGGCGGAGGACACGCCCGATGGGGATGGGGATGGGGATGGGGATGAGGATGGGGATGGGGATGGCGACGGCGGTGATGGCGGTGGTTATGGTGGCAAGGGCAGTGGCGATATCAACGGAGAAGACGTTACTTTCTCCGACTCGGCGATTCCTGTCCGGCCAAGAAGAAAGGTGGGCCAGGGAAGCAGCAGTAGATCTTATTCGAGAGTACTCGTATGTATTTTACGAAAAAACTAAGCTGTGAGATCGAGGATTTCCCTCGAAATGCACCTTTGCAAGCTTGTGTTGACCTTCGATCGCTTGTGCTATAAATCGTAAATACGGGGTGTGGTATGATAATCCCACCTATCCGGAAACCCAAGTCCGGATGTTTTATTGGCCAATTGCTGATGTTTGGTTGGATTCGGTTTGGCATGTTATGGTATGGTATGGTATGGTATGGTACGGCAGAAGTCAGGTGGAACCGATTCCGAAAACATGTTTGCTTTTCGTGGCGACCAGGTTTTCTGATCCCTTTTACGCCGCCTGCATGTCTCGCCCTCTTGCCTGTTCCCGCTATGTACTGGATGGCGATGATTGGCTTTTTGTTTTGCTACAGAAAATTGCCATGTGAGGAAGAAACACGTTTGTCATCACGTACCGGCACGCCATACGACGTACGTCATCCTTGGATTATCAGATGGATGGGACATGAGGCGACCGTGCGCATTGCTTCCCGTGTTTAGGTGTCCGTGTTATTGTTTGTCTTTTTGTAACTGTCGACTTACCATATACTGCTGTGTTCGGTGTATATCATGCCGTGGACGGGTCGCTGTGTATATATCTCGCGCACACTGATTGGCTGTAGTTTCCCATTTTAGCGCTGATTGGCGAACCCGATCTATCGCTGATTGGCCAACCCTGTTGTTTTCAGGTTAAGAGGCGACATGGCCGCAAGTATTACCCGCCGTCGGAGTTCGTACCAGCTGACGTGGGGCCCGATGGAAAAGTACAGCCCATGGGGCCTGGGCGTTCGTTCAAGGTAACCCACGAACAAACGGAAGAGCAAGACGAAAAGGAGGACGAAGAGAGGAAGGTGAGCGGGGTGGGGGGTGAATGGTCAGCGGAAGAAAATGTCGGCGTCCGATTTGTTTGTTTGGGTGAAAGTTTTGCCCGTATCATAAAAGCTTCCACATCTTGGATAACGTAACACTTGACGTTCTATGTTAGCGTTAGGCGTCAGCAAAACCCCCCCGTAACACTTCGTTATTACGTGAGCTACTTTCTGGAGTTTGTGATAACATAGTGTTATGATATTGGAGGGCGGTCGCGTAACATTATGTGAAAATGTTATCTTGATCCCGTACTGATCGCAGTACATGTGTTACGGTGTTAGGGTATGCAGCCAGCCCATAGCGAGTAACACTATGTTAGCGTGTTGGCGGAGTTCCTTGTGGCTATCGTAACACACGTTGAAGGGATGACGTGCATATGGTCAATTAAACGTTAACATTATGTTACCGTGTTAGCGACATCAGCTCGCAGCGAGTAACGTTATGTTAGTGTTTTAGCGGGATTATTACTTGATAGACAGATAACGTACACGGCCAAATAAACGCGTACATAACACTATCTATTCTATAATAGTGTGTTAGTGAAATTCCTATTACGGGGGACCATAGTAAATAGGACCAATTACTGTTAGTAAAAATAGGTAAATATATAGTTTTTTGTCCGTAACGTAGGTCCTACTATCTAGGACCCCCCGTAAAAGTGGTTATCGTAGTACATGTTAGAGGGATGACGTATATGGTCAATACAACGTTAACATTATATTACGGTATCAGCCGCAGCAGCAATCCGTAGTATCGATCGACGTTGTGTGAGGGTGTTAACGGAAGTCTTGCTACCATAACATATGTCAAGATAATAATGTACATGATCGATATCACACTACTACGGGGGACCATAGTTAATAGGACCAAATATTGTTGGTAAAATAGGTTAATATATACCTGGTAGGTTTTTGTGTATACCATAGGTCCTCCGTACGGTGTTTGCGATTACGGGCTTTTATGTTGATGTGTCAGCTCGTATGCAATGTATGTAGTGACACAAGTTAGCAGATAACTACACCCCCAATCTAACATCAACAACATGTTTCTGCCGTGTTAGCTCGTCGTACGAGTGTGCAGATTACGTTAAAGATGGATAACGTACTGTGTTATCGATGGATAACGTACCGGCGGGGTTTCCGGATAAAAAATGAGGCGTTTTATGCTGGATCCCTCCTGAATATCCCGTGTTTTGGAGTTTAAAGTATAGAGGCGTTTTTTACCGGGGATGCCATACTATCCTCCCGGGGCCCTCCCGGGGATAGTTTTGTAGGTACCCCCTACTGGAATGTCGGCGAAGTTGGATAACACGGCTGATTTATGTTACTCCCACACGGCGCTTCACCACTAACACAGGTATCACATGTTAGATCTCGGGAAGATCCAAAGCGTAACGTAGTAGCATTACGCTAGAACGACTTCGCCCCCAACAGTAACTCAGTAACATAATTTCGGACCCGGATTGATTTTTATGGTAAAACGGTAACGGAATGTTACAATCAGATCTTTACTGACGGTAACACCGTAACTTAATGTTAGAGAGACCTCCGCATTTAGGGTAACATCTTATTAATAACATAATGTTACGTATGGGCCAGCTAAGACTGTAATGTGTCTAACGTAAGCTAAGTGTTACGCTATCCGAGCCTAAGGCAATCAGATGGGGAGTCCAGATAACGTAGTGTTAGTAGTGCTGGCGTACATGGTAACGTTATGTTAAGGTGTTCTGTGTATCACTCCTCCTATGGGTTAACACTATGTTAGGATGTCATGTCTAACGCTGCGTCGACGGTAACATTATGTTATCGTGTTAAATAGTAAATATGCGGATATCGATCTGGGCGTGTTGGAGTGGTAACGTACGTGTTTGGTCGAAGCCTAGCACTGTGTTACAGTGCTAGTTCAAGGACTGATCATGGCATAACATAATGTTACTGCACCAGAGCTGGACGAGATCGAGCAACAACGTAACATACGTTCGTGGGTTTCCAGTTAACACTGTGTTACCGCGTTGCCGCGATCGCTCCTCCAGTGCCTACAATATGTTGCTACGTTACCACGTTCCTGTGTTACGCCCCATAACGTAGATAAGTGTTATCCGAGTGTTACGTTATCCTTAGGTGTGAGATTTTGAAAAACGTGGAAGTGGTGTGCGGTCGTCGAGTTTCAAGTTGTCATGAATTGGACACGTTTTGGTAACTTAACTACCTGATATGTACCTGGTACAGTAGTACCTGGTACTGTTGGTAGTATAGCGGGATCTATATAGAACTAGTGGCGCTGTGCAAGTTGAAGTTTTTGGTTGTTTTTTCATCTTCCCCTGCTCGTGAATAGTTGGTGGGATAGTTGATTGGCGTCGGGGTCGTGGGTCGTGGCTCTCTATCCGTTTCGCCATTTGGAGGATGATGAGAGAAAGCCTGCGTGTGTCTTCAAGTTAAGAGTATTTTTGCTGTTGTGTAATAGTTGCCTGCTCGTGGGTTAATAGGATGGTTGATGACGCTATGATATGGGTATCACATATGGGACAGATCATCTACGGATAACTCCCTCTTGATGATTTAGATATCTGGGGGCAGATAGATCCCTGATCTGCATTATCTGTATGATCTAGCTAATGTTACCGGGTGAGAGCCGTATAGTCTGCATGAACTACAGTAGCACACGTTTTTACTGAGATGGATCGGTGCTGTACATATCCTGCACAATATTTCACAACGGCAGGTTACGGTCTAGGTGACCTAGATGATCTAGATGATGATCTATCTGTAGGTGATCTATCTGATCTGTCCGGCGTGTGCTTTATATCTTACATCAAAACGTATGCAATGCTCTTTTGGTCTTTTTGGTACCGCAGACGTTCATGGAAGGCTTCCGCAAGGCTCGGGAGGAAGAGGAATCGAACAGCGTTAAAAGAGCAGCCAAGAAGGAGGAGGAAGTCGCCGAGGCGGAGAAGGTTAGTTATTTAATATTTCTAGGGGCTGTATTCCTTCAAGAAGGCCGTTATTTACTGCGTTCCTCTTTTGCAAAAATACTGACTTTCGTAAGAGTCGAAGCTTGAGGATTTTCCGGTCCGTGTGAAGCCTCCACGGCAAACTACATGAGGCTGAGGATGGCCGCCGGCACCCCCTGACATATACAGTGATTGACAGCCATTATTTTGCTGTCGTTTGCGCGGCCTGCATTTTTTTACCGGCGGTTGGTGGCCGAGTCACACGCGCGTTGGCAAGGCTTTTGTACGTCGGACAGGTCTAGATTATCTACAGATAGATCATCTACCTAGTGCTGCAGTAGATCCTATGCTGCCGTTGTGAGATGTTTTGCAGCACATGTCCAAGTACGTATTTACTGTAGTATATCCAACCCAGGAAACACGCACTGTACTGTAGATTATGCATATCATATGGCTCCCACCCGTCATGGTGAGCTATACCATACAGATCATACAGATCAGGGATCTGTCTACCCACACATACCTAGATCAAGTGGGAATCGATCAACTATCTGAGGAGTGGGGATTTTTTACCTGAACTCGGTGCACTGCCGCGCCCCACCGCTGTAACCCTGCGTTGCCCTTGATGGCTCGCTACTCATGGCTGTTTTGTACTACTGTTGCACTTCTTTTGCAGGACGCGCGAAGAAAAGAAGAGAAGATAGGTCGCGTGTTTGCCGGGGAAGGAGACGTGATGGAGGAGCATGAGCGGGACAAGGTCGAGCAGAACGCGTTGCAGGTGGGTTACGAGACGCATAAGATGGGGCGGGTGGCAGACGAGACTGAGTTGGCTGCCGCTAGCATTTTTCTGTTTTCGAGAAATGAGGTAATGTGAGAGAATCATCATCATCGTGGGCATTTGGTTGCCATAGTTGCTGATAGTTGCTGGTATTTACATGGTCCCGTTTGCGACACTGTCCCATTCGTCTTACGTGATGAGCAGGTGCTACAAGAGTCGATGAAGAAGAAGGAGCTCAAGCCCGTGGACCACAGCAAGATCGCCTACATCGACATCCGCAAGAACCTCTACATCATCCCCAAGTCTTTGGGGAGCGCCTCAGAGGAGAAGGCAAGCACGCCTTCCGCTTATATAGTAACCCCCCCGTGTGCCTATGTACTACCAGTAGACCTGTGACGGTTGTACTCAAGCCAAGATGGGAAGAGATGGCAGAGTGAACCTTGACGAACGCCTCTCTAACGTGACTATTAGACTGATATATTTTTTTCTCTCGTAAGAGACGCCTTAAACGGCAAGAACGTCCTTCTTCGCCTCGGTATGGGTAGCACATCAGTTTCAGCTGTATAGTACTATTAGTACACCCAACAACCGGCTGTGAGATGAATGCCAAGCTAAACCCGATAAAAAAACACGTCTCACCCATAACAACTGTTGTCGCTGCTAAAAAATACAAGGTTTGGGTTCGGCAGCTCGAGCCCATCAGTGGCATATACACGTTTGGGCTCCAAAATGTTCGGGGTTACGGTTACAGCGCCCCCCCACCGTAGCACGGCCGGAGACCATAGCCCTAACCCAAGCAGAGCGGTCTCCTTCAGTAACACTTGTGGTGCTGAGGGCAGCTTGCTCATCGCCTGCGAGTGTGTCATGCCGTCAGTACGCGCGATTTTTTTCAACCAACGTCGTGTTTGGGATCCTGCGGAAGGTTTATCTTGAAGGGTTGCAGCGTCGGGTTCCACGATTTCCCGTCGTCTGTTGCGTGTTGGGCGTTCGGTTCGTCTTCTCTCGTGTTTGCCTTTTTTCTGTCCCGCTTCCGTACGTTGCTGCCGCTTCCTTCCCTTTCCGCGCGGAAAGCCCGCGAAGCTAGTGCGTTGTCGTAGAAGCTCTCGCTTTTCGTCTGTTGTGCTTCTCGCGACCTCGCCATTTTTTCAATTCACCTGTTGTCCGAAACCCGCCCTCACCCTATAATTCTACCCTCACCCTGCTCTACTCCTACCCTACCCCTATCCCTAACCTCACACTACCCTATCCTAACCCTACCCTTGCCCTACCCCGACCCTGCCAATGGCGAGCAGAAGGAGGAGGACCGGGCTGAGCTTGAGATCAAGGTCAGAGGCAGAGGCTGCCCTCCGGTGTTGCACAGGTGGGAGCAGTGCGGCTTCAGCGAGAGAGTGCTGGCGGTCATCCGCCGGAATAACTTCGAGGTGAGGCGTTTCCGGTTTTACGTCTTGTTTTCATTTTTTCGATGTCGCTATTAGTAGTATTGCCTCGCCGACTTCGATTTTTCACATCACGAACGGTAGATGGGACGGGGTGGAGTGGGGTGGGGTGAGGCGGATTGGGATGGGGTGGGATGGGATCGGATGGGATTGGGTGGGGGGGGGTGGAATAGGATAGGATAGGATGGGAAGACGTTACTCCATTTAATTGTGTATGCTGAGTTCAGGTTAGGAGATTGGATTGGGTTCAATGTTTTTTTAGGTGGTTTCAAGTCCGTCTGTCGTTTTTCGTTTCAAACATGGTGAAGAGGAAACACTACTCGAGAGGGGAGAACCGTTGTCAACCCCTACTCCCCCGCTACCTTGACGACTATCCTCTCTCCCCTCCCGACTTTCAGAAACTGTTCTCTATCCAGGAGCGAGGGATGAGAACCTTAATCACCCCTCCCCCCCGCCGCCGCCCGTTACTTTGATGACTGTCTTTTCCCCCTTTCTCCCCTTCCGACTTCCAGAAACCCTTCGCTATCCAGGGGCAAGGGATGCCCGCGCTCATGTCTGGACGCGATGTCATCGGCGTGGCAAGCACGGGGTCGGGGAAAACGTTAGCCTTCCTCCTTCCTTTGTTGAGGCACATCTTCGACCAGCCCGTCTTAGGCGAGGGGGAGGGGCCGATAGGGTTGATCATGGCCCCGGCCAGAGAACTGGCCGTACAGATTTACAACGAGGCGAAAAAGTTTACGAAAGCCTTGGGCTTGCGAGTGACCGCGGTGTATGGTGGCGCGGGAGTTGCAGACCAGATAGCCGACCTCAAGAGGGGGGCGGAGATTGTGGTATGCACCCCCGGGCGGATGATCGATATTCTCACCATGCAGGCGGGAAAGCTGGTGTCGCTGGATAGAGTGTCCTTCGTGGTTTTAGACGAGGCGGACCGCATGTTCGACATGGGGTTCGAGCCGCAGATCAAGATGATCCTGCAGAACGTGCGGCCGGACAGACAGACGGCGCTGTTCTCGGCAACGTTCCCCAGAACGGTCGAGAACTTGGCGAAGAAGGTGCTGCACATGCCTCTGGAGATTATCGTCGGGGGGCGGAGCGTGGCCAGCTCAGCCATCACCCAGCACGTCGAGATTCGCGACGATGATGATAAGTTCATGCGCCTGCTGCAGTTGCTGGGGGTCTGGTACGAGAAGGGAAACATCCTTGTGTTCGTCGACACACAGTCCAAGTGTGACACGCTCTTTCAGGTGTGTTGCATTCGCGGGTGGGGGGGGCGGGGACAGATGGCAATATAATGATCGTACTGCTGTGATACTCTGGATGTAAATGTAAGGACCATTGTGTATCGATAGTTATGGCCCAATGTTTCCTATAGTTTCGTCCAGAGATGTTGTAGACCTTTTACGGTTTCGTTTGTTTGTTTGTTTTTGTCTCTATTGGTCTGTTTCCACAGTCTGACACCGCTTCGCATCATCACTGCTGTGCAGCGTTTTGTTTTTAGCGTCGGTCGCGGACTGCGCACGTTCACAATGCCCCCCCCCCCCAAATGCAATCGTCAGCTACAGGAGTAGTTTTTATCCGCAGGCAAACGACGAAGGTTCACTGTTTTGTACCGGTGGTGTATGCGTGTGTTTGTCAGGATTTTGTGTGTACCAGGATTATACCGGGGGTGCATGGTAGTTGTAATCGAACGTTGCCTAGCGCCCATGTGGACGACAACGACTGTTGCCGAACTGTTGTATCGGTAAACCATGACACAATACGATTCGTACTTTTTGCTGTGTCTTCGCTGTCTCTCTTGCCCTTACCATGACGCAATCCGCGGTTTTTGCCGTGTCCCTCTTGCTCACCACGAAACGGTCCTTGGTTTTTGCTGTGTCGATCTTGCTCCAGCACCTGTCCCGCGCGGGCTACAACGGATTGTCGTTACACGGAGGGAAGGACCAGACGGACAGAGACTTCACCATCGCCGATTTTAAGAACAAGTCCGCCACGCTTATGGTGGCCACCAGTGTCGCGGGGAGGTAAGCGAGAACATTCAGCTGTAGGCAGGATGCCGTAGGCAAGATGCAGACGGGATGCCGAGATGCCTAGACAAGACGTCGTAGACAAGAAGCCAAGAAGGCAAAACGTGAGAATCAGAAGTATGCGTATGAAGTGTTCACCTGGTAGTACTGCTGTACTATGAAAATATTTTTGCTGCAGTGTATCTACTACGCCTCCCGGAAATGTAGCACCCGTATGGACTCTGGTAAGGATAAGGACATAGAGCAGGGATATTATTCACAGAATGGTACCATACCATAGGTTGGGCGCTTCCGGTGGGCTTCTCTGCCCGACCGTAAGCTTTGGCATGATGAGGATGAACAGAATAACCGATGTTCTTGTGTTTCCTATATTTGCCCTTAAGGGTGGGTTAGTCGGCCTTTGCCTTTGCCAAACAAATATGCTATGAATAGCGTCTCAGTGTACCGCTCTGGCCTGAATGTAATCCACGTTTTACACTCAGATGAGCCTACAAACGGGTATTAGTTACACTCTCGTCCAGAGTGTTATTTGCTTCGTTCGTTTTCATTCCAAGCGACGAATTAAGGACCACGTTGTATACGGCTCTAGTGACCCACCGACCGGATCAACGCGCACAATCTGACGGCGAGAAACTGCCCTGCTGCGCGAGTTCCTATTAATAGCAACGTTTTCAATTTCAGGACATTTACGTGCTCACCCGCGTGCGCGCGTTTCTCGGTCCGTTGGTGGACGCTGCAGAGGTCTGGACGTTCCGGACTTGGTGTGCGTGATCAACTACTCGTGCCCGAACCACCTCGAGGACTACGTGCACCGCGTCGGGAGAACGGGAAGGGCGGGACGGAAGGGAACGGCGTACACTTTTATTAGTGCCGAGGAGGAGAAGCACGCGCCGACCCTCGTCAAGGCCCTCACGCAGGCCAAGCAGAAGGTGTGCTCGTCTCCTGGTGATTTTGGGTCGTTTTGGTGGTTTTGGCGGTATACCAAGCTGAAGTTGGCTCGTTTCTGACGGGTTTTTTGGCGATTTTGGTGGTGTTGAGTGATTTTTTGTGATTTCAAGCGTCAGGTGCTCTCCTTTCGCGTCGGTTTCGGTGGTTTTTTGGGGGATTTGGGGGGTTTTGGGGTCTTGCCTGGTGATAGTTTCGTGTTGATTTAGATGTGGTTTTGGCAGCTTTTGGTGTTTTTGACGGTAAAGAGGAAAGTGTCCGTGTTGTGTCAGTTTTGGATCGTTGTGAATGGATAGGGGTGGTCTAGGCGGTATGCGCTGAAGGTGCGAGTCTCGTGTCGGTTTTGCCGATTTTGGCGGTTAAAGCAGCTGTTCTCGTTCCGTCTCGGTTTTGTTGTGGTTTTTGGTGGTCTCGGCGGTATAAGGTGCGGGTGCTCGTTTGGAGACGATGTTGGCGGTTTTCGTGCGTTTTTGGGATATAATTCACTCTTATGCGTTCGTTGCCTGGGTGGCGAGATATAGCATCGAAGGCGATGCGTAGCACCTTGTCCATTGATTAGACGCGGGTGGAATTGGGTTCTGTTGTTGTGTTTGGGCATGTGGCCCCGCCGTTGCCTTGCCTTGCCTTCGACTTTGCCTTGCTTTGCGTTGCGTTGCGTTGCGTTGCGTCACTTTGACACCAATCTCTTTTGTGTCTGTATTATGTTTCTTTTTATTGTTGGTTTTTGTCTCGGCAGGTGCCTGCGGAGCTAATAAAAATGGCAGAGGAATTCCAGGCGAAGGTGGATAGCGGTCAGGCCCGTAAGGCTAGCGGCGGGTTCTCGGGCAAGGGGTTCACCTTCGACGACTCGGAACAGAGCGAGTCGCAGCAGGTGAGGCATGGTATGACACGGCTTGGGTTGTGGTCTTCTTTATTTGTTCTTCCCATTCATTATTTTTTCCGTTCTTATCTCAATCCTTTCTAGATAGTCGCAGCTCAGATGCGAGGTCACATAGCAGGCTATCCTCCCCCTCCCCCCTTCGGCGCGTGCCTCGCATTTTTTTATCGGGGAAAATCTCAAGCCCTTTCGTCCCTATAGACCTAGAGTAGAGTCGCGTCGAATTGGTTGATGGTATGGCGTGCGGTATGGCAGCATAGCTTTCTCATACTACTCCAGCCCGGTTGAACACACAGTTTAGCAATCTTCTGTGCATCTGTTGTACGAGTTGTCCGCCAGCACGCGGTGTGGGCGACGAGTATCCTGGATTTTGGCTGTCTGCATGTCGAGCGCTTTCAACGATATTGGCAAAAGCCGATCAGGATGAAAAAACGACCACAGCAGTCGCTGGACACCCCAAGAATTACCTCTGCTCCTGAACCTTGGCGAATGGTCAATCGACGCGAAAAGAGTGGGAAATCGGATTGCAACTCTTAGATGGTGGTTGCTATATTACCCCGTCGAGAGCTGCACACACGTTTCCGGAGACGCTGTTCCTGTTACGAGGGAACATTCTCTAGCAATAAAAGGGGCTAACAGGGTGTGTAAACTTACGGGAAAATATGTTTTTTTGGGTCCATCGTGGATTCTGATTACTACAAGTCCCTTGTACTACTTAGTTGAAATTTGGAAATTTGGGTTGAGTCGTTTTTGCCGTGTATTATGTGTAAGGCGCAGTGTGTAAAAAAATGGCATGGGATGATTGCACAGTACACAGCACATGTGCATCAAGTTGCACCTGGTATTTATACGTTTATGCTGGTGTTAGTATTGTTTGCGCTTGATGCCCCTTCCCCAGTTGGTCGTTTTTGTTTGTTTTTCCCTCTCATGATGCCTTCTTGCGTCCTTTCGCCCTCACCAAAACCCGAACCAGATGCGATCGCTGGAAAAGCGACAGTACGAGATAGAGCAGGGGCTCAGAGACCCCTCGGAGCTGCTGGGGGTGAAGAGCAAGGGGGATGGGGAGGACGGAGAGGAGGAGGACGAAAGCGAGGCAACCAAAACGGCTAGGGCTGAAAACTTGACGAAGACGGCCATTGCCGCGGCAAACAAGCTGATGAAGTCAACCGACCCATTGGAGCGCATGAAGGGCACCGCTATGATGACCTCGGCGAAGTTGGGTCTGGCCGTGCCGAGGCCGGAGCCGGGGGAGGAGGGGGCGGCGAAGGCGCTGACGCCACAGGAAGCACTGAAGGAGGCCACGGTGATTGCTCTCAGGTACTTCAGCGCCGATGGGCAGGTGAGAGGGATCGAGAGCGATCTGTTGGTGCTGTTGGTGCTGGGGTGGTGCTCTTGCTGTTTGGTGCTTTTTTTACCAAGGTATTGATTTGTTGATTTTGCTGCTGTTGTTGTTGGTGGTGGTGGTGGTGGTGGTGGTGGTGTTGTTGATGTTTGGTGGTGTGGTTATTGATTTTGGAGTTTTTGGTGTGTTAGGAGTTGTTTTCGGCGTTGATGTTTTCGGTTTGTTTCATGCATCGGCTAGGGGTAGAGTAGTTTTCGTTGTGCGGCTTGTGTGGTGCAGCCCTACGGTATTGCCGAGGGGTGTTGGGAGAGTTGTTGCAGGGCTATTGCTGTAGACTAAATGCATACAGCAGTGCTGCTTTCTACTGCAGTGTAGTGGATGGTGCGGCTTCGCTGTCCCGAGATGCTTTGCTGACTTCCGGCGGACGCAGTTTTTGATCCTCTTGGCAGCTGGAAGGTGTAATGCCACACTTAGACTCGGAGAAAGCCTTCCAAGGTACCCGGTACGGCGCTAAATTCCATGCTGAACCACATCTCTCTCTGCTGGAGGACGAGCGTGGGTGTACGGTAGTAGTGAGATGGTGTGGTTCTTTTCCGTTCACGGCGGCAAGCACACGGGGAGATGGGAAGGCACAGAACACACCAAGAAGCAACATGAGTACTGGATGACCAGTTACGGTAGACTATGTGGCGCGTTTCACGTGTATCGTGGTGTTGCCTTTCGTTCAGTTATACCGAGCGAGCGTTGTCGCTGCCGCTGCTCGAGGTTGGCATCGTCCTTCGTCGGCATGCCTCTGCATGGCTTTTGAGCAAGGGGACAATGATAAGGTCTCATGTAGGGCCTCAGCCGCCAAGGATAGATGCACTTTGTTCCACTCACCGGGAATAGAAGCCCCGTGCACTAGTATTCATGCCAGACTCCAAATGGTGGTTAGATTACCTGTCACACTAATCATAGTTTTGTTTTATATGTATCGTTTGCGCCACCCGACAGCAGTCCGTAAACTTAGAGGCCAAGCACCCACAAGGTCGGACATTCGATGGTTTTGTTATGTTTTCCATCGGCGCGGAACGTAACATTTTTTATCCTGTGCTTTGTTTTGGCCCTCTTCGCCTCGTCCCCGGCTCGTGAACCTTGGCTCGCCTTGTCTTTTGGCCTTTCTGTCCTTTCTGTCTGTCGTTCGCCCGGTTTCCTCTTTCTTTTGTGTTGCTTGCGACACTGCAGGGAACCGAGGGCGAGCCTACCCACTTCACGGACAAGATCGAGATCAACGACTACCCACAACAGGTGCGTCGTGTCGACAACTTTGGTAGTACAGTGGGTGCACCGGGTCGAGAGAGGCCTAAATAAGACCGTCCCGGACTTGAAAGCGGCCAAATCGGCATATAAGCAATATATAGTGCCCACTGCGGACAATAGCGATGTGTAGTTCAGAGCGCTTATATAGGCTTTCGCCACGGGCTCTTCAACCGAGGTACTCACTGTATTGATATTTAACTTTTGTTGGTAGTAAATACTCTGGTAAAATGTGTAGTACTGTAGCCAAATGAGCGCCAGTCGGACCCAAAAAAACGGCCTTCATACGTAGGGCTATATACCCCTGGTATACGCGTATAACCTTTTTAGTTCGCGGATCGACCAGCGGTTGGAAGGAGCTTGAGTGGTGTTTTTTTCACGGCGTTTGCTTCTGCGGTGAAAGGCACACACTGTGTACTCTTCAGTCATGGCTGGGGACTCTTTGCCGATACAGGTAGTGCACGGCAATGATGTTGGTGGCGGAGACGTGTTTGGATCGGAGCAGGGGTGGCGAGCTAAACAGGGGCTGTAGCCTTCGTCCACCCGATTACGTTCGCCCGATCACTTCTTTTAATGTTTTACTCCAAGGTTTTTAACCCTTCTTTGTGTTTTACTCGTTGGTTCGTTGCAGGCCCGGTGGAAGATCACGCAGAAGGGTACGGTGAACGAGATCGTGGAACACACGGGTGTCGCCATCATTACCAAGGGTGAGCAGTGAGCAAGCGCACGAAACACGCAAGAGTTATCAAACCCGGAATTACGCCACTACTCCAAAACGTGGTCGTGACACTACTTTCAAGTCAAAAGTGTTACAGTTTTTATTATTTCCAATCACAATCAAATCAACTTTTCCTTGATTTATTGATTTAACAATCAATTGTCATGATTAAATCAATCAAATTTGGTGATTTTTATTGCTTATTGAAATATATCTGTTGGACTGCCATTATCACACGTGTGATAAGATAGCACACACCCCTCGGACAAAATTCCCAGCTACTTTTCTCGACATCAAGACGAGTGCAAAAGCCGAGCAACGCGTCTATGAAAGTTGTCTCCAAACCCACGGTTTTCGATGTGTCTGACCCCCATGTTTCGAACACAATCGTCTCCAAAAATCGTCCCTGCGGATGAAGGTGTGTCGAATAAATATCATAATGCGTGTTACACGGATAGTCGAGCCAACGTGGACTAATAATAGCCCCGTTTACAACACGGGATTGCTTCTATTAATAGGCCGTGGGATTGCTACAGAAGTATTATTAGGCGAGGGCATGGATACTATTAATAAATAGGCCATGGGGTTGGTACTTTACCTGTAGTAATATTAGGCACGGGAAGCTTCGTTTTGGACGGAAACTACTTGAAATTAGAGGAGGATCTCGTTTGCAATCGGAAAAGGGCTTCTACAGTATTACTAAGGCCATTCTTATCCGAATTTTTTAACCCAAAACTTCGAATATTTTTCCCAAGGAAAACAGGACATCTTTCCAAATGATGGAAATTCAAAGGGCAAAAATTTGATAGACGCTTAGCATTCCTTTGTTCGGAAGCAAAAATGGGAAAAATATATACAAGAAAAATCCTCCAACAACAATCATGGAAAAATTGAAACATGAGAACAAAAAGTGCTTCTACGCGTACAATAATGCGGCCCTTATAATGGTGCTTTCGCGTGTTGTTTCATATTTTCGTGTTGTCCTTCGGTGATGGCGCAGGCATGTACATTGGCAACAACCAGAAGCCCAAGGACGGAGAGGAGAAGTTGCACCTGGTTATCGAGGGGACGAGCGAGCTGGACGTGCAGGCCGGCAAGAAGGAGATACAGAGGTACGTCCTTGCTCTGCTTGCTTTGGTCACGTTTCTAGCTCTGCTAACTCTGCTAGCTCTGGTACAGTAGCTCTGGTACAGTATCTCTGGCACAGTAGCTCTGGCACAGTAGCTCTTGCCGTCATCGCTACCATCAACTTTACGTTTGTTTGCACGCACAGGTAACGATGTGCTGTGATGGATGGCGTCATGTGACCTCGTTTTATAGGTTCATCAATATTTTTGCTCAGTCGGTTTGTGTTACAAACCGCACGACAAGTCTTTCAATGGCACCAGCTGTGCAACATTGGCCTCTCCTCGCCAGCTCCCGCCGATGCTTCCTTCCCCCCTCCCCACAGACGGCGAAGCAGGAAGGGGATAAGATTAGCAAACATTTTTTATGTATATAGAAACGTAGTGAGCGGCCAAATGCTTGGGGTGTCTATTAAGAGTAGGAAGAGTAGGAACGGTGCTCCGTCTCGAAAGGGATGCGTGGTCAATGGTTCAATGACTTAACCCCTTTAGGACCGCAGTCCCGTTTTGGGGACAAATTACTTGAAATTTGACTGGTCTGTCCCCAAAACGGGACTGCGGTTCTAAAGGGGTCAAGGCAAGCAACAAATGGGTACGCCCACCCCCTCCTCTCGTTTATTAACCTGGTATATATGTAGGTTGAGTTGGCGTCGGTTGGCGACGACGCTGTAGAACACGTCTCTGACTGTGAGCTAGACAATCAGGGTACACATATTTTTTTCCTTATTTTGTCGATCCCCATGGCTAGCGGTCGAGTTAGATCATTTTTGTGCGGGTAAACCATAACTTCGCGCTAGAGAGATGGTTGTATCACGTGGTGTGTATTTGGGCAGTGGCTATAGCGGAAATTAAATCAATACATTGACGCTGTCATCTATATGCAAGGAGATCCGCGTCACGAGCGGTTTTTAGTATTAATAGGATGCAGCTCACCCTTCATGCGGCTCGCCCAACACCTCACGGCGATTCGCGCTTCGCGCAAGCAATATCTGCCTGGTCGGTGAAAACCCGCCTTGCTCAGTCCCGACCTTTTAAGGATGCGAGGGTCTAGTGTATGGTCATACGACCACGGTCATGCATGATATTTATTAATAGTACCCCTCCTCCTCCCGTGCCCTTCCCCTCTCATCCCTGGTGCTGTCCTCGCTGCCAATTCGTTCAAACAAAATGTCCCATCCGCCGCAATGATTGATTGGCGCTTGTGTCGAGCAGAATATTGAACGAAGAGACGATGAAGGTGGCGTCTTCCTCTTCTTTCTCCTCCGGAAAGTACAAGGTCATCTGAACCGTTCGCGCGATCGATCTTCTCAAGCCGGACGCCCCGGCTGGCCCTCGCAGCCGAACCCTACGGATGGTGTGCGTGTGCTAATCTGCGAGAGCATCGTTTCGCGCGCTTCGCCAAATGGGGGGTAGGGGGTTTGGGGGGGCGGGGGGGGAGGGAGGCGGTGCGCCTGTCTCCGCAGGATTACTGAAGCTGTGGGGCTAGGTTGCCTGACGTTGGGGGTTTGGTGTACGTTTAGGTGATGTGAAGTGGCCACACTGGGCCTTAGACGGGATATGGAGTTGTTATCGGAGGGAGGCGTTTGCATTGAAATTACTGTAGAGGAGCTCTGCGGCCGCGGTCGCGGGTGCGAAGGGGGGGGGGAGGGGGTATGGGCGGATGGGGGGGGGGGGTTGCCGTGTAACTGTCTTTTTCATTTGGTGTGTGTTGGTGCAAGCGAATCAGATGTATCGCTGAGCGCATGTCTGCGTTTTTTTTGCCTTGATTCTTATTTCTTGCGGAGGTGGCATCGTCGATTTTTTTGGGGGCGATTGAGACTGCGAGCTTCGTTGTTGTTGCTGCCGCTCATGTAGGCACGGGAGAGCCCATCCGCATCGGTTTCTCTCTCGTGACTTGACACGGCAGGGTTTAGACGGCCGCTCAAAGGCGGCTGTATGATGTGTGTGGCGTTGCAGTCGACATCGAAACGCGGCCGATGCCTTACGCCTGATAATCACCGATGCGCAAAAACAGCCCACAGGACTGAGCGACTGAGTGACTGCTTTCGGCCGCTCGGGATGGGATGGAGCAACAGCAGGACCGACGCCATGATGAAGTCAGCGAAGTCAAGGCGTTACGACCACGCCAAGACTGTCAACGAACGGCCCAACGGTACGCACGGTTGAGCGCGACTAGCTTGATGCTGTGGCTGATCCGAGTGCGGTTTGATTGGGGGCGTTGGCTGTCAATCTAAAGCCCGTGCTCGAAAATCGAGCCCTCTAATCGGACGTGTCTTATGTACCAATGATTCGCGAGAGAGAGAGGGTGGGGGGCGCTGGCGCACCGGCACTCTATTTGGATTTATTTTTCCTGCAACAATTTATGTTCGTTTCCCCGCCTTCCCCTATTTTGTCGATACTACTGGTGCGCTCTACTGTAATCTGGGCGGGTTAAGCTCACCTGTGCGATAGTCGTGCACGATAGGCGGATTTGAGCGATTCCCTCCTCCGCTGAGGTTGCAGGCCATGTCACGCAATGCTCTGCTGTTTTCCATGCAAGGCTTACGAGGGGCAAGTCCATGTGTTTGCTACCACTCCCCGCAGGAGCCTTTTCGCTTGGGGGTGGAGCGAGTACCAGCTGGCGCCGATGGAGGCAGGCAGAGATGCAGGTGGCAGTGTCCACCAACCGCTGGTGATGCAGATGCCGATGCCCATGCCCATGCGGTCAACGGTGAAGTCGTCGACCCATCCATGTTTATCGATGCACCAGAATTTTGTTTCACGTGTGGCGGCTTCTAATTTGCAAAACAAAATGGGTATGCACGGCGTGCATGCGTACGTATATTTTTGGACTTGGTGCGTGTGATTTATGATGGCAGTCAACTGCTTGCTGTATTAGTTTAGTTTCGCGAAATGGCCCAAGAAGCGCCGCTTGGCTCGTGGCGCATTTTTTTCTTGTTTTTTTTCTGCCTTGCCTTTTCTTTGCCATCCCTTGCTGTGCTCCTCCGCCTGTTGGTCCAACCAGGGAGACACCACTGAGAAACGACAAAACGGGTCTCAACATGACGAGGAACTAAGAACGACAAGCGGCAAAGAGGCCAGCAAACCGACCCAAAGCGGCATGAACGGGGGTATGTATTGGATGTAGGGAGGGGGCGAGTTGAACACCACCATGAATGTGAAGGGCTCGAGCATGAGGCCATGATCTCATGCTACTCTATTTTATTGTGGAATCGAACTGTCTTTTTTCACGAACGTATTTTTGCTGCTGCATACTTTGCGATGGTACATTTGTTGCGAGAAAAACTAACTGCAGTATCATCTGGTACCAGGTATATATTTTATTCGGTTTCGGTTTTAGTTTTCCGTCATCATTAGAACATTAAATTATAGTATTAGTTTGAACAAATGTATATCTATAGGTACACTGTGGTCGCGGAGGCGGTGTTCAGGAGACGGGCTTCCTCCGTGACCACTCGAATCGAGCACGTCGTGGGTGGGCTTCCTTCTGCCGTTTTCGTGACAACAGACTAAATTGTAGCAAATGAGCTTAATGTAAAATCAACAAGAAAAAAAACAAAATGTTCGTGAAGCGCTCATCATTCATACTTATTTTCCCAAAGTCAACTGGGGTATCTGAAACGGAAATTCATTGTGTACCTGCCTGTCTGTCTGTCTGTCTGTCCCCCCAAGTTCACTCTGAACAGGACCTGCTGTACTACACATGTTTGCCCTGCTAACGACCCAATGCGATCGACGTCCGTACCGCGACGGGTATCGATAGCTGACACGCACCCAAGCGGCCTGCACCGACGCTCGTTTCCTCGGGTACCCAGTGCATTGAACTACAGCATTACCACCAGAACACAATTATTTGACAAACAACCCGTTCTACAGGGTAATTTGTGTCCAGTGTTCACCCTGTCATACGATCCTTGTGCTCCGCAGAGTCACGGAGTTTCCTACAGCAACAAGTCCGGGCGGATCTTTTAGGTGTGGGGACGTTCACCTTTGCACCATTTCGTGGGCTAGTGGGATGAAGGCAGGGCGGGACCGTAGCCCCAACCCATGCGGGCCGAAACAGACCAGAAACGCGGCTGCTCCGCTTTCGCATCGAGCAAGAAACATCCGAGCTGCGCACCGCGATTTTTCTTGCTTGCCAGTAAAAGGAATCAAACTGCACGGAAATTCCTTTTATGATAAGTTGTAAGAGCTGCTGGAGTCCGGGCCATCTCTATTCTCAAACGGAAATCTGTCAAGGCACGCGCCCAGTCTTGCCTTCTCGGGTGCTGGGGCATTCTCGTCGGCAAGCCCGAACACAAAGAGTTTTTTTAGCACCACGATCTTGAAGGAAGTGTCGTCTGCGCACTACTTTGTAGTATGGTCTTATTACCACGAACCAGAAGCATGGTCTGCACTATGTATTTTTTTTTGTTTAGTCATCACCTTTACTTTCCAGCAGTCCGACTGCTCGTCGATTTTCATCGAATGTAGCTAACTCGCGCTTTCCGCTGATCATTTTTTTAGGCAAGAAAAAGCCCCTACGAGCATGCACTCGGTGAGACTTGAACCCACGAATTGATCTTGATAGGCACTATGCTATCATTTTTTCACGGAAAATCAACAAGAGGATCTACAGTAGCCTGTTGTGGAACGTGTTAGATTCTTGTATTGGACACCATGTTACAGAATCTTCTTGTATTGAACACCATGTTTCAGAATCAATCTGCGAGTGTAGCTTTCACGCTTAAACGAAGAAATTGGGCTGCTGTGCGAAACCGAGTTGATTTTCGGATTGGGCACCATGTTACAGTACGTAGCGCTACCGACCAGCCTACCCAATCATGCCACTATGCAGACCAGTGGGTGCTATATATCAAAGTGCACATAACTATTAATAGCGCTACGGGCGGAGCCGTGACCGTACCGCTAGTATATACCTGTTACCAGGTATAATTTTAGGTTGAAAATACCCTCGCCACGGACATTGGTGATAATTCAAGAACCCTTGAGCCCTTTTCACACATGAAAAATGTGCCGTTGCCGGGACTAAAAGCCACGAGCTCTTTTTCCGAAGCGGACGACCTGCTCAAACCTGTTATGGGGGAGCTTTTTCCCCAAAAATTCCAGGGGTTTTTCCGCACGCTCTTTTTTTTCTATATACATGTGAAATTCAACTTTCCTGATATTTCGCGCTCTGTTAAAAATCACAAATCGTAGCAGAATGCCTCCGTTATCATGATGCACTTTTTCCAATTTTTGGAAATTCTGGAAAAAAGCTCCTTGATGATTCGGCCCTATGTAGGCCAGAGGATAGTGCCCTATATCCAGCAGAGTCAACCTGCGGGCGTATCGTTCATGACTGTACGATAATGGCCTGCTTGCTGTGGAACTCCAAGTATGAATCTGGTATAGAATGATAGGACACCATGTTGATTCAGAGCCACCCTACGAGTACGTGTGTTTCATTCTGATGGAGTAGCAACTTCTGCCTCTCCTAAGTGGCCTGCGCATGTCTTGTTTATGATCGAGTGGCCATGGCGTGCCAAGATACGAGGTCCTGAAGCATGATCCCTTTAAATATTGACTGTACATCGTTTCCATATACGCGAGCCCCGTACATCGAGTGGCGCGCAAGGACCCCACCTCCCCCGGACACGCCAAAGCATAACAACCCCATGCAAAGACTTGCCACCTGCGTCCCCGTAGTTCCACGAAGCCCGGGGTTCGTACACATCCGGGGCCCTTGTGTACATCATAAATGTCTCTGTCGGTAGTAATCTTGAATGGGGGAGCACCGAGAAAAGGATAATGGAACGATCTATGTGGCCGAAAAAGAGGAGTGCGACGGGAGGGGGTGACACCGCCTGCCTATGCCGGAAGCTGTCTTTCAGGATTAATTTTTTCTTCGCTTTCTATCCCCTTTGACTCTTTTGCCGCGCCAACCCGCTGATCCACTATGCTGCACGTAAAAATACCGTCGCGACGTGCTCGAGGTAACTTCTCCCCGCGTGTTGTGTCAAGTTTTCACCGTATGCTAGACACAAGAGTCCCGGACCATCTCTTCTGATCCGGGTTTCTCATGGCCGTCTAATACGAGAAAAATATAGAATCGGTGCGTAGATGGAACACAGGGCCATGTGTCAAGTCTCAGTTCGTGCCAGGTATCAGACCAGACAACAACATTCGTTCAACCTACTGTAGCACTACACACATCATTCGAAGCACATGCTGGGATGTCATACGTGGAGGACGCGTTCCGCCGTGATGGTGATCCGGAGTTTAGCAGTGTGTCCTTAGCGTGCGGTGAGGTCTCGAAATAGTCTTGTGTGCCAGGGGGGGGGTCTACTCGTGGCGTTTACCGTGACGTTTTGACAAGGAGGGGGTTGTCCTGATCCGTGGCGTTGTAGCGAGGGGGGGCGTTCTTATTGACAACTCTGGCGTTGTAACTAGGGGGGGGGGGTGGTTATTAACAACTCTAACGTTGTAACAAGGGGGGAGGGGCTGCCCCCCCCGGTGACGTTGTGACAATGGCGGAGTGTACTCATGTCATGCATGGCCCTAGTCGTATGGCCATACAGTAGACTCTCGCATCCTTACAATAGCGGGACGGAGGACGTCGGGTTTTCACCGACCGGGCGGAAATTGCTTGCACTAAGCGCGAAGCGCCGTGAGGGGTTTGGCAAGTCGCATGAAGGGTGAGTTGTGCCCTACGAAGAGCCGCTTGTGAGGCGGTCTTTCTTGCATATGAATGATTAATTGCATGCTTAGTATGGTGAAAGGGCGAGGGGGCATGCTCATTTGTTGTTTGCCTGAGTTATTTGACCATTGACCACGCATCCCTTTCGAGACGGAGCACCGTTCCTACTCCTAATAGAGACAGCTCAAACAGTTGGGCGCTCATTGCGTCGTTGGGTTATCCACACCTATATGACATTGTAACAAGAGGGGGGTGTTAACAACGACCGTGACTGTGAAGGGGTTATCGACTGAGCTATAGGGGTAAAAGACCGATCGATTACCCAGCCCAAGGTAATCCTTATAACACCCTCCCCCCCTCTGAACGGCGGGGTCTTTGGGGCGTCGGAAGCGTCTACGTCCGTACGGTGGCCTACCCGCTTCGTTCCATTACCTGGGGAACCAGGGATATATATGGGATTTTTTAGGTGTGCACGCGCAAGCGTTTCTGTAAAAGAAACGTTCGAAGTGAGGTTCGAACTCGTGACCTGGACGACGTCAAATGTGAAGGTGTTACCTACTGAGCTATAGGGGTAAAAGATCGATCGACTACCCAGCCCTAGGTAATCCTTATAACACTCTCCCCCCCTCTGAACGGCGGGGTCTTTGGGGCGTCGGAACCGTACAGAAACGCTTGCGCGTGCACACACACACACACACATCTCCCTGGATCCCCAGGTAATGAAACGAAGCGGGTAGGTCAGCGTACGGACGTATACGGTTCCGACGCCCCAAAGACCCCGCCGTTCAGAGGGGGGGAGAGTGTTATAAGGATTACCTAGGGCTGGGTAGTCGATCGATCTTTTACCCCTATAGCTCAGTAGGTAACACCTTCACATGACGTTGTGACACGGAGGTGGAGGGGGGGGCACTGGTGAGCTTGTGACACGGGGGGCTGTGTTTTCCACCGGTCACGCTATAACGAGTCGGGTGTTTGTTCTCACCGTCCCTGCAGTGTTGTTGTGGACAGGCTAAGTAGCTTGTACCAGGTACAGGATATCTCTAAGTAAGGTGGGCTGGTGGATAAAGGATTAGCCGTTTACTTCCGATAGCTTACTCAACCGCATCTATTCCAACAGGAGTGTACCACTCCTGCACTACTACTACTACTACTACTTCTACTTCTACTACTACTTCTTATTGTTGCTTTTCTACTAAATGTACTATTGACACTGTAATACTTCTACTTTTACTACTGTGCTATTTTAGTATTATGTGCTACAGTACATATTATTTCTATTTCTACTGTACTACGTCTACTACTTCTATTTATTGCATCACTTCGGCTACGAACCTGGTGATATCTCCTGACCTCTGTTCAACCCCAACGCGTTCTGGCCGGAAGTGTGGGGGGAGAGGTATAGTGGAGAGTAAGTGCGAGGAAAAGAGGGGAGGGGAAGACGGGGGGGTGGCGCGGTAGGCTAGATACTTCGTGGTGTATAAAATGAGGACAGCTCAGCACTTGACGTTCGCAGGTCAACAGTTGGAAAACGCTGCCGGTTTAATAGTAGTAGAGAATTGCCGCGGTGGATGATCTCCTTCACAAAGATTGCTGAAGAACCGCAACTAACAAACTTCACGAGGTCTTACTACAGTGTGGCTCGTGGGTGCCAAGGCCGTTTTTTTTTTCAGAACGGCCTATACTATGTATAACTGTATTGTACACTGTGCAGGTTGGTTCTCGCCGCTCGGATACTGGCGTCATTTCCTTCAAGTATCGTACTACGAAGCATCAAGCGGCAGCCAGTTGTTGCCCGGATGCTGACTGAGAGCACGGTGGCTCGGGGTCTGGGTTTGGGGTGCACACGCCTGACGGAGATATCTGCGTGGCCGGTACAAGGACGAGGTCTGGGCGAGCAGTGTTTCGGTAGTAGTCCAGCACCGGCATGTACGATTGCTCGTGTTCCATTGGGACCAGCTTCGGAATATAGCTCCCTTCATCCTGTTCAAATGCGCGGGGGGGCGGTCGAACATCGCTAGTAGTTCAGTGGTTACTGGTTGTCATTCTGTTTGCCATCCGACAATGTGTAGCTTCAACGTCGACCACTCAAAAACAAAAATGTATACAGATAACAGTATTGATAGTGGTGTTCCCAGTGTAAACGTATCACCTACGTACAGCGGGGGGGAGAGCGTTACAAGGATTACCGTGGGCTAGGTAATCGATCGATCGTTTACCCCTTTGGCTCAGTAAGCAACATTTTCACATTCTTTGGCATCGTCGAAGACACGGGTTTTTTAGAATCTCACTTCGAACGTGTTTGTTACAGAAACGCTTGCGCGTTCGTCACTAAAATTAAAAGCGCATCTCCCTGGTTCCCCAGGTAGGTATCGAAACGAAGGGAGTGGGTCAGCGTACGGCCGTACCAGGTATGCGGTACTACTGGCGCTCCAAAGATCCCGTCGTTCAGAGGGGGGGAGAGTGTTACACACAAGGATTGTCCTGGGCTGGGTAATCGATCGATAATTTATAGCTCAGTGCGACCACCTTCACACCAGACACTGCCAGATAGAAGAAACCACGGGAAGTGGTAAATATTTACTGTTGAGTACCCAGGCAATAACAACCGTGAAGAAAACCCGCGCTTCTTCAGGCATTCCTTAATGCAGAAAACTACTGTTGTTGTTGTGCGAGCGACTAAATGACAGCAAACATGACAGCTTTTTGTTTGCTTGAACACTATTAATAATTACTTTTCCCCGGACGAGGTATTCTTCTACGCCACCAGGGTTATTGGAGCTTGTTTTGTGACCCCGGACTATAATAATATATTATTAGTAGGCTACGACGATGACAAAGGGCTCAATGGTGTGTCACGCGGTTTTTCTCGCAATTTTTTCAACTCGAGGGTATGATCGTTGTCGCCCGCCTCTTTGGGAAAGTCGCCATTCATAGCCAAAATTTCGCCTCGTACACGACAATATGTGCTCAGGGAGACCCAACCAATAAATCTGTTTAGAGGTTTTTATACCCCACAAATCCGTGTTTCCTCGTCCAGCGTACAGACACCAGAGGTAAGTAAGTAAGTGTGGTTTACAAGAGCTCTGCAACGGCTATACAATTGTCAACCGCTAGCCACTACACGAGTACTCGCATTTATTTGCATAGATAGGCTCCCAACGGAACTATCATCGACATGTTATATTCACATCTACGAAACATGTATGTACAAACTTTCGCACCAGCCACAACGTGCAGCATGATGAGCTCAATCAATGCCGATGACTCTTATTATTCATACCTACCTGGTAGTTATTTCCAGAAGAGAGAAAATTCCGCGGGAACCAAATAAGGGAACCCTACGTAACTCCCTTCTGTATTCACAATCTAGATTCTAACCACCGTTAGGATAATAATACGTATCCAGACTCGCCTCGTTCAATACCCCGAGTCGATATCTGTATCTCAAGTCCTTCCCATAGTTGTGTGGGTTGGAGGAGTTGATCATGATGAAAAGAAGCTCTTGGAACAGCGGTGTTCTCCGCATCATGCCTCGATCTTCGTTCAACTGGAAAATAGTGTTGGAACAAGGTGTTATAGAAACATGTTGTGCCTCATCATCATCATCAGTAAACACACACATATACACGTGTAAATAAGAACGCTCAGCACGACGCAACAACAACAGTGGAGTTTGACTCGTGCATGCAGCTTTCCTTTTGTTTCGGTTTATATTGGGGTTTTTTGTCTGGATGGGTTTACAGTATCTGTACAGATTATGAGTCATTCATCGACGCTGAAGCTCTTGGTGAATATTGTATACATTGTCGGACGGCAAACAAACATACCTGGTAGTAAAGTACCACACATGAATGTATTAGGAGAGGATGAGGCTGAAATAAAGTATAATACTTTTCGCGGCAAAACACTGTGAGAGCCAAAGACGCTATCGTAGGGGAGACCGGTATTTTTGTTTTCGTTTTTTTGGGCGCGCCAAGGCCTCTTTTAGTCTTCGTATACTAGTTTTAGTGTTGGAGCAGTCACTTGAGAGGACAGACTGCGGCCCACTAGACTAAGAGTAGTTGATGAGGATGTGTACTCGTATTGACGAAGGCTTGACCAACATCACAACAAACAGTAGTCTACTACTACTGCTGCTGTAGTTTGTACGGGAGCGATCATTCGTAGAAAATCCGGGATGACACGCGGCAGGCAGTGTTCTCAAGGCAGCCTCTTAATACAGGTGCTTTTCATCTGGCTGCGGCCGGCGCGCCACCCTGTCATGTACCTCATACACAGCCCCCTCATGTATGTGTTAACTTCGACTTGTCGACGGTTCAAAGTCCGAAATGCCAACTTGCAGTATACGCAAGTGTATGAACTAAACTCCACACGAACAACAAACAAAAATGCAAACTAACCAAACAACAAGCGAACAAACAATCAAACACGCAAAATAAAAGCAAACAATTAAACAAAACAACAAACAACGAGCGAACAAACAAACACACAAATACACAAATAGACAGACAAGAAAACAAACAACAAACGGACACACAAACCAACAAACGAACAAACAAACAAACAAACAAACAAACAAACAAACAAACAAGAAAACAAGAAAACAAACATGAATGAAGCAGGTTGTAAAATTGAATATCGACCGATCGAGAGAACTCACAGCTGACGGTACTGTGCAGTTTTTCATGAAGAAACAAACGAACACAGCACCAGGGGTGCTGGAGCCGTATGACCGCCTTATTGGGGAGTCCGCCTAATTTATTTAAGGCTATGAGTGCATTTCTCCAGTCGCGCCAAGCGGTTTTGACCGCCATATATATATAGGGGTACTGCCTTACTCAGACCGCCTTATGCAGGGACCGCTATTACTGCAATCAAACACACAACAAAAACACAGACAAACGCACAACGAAACGAGCGCGCAAAAAAAACACATTAATCCTACTGTTGTTACGGGGGACCATAGTTAATAGGACCTATAGTATTATACACAAAAATCTATGTATTTACCTACTTTTACTAACAATATTCGGTCCTATTTCCTATGGTCCCAAGTAATAATACTGTGTTTGATATGTTGTAATGTGTGTCACCTCTATCATTCGCCGGAGCCTGCGGAAAGTCGTATTCTCGTCCACCTTCAGTTCATCAAGGCGTTCCGATACTCCTCCGGGCATGCTGTTGATCAGGAATGCATGGTCCTTATTTACACCCCTCCTGCCATTGGATGGTTGAACGCGGAGATAGAGCAACAACTGACGCATTAACGTCCGACGATTTCCATCGTATTGCTATGGTTGTGTATTATTGTAGTCATGCCTCGTTACGCTGGGCATGCGTACTGCTGCCCGGTTCGTTCGTGTCATTGTAGATGTCTTTATTTTTTTACGTGTTCACCAACAAAATACGCCGCCATCCTATCTATGCTACACTTGGTATCGTAAGTACCAGGTACTTCGTATGTATGTATGTATGTATGTATGTATGTATGTATGTATGTATGTATGTATGTATGTATGTATGTATGTATGTATGTATGTATGTATGTATGTATGTATGTATGTATGTATGTATGTATGTATGTATGTATGTATGTATGTATGTATGTATGTATTCATGTATGTATGTATGTATGTATGTATGTATGTATGTATGTATGTATGTATGTATGTATGTATGTATGTATGTATGTATGCATTCGTATATATATGTATGATGTTTCGAGGCGCGGCACCGACAGCGCACGACTTGAAGATAAGTTCAAGGTTCCGGGTACTTGTCGAAATTTGAAATTTCGTCCAGTCTGGCCCACCAGCTCTCTACGCTGCCGATTGCGAGGAAGACGCGTGCTTTCTTTTCTTTCGTTCTTTGTATTTCGCGTTTGACACGAAGTTGAGGTGAAATCGAGTAGGAAGCGCCACACTTGATGCAAGGGTGGCGCCCAAGGGAATGAGGAGGGGGGGGGCAACGGCTGCAAGGAAACCGCGGTTGACGAAAGCACAGAAAGGAGACGGCAGAGGGTTGCAAGGTATTTTACCGACTCTAATGCTGTAGTGGTAGGTAGAACCTGTTTATGCTACTCATACCACACCTGCTGCGGTCACCTCGAAGGTGACTTATTTTGTTGTGCTTGGGTTTCCTGCTCTTGCTTCCTTTGGTTCTTAGTCGTACTCTGTTCATTACCGGTATGTTGTTGTACGAGTATTGTTTATTTTGTTTGTTTATATAATAATATTATTATTAGGCTAGCCATCCGACAATGTGCAGCATGAGCTTTCACGTTGATCAATCAAAACATTCCTGAAAGAAGAAATCTCCGTATACGAAGGAAACCTATACATCAATTATATCTACCTTTTATGTCTACTATTATTGTCTGTCACATCCCCCCCGGGGGAGCGCGACACTTATTTATTTAGTTAGTTTGTATTTAATGGTGTCCTTCGTTCTTTCGTTTTTGCTCCTGCGTATCCTATCTGGATGGCTGGCATGTTTATATGAAGTTCCTGTCGTATCCAGTACGGAGCTCTACAGGGGGGAAGACTCTACTACCAGTACGATGGCATTGTATCCCATTGTCTATTAATAGTATACTCTCACTGCATTATAACGTAAAATGTGTTGTGCTACAACAGTATCTCTGTGTCGTGGTTTTATGACCACACCTAGCTTGTATCTCTCTATATACGCAGGATGAACAATCTATCAACACATCTGGATTGCTGGCATGTATGTGTATGGGCCTGTTGTATCCAGTACGATGACATGGCGCTGCATTTTCTACTCTGCCCATTGCATTACAATGTGATATCTCAGAGTGGTCGTGGTTTGGTGAACACATACATAAAAAAACCTTGCATCTCTCTAGGCTGCCGACGGGTAGACAAAATGATTTGATTTGAAGAACACACAGCGTACACCAGTGCCGGGCACGTACGTAACAACAGACAGAAACATGCATGTTCCAGGCTGGATTTCTTATTTGAGAAAGGGTGCGTTCTGCATTACGCTACCTTACATTCAGTGCAACGACTCTCGAGTTGCTCATGCTCCCGTATTTCTCAGCCTTGTCTCTTTCTCGGTTTCTTGCTGTAGTGCGCAGGTGTCTTGTTTTACCACTGTACCACAGTATTATACGAACATGGTGAGCCTCCATAGCTGCAGGTATAGGACGACTCTCGTCGGTGCATGAATGCGTGCGCTATCATGGAGGTGACTTAGAGAGACATTGTAAGCCTGGGATCGAACTATAGCAGTACTTGGTACATATCAGGTAGTGCATACTACCTGGTACTGCGGGGTTTATATCCACTAAGTACTTGCCAACTCGATCAGTTGGTTTAAGTGCAAGCGGCGTTGCGATCTCTATAAGAGCCGATCGATCGATCAGTCGATGCATTTTATACCATCATATGAGCTGGCAAGTTAAAACATACGATGCCGGCCAGCTCATAAGCAAGTACCTGGTAACTCACAAATAAGCCAGCCTGAAAAAATGAAAAACGTAAGAAATCCGCGCCTAAGCTTCAAGAAAGTTGACCCCTTCCTGTGGCTGGCCTGGGTCTAAGGCACTATTCATTGTGCACTACTACAGTAGGGAAAACGTCTTCTCGGCGACCAAAATAAGAAAGCGCCACTAAGTTATGTGATGATACTGCTTTGACTGAGGTTGAAAGCCCGGTAATTACCTGGTTTCAGGCACTGGGATCGTATTTGTAGTACTTGGCAGGCGTATACTAGGTGAAAAACCAGGGGTTTTCAGAGACGCACGAGCTTGATCTCAGTCTCCCCGTGCACGAAAGGAACAAAGCTGCTCTTTTCCATCTCTAAGCAAACAACACACGTGCGTACCAACGAGTACCGACTTAATACGCAAACCTGTCCAGGGATACAAAGTGTCCCGCCTGCTGATCTTAACAAGTGGCGTCGTCGGCTCAGGACTTCGTAGCCTTGCCGTTCAGAGGTGTGGGAGTGGGTTTTGAGGAGCCGCATCTTCGACGCATGTTCTAGTTCGTGGAATCGGGGTTTCCATGAATTTCCCATCATTCTGCATATACGGCTCATCAGAGTGGGCTGGTTTTATGAGACTGCCTTGAATGAGGTTGAAAGCCCGGTAATTGTCTGGGTTCAGGCACTGGGATCGTATTTGTAGTACTTGAAAGGCGTATCTTAGGTGGATAACCAGGGCTTTTCCAGAGACGCTTGATCTCAGTCTGCCCGTGCACGAAAGGAATAAATCTGCTCTTCTTTTATCTCTAAGCGAACAACACACGTGAGTACCAACGAGTGTCGACTTAATAGGCAAACCTGTCCTGGGATACAAAGTGTCCCGCCTGCTGATCTTAACAGTTAAAACTTGTTTCACAATAAAGTGGTGGCGTTCTTGTTTTTTATTGCAGGCGATCCGGAAATAAGTCTTCTCTTATTATCCTAGTTGATTCTATTTTGACGGTTGTTGTTAACTTTTCATAATATGAAAGTGTGCTTTTGCGTGCGTCCAGAATAGGAAAGTCGGCCTGTGAGCCCGATTTATCATTTCTTGTGAGTTATCCCAATTTCTGCGTGTTATTTACTGTTGTGTATACTCTTGGTGAGGGCTATAATGGGAAGGTCTAACAATAAGGATATAGGCCGGTGGCTCCTCTGGATGCTGGGTGCTACCGGCGTCAACAGGTTTCAACGCTATTTCTGCAGAACAGAAGTAGGGTATATACTTGTGGTACATGGTACATGCATACTTTTTTTTTTTTTTTTTTTTTTTTTTTTTCTCATCCCATTCATTATCTTCGCACATCTTCTTCTCTCTCTCCTTCCGACTCGTAACTTAGATCCGGGGACACGTAGCAGGCTCTTCTCCCCCCTTCCCGCTACGGTACGTGCCTTCATTTTTATCGCGAGAAGATTTCAGCCTTTTCTTCCCTCGTCGACTCGCATCGAATTGTGCCTACCCACGCTGCAAGGCGCTCTCAACAATTGAATCCCTTTTTTTATTTTTGCAAATAAAGTCAAAGTCCGACCCTCCTGGGGCTCGAACCCAGGACTCAAACAAGTAGAATTCGAGGTTAACCACTTGAACCACCGGGGCGACCGGCTTACAATACTGCACTACTACAGCAGCACAACAGTAGTACTGCAAGTCTGCCTGCTACTCTGTGTACCTGGTATCTTTTCACTGTCGTCTCTTCTCGTTGTTCCAGTGTTGTTTTAGGGAGCAAACAAAAAAAATAGGGCTACGACGAAGAATGCATTTGTGCGGACAACGCCACAGATGGCCCACCTGTGCGTGAAGATTCGGACGTGCAACACCACCATAGCCTGCTGTCTTCCTGTATTGCTGGTGCCAACCTGGTGGGGAGACTTCCACCGTTCCACGGTCCGTAGCTCCGAGCTCGCAGCGATGAGCAGCGCGAAATTATCGTACCGCGATTCCCGAAGCGGTAGAGGTTAAGCCGCATTGTGCGTTGAATTTGTGTGTGGCGATGTGCCGATAGGAGACTCATGTTCGCACAGGCTTAGTAAAAGCTAACTACTGTGCCGCTCTCTGTTTTGTTGTGGTACGGCTCGTCGCTTCAGGAATTCCTTGATGCAGGAGGCCCGAAGTTAGATGCTCCCAGTACCCGGGAGAGAAAATCCTTCAGGTAGTCCAAGTCGCAGTATTTTAAATTTTTGTACTCGATACTCAGCTTTGGAAGCCGCATCAACCGTTCGCGCGTTTCCCATTACTTCCCCTGCGATTGACTACTGGCCGGTGACTCACCTGGATGCTACCAGGGTCGGCGAGACGTTAATACTTACAGCAGGCTCGACTTCCAATTGATGTCCGCCTGTACCATTTCATGCACTGAAACAGCCGATCGACACGTGAGGGCCGGGATACACAAGACAACCGAAAGTTGGTTTATACTCGTAGCAGTTCAAACGTGACAGGCACACCAAGACACTGAAAAATGCTTGAAATACTCCCTGTAAATAAATGTCGCAGAAGATTTTATCGTACCGCCAGCACATGAGGACGTACGTACGGACGTGTTTGTAGGCGAGTGTCACTATCGTACTCGTACATGTTCTTGGCTTTTTCTGCCCTTGATTTCAAGATCCTGTACTACTACGGAGATACTGCCATTTTCTCATTTCTGAGGTATTTCGAGGTTCAACACTACAGCAGCAGTTGTTGTGAAATATTGCTGTACTTCAAGTATTTCGGGGTTGTTTACTGCGGGTACTGCCGAGACCTGGCAGCATTTCGTCCATTGGTACTGCGAACACTGCGAGTACTCGGAGTACCAAAATACTCCCAATAACATACAGTATCTGATACGCAGCATAATGGGAGTACAACGTAACAGAGTATGAAGTCGACCTGTGCACCCGTTCGATAATTTCATCCACATTTTATTGCAGAAAGCATTCACTCATGGATTGCCCCACGAATGAGAGTTGGAGCAAATTACTTTCGGGGCGGGGGCTACAGGAGTACTACTGGGAGTAATTCGGGAGAGTATACTGCTGTGAGTAGTGTGGGTCCCAGGTTCTCGACGAGACCGTCGCATGGGAATCGTCCCGCGGAGGTCCCATCATTCGCCGAGGTCGTGGATATCCGTGTACCTCTGGTATCTTATGGTACGTACGACTGTGGTCACCCATAATATTCCTGGACTATTTGTTGTTGTCAGCAGTGACAAAGGTCCCGTGACACAGGTATTCACTGCAGATTGGAATGCTAGGCCCGTGCCTTGCACACACACTCTCCTAATCCTCATCGTTGATGATCGAATTGTGGGATCGTCAGTGCCGATCCTTTACCGAAACCTGGTGTGTCCTACACGCTACCCTCCTTGGTACATACATGTAGATATAGTCGAACAGGGGTCCTCCCCACAGTAAGTACTCGCAGTATTTACGGGTCTAATACTCTTGTTACTTTTAAGTACTGCAAGTATTTCGGATGTCTGTACTGCGAGTATCGCTTGTACTCGGAGTTCTGTACTGCTGATACTCCCAGTACTCGCAGTATTTAGGCAGCCAGTACTCCAATACTCCCATCCAGTTATACTCGGAGTTTGAAGTATACTGGGAGCATCAGATATCTGTGAAAAAAAAATTGTTTACTGTCGTCTGCAGTTTAATACGGTACCGTAGTCAGTCTACAGGTGAGCTTGAAAAAAGTCTGGTCTGACCCAAGGCACCATTCATTGTACACCACTATAGTTACTGCTTACTATTATACGAAGTAATATACTACTGCTACTACTACTACTACTACTACTACTACTACTATACTGTAGTATTACTCGTAGGATAAACGTCTTTTCGGGGGCCACAAAATAAGAAAGTAAGTGTGCTTACGCGCGCGCCCAGAACAAGAAAAGTCACAGCCTGAACCCAGCCTGAGCCCGATTTATGGTTTCTTGTGGAGAAACGCGTGGGGCGGGATGCTGAATCATTGAAAAATAATCGTAATAAGGAGCGATGACGACGATCGGCCAACCGAGCAACGGCGCGATCGACCGACCGACAGCCCAAAACAAACCACGGGACATTATTAATAGTAATGACGGACGGGTGGTCGAACAGCGGACGACGACGTGATCGACGAATGAACGCGGTCATAAATTACGAACAATAATGATCATAACATTTAAAAGAAAAAAACGAAGCGAAAATTTCCTTCAAAAACCTCATGTTCGCTATATAGCTTGTAAGTAGAGCTTTGGTGCGTGATAGATAGATGATACTTCTTTCGCGAATAAATGTTATCGTCATTAAATAATATTGCAATAATAATAGTAGAATCATCAGCCGCCGACGCCAAGCCAACCGACAGAAAGTGTCTTCAGCCGATCTCCTGTAAAAAAAGCACCACCCCCCCCCCTATTTTTCCATACTGTATTTCATACCGGTAGGTCTGTGCTGTGGTGGGGATGAAAAAAGACAAAAAGGTTGCTTGTTCCTAAAATAAACAATGTTTAGTGTCTGTTCGTGATAATTAACTCAATCGATACACAAATATATACCTGGTACACAAATAGAATCATCAGCCGCCGACGCCAAGCCAACCGACAGAAAGTGTTTCCAGCCGATCTCCTGTAAAAAAAGCACCACACCCCCCCCTATTTTTCCATACTGTATTTCATACCGGTAGGTCTGTGCTGTGGTGGGGATGAAAAAAGACAAAGAGGTTGCTTGTTCCTAAAATAAACAATGTTTAGTGTCTGTTCGTGATAATTAACTCAATCGATACACAAATATATACCGGTACCTGGTACACAAATAGAATCATCAGCCGCCGACGCCAAGCCAACCGACAGAAAGTGTTTCCAGCCGATCTCCTGTAAAAAAAGCACCACACCCCCCCCTATTTTTCCATACTGTATTTCATACCGGTAGGTCTGTGCTGTGGTGGGGATGAAAAAAGACAAAAAGGTTGCTTGTTCCTAAAATAAACAATGTTTAGTGTCTGTTCGTGATAATTAACTCAATCGATACACAAATATATACCTGGTACACAAATCTAGACGCTTGTGTGGCTTGCGTAACAATCAATAAAAAAAAAATCGATCACATCCGATCTAAATAAACAATCACCATCACCATCATCACCATGATCATCATCAGGAGAACATGAAACGGGCAGAAATATCTTCGACCAACCCCCATTCATGGCAGTATGCACGCTGTATGCATCCTCTAACTGTAATAACGATCGATTCGATCAATCAAAATCCATTAATTAGAATTAGATAATAGGCCTTCGTGCGACAACATCAACCCAACGGGCAGCAGCATAATATGCTACCGCTACTCCTACTACTGTACTATACAGTCAACGACGGTCTCGCGGCTATATGCAGTAGAGTCCCTCTACTACTGCTTTATGGGGAAAATAAAAAAGAGCATCGTTTTCTCACACGGCACACACAGAAAAATACCCTTCAACAACAACAATGCCTCGCGCGAGGAAAACCACCAAGTGCCCTCGGATTTTTTTGGTGGCACAGCACACAGCACGCAACAGTCTCTGCACAGCAGCCCCGCTCCCCTCCCCCAGGAAGCCAGAAAGGGCCACCCAAGACCGTAAACGCAGCATCTATCTCGAAAAAACAAACCACCACCCCGGTACGTACTCATTTCCAAAAGCAAATATCTATCTCGATATACTCATTCATGTGGACACCTGCCCCTAGGTGAGATGCAAAAGTACCTCAAGCGGCCATAACCTCCGCTGTGTATGCACTCAGCTCGCTCCGTTGCGCTTATCGCACTGCTGCTGCTGCTGCTGCTATCCGCACGTTACCATATTTTCGTCCATGTGTGGGGAATAAAATTATGCGACGCTTAGTTCACCACATAGAACAACGACCTGCAGCTCAAAAACATACAAAAAAATGGAACCACAAAAGAGAGAAAAGAGAAAAAGAAAGAAAAGAGAAAAAAAGACAACTCCCACAGCTACACCTTTCGCCTGACTGCTCTACACCAACACGACACGCTTGTATTAGGCACACAAAAAGCTAGGGGCACGCCAGGGGCACAAACAACATGCCACTTCCAAGCTCGCGGACAACGGACGGACTCGCACATGCAAATGCACAATGGAAAAAAAATAGATGAAAGAAAGGAAAGAAAAAAAAAGAAATCACAATGATAGGCGAACTCGCTTTCATGTTGCGGCAACCGTATTGGGTTGCGCGCGACCCCCCCATTTGCTAAAACGTAAGAGTCCCCCTCTCCCCCCCCCCCCCCCCCGCCCGTCCGCCCCCTCCTCCGGGGATGGAATAAATAAACGAAAGAAACAAAACGCAGACACGACCACGCCTGCAACCACGAGCGGCGCGGTGCGGCTGCGAAGGAAGCGATGAAAGCGACCCCCCTTCCCGTCAGCCAAGCGGAGCAGGCGGTTGCTGCTGCGGAACGCGCAGAGCGGAATGCAAGGCCAAGGGCAGAGGGGGGAGTGGGGGGGGGGGGGGGGGGTCAACTTCAACAGCTCCAGTACTACAGATAGCACGAATAGATGCAAGCTCGTTGAAGGCACGAGAGCGCGAGTTGCGAAGTAACATTCATAAGGAAAATCGATGGGAATGGACTAGCCGTAGGAACGTCGAACTGAACCCTTATGCGCGACAAAGCCAAGCTATGCATAGGGGGGGGGGGGGAATAAGAAAAGACACTTGTGTCCATGGCTTTTCCAGAAGGTATTCCAGGGTGGAAACACAGGGAAGTTGAGAAGGAAGCCAAACAGCGATCATGTACGTACTTCCACATGAAAAAACCCCACGGTTTCGCTTGAAGAAGCAGCTGTCACGTCCCAAGGGCGATGTACGGCAGCTTTCAGCACCGGGTCATAATCGAGTTGGTATACTCAGTCCCTAGTGAGGAGAAAATTCGAGCGGAGACGGAGATGCTGCCGACCCCTCCCCACCGCCCCCGCTTGATCGCTTGCGCGGTAATTTGTGACGGAGAGCGTCGGCGGTGGCTTAGGCTGGAGTAACAAGTTAGCCCTTCCTTTGGGGAGCCATCAATAGAAACAGAGACCAAAAAACAACAATATTTTTGGTGCTACCAGCTACCTACTGCTGTGTACGAGGTACCAGGTATAGGGCAGCGAGAGTCCAAAGCAGGAGGAGGGGTAAAATCATGTTGCGCCCGTGCCATACGACTCCTTGCGTTGCAACCATTGTAACTCGGATTCGCCAACCATTGTGTCATCCCCCAACCATTGTCGTAGTAGTGGCCGTTGCTGTAACCGTCACTTTTTATCGTGTTACGGGGGACCATAGTAAATGGGACCAATTGTTGTTAGTAAAAATGAGTAAATAGGTTTTTGTGCGTGCCATCGTAGGTCCTATTTACTAAGGTCCCCCGTAATAGTGCATCCCCTTTCTACACAATATGACCAAACTTATCGAGCTCTAGGAGGGTTACCCATAGGAGGAGCAGCAAAACCCGCCCGCATGATAAAGGGGGCATTGCACAAAGCGCTCCAAACTTTCTGAGGATCGACCGTTTGCGGCGGCGGGACCAATGTTACTGAGACGTTGCCCGCACTCTTCTTATTGGCCAATGTTCTTGAAAAAATACCATCCACAATTGGTGTACATTTCGTGGTCGACCGGTGTCACCATCCAACGTCGCTGTCGCTGTGTGCCAAAAAACCAAGCCATGGCACACCACGAAGTTCAGCCTTTATAACATCGGGCATCTGCTACTATCGTGCAATCTGTTCAAGTATGCTGCACGATCAACAGCAGCCGTCCGGCCCTGTGAAAATCGGGCATCTGCTACTATCGTGCAATCTGTTCAAGTATGCTGCACGATCAACAGTAGCCGTCCGGCCCTGTGGAGATCGGTCAATGTGCACTCGGTCGAGGTACTGTACGATGAACAGTACCAGCAGTACCAGGCACCAAGTATATAGCAGTCCAGCCTACGAAAAAATCGTGTATTGCTATGCTACTGTAGTCCAGTTGGAGAACATGGCGCATGATGAACGACAACAGTGCAGGCGGTGGTTCCTTCCTACGCATGGGCCGCTCAGCGTGCGACACATACAACAATCGAATCCGCCACGAGCCTCGACAGCCCAGCAGCCTATTCTGAAAATGATCAAGCTGTCAGTCAATCAACTCGACGAGTGACGGATCTGTGTCCCTCCCTCCCTCTATCCCTCTATTACGGGGGGCCATAGTTAACAGGACCAAATATTGTTGGTAAAAATGGTTAAATATATAGGTTTTTATGTATACCATAGGTCCTATTAACTATGGTCCCCCGTAATAGACTCAGATGGGCCGCCAAGAGTAAAACCTCGTACATAGCAAACTGCAGCAGACACGGAAGGGATGAGCGCTGCGAGATGGTCGTGAATCAACCCGTTTGGAAGTCGTAGACAGTCACCAAGTCACCAACTCCAAACAAAGTGCCAAGTTTGGTTGTATCAATCGTTTGGGGTAAGCGCACAGCAGTACGTGGTCATAGGAATAGTGGCACATGCTACTGCCCCCCTTGTGGTGAAAAAAAAAACACTTTTTTGTTGTTGTTGTTGTTTTTTAAAATCCTCCGGCGGATTGGTAAAAATAAAGCTTAAGCTCACCACACTTCCACCCTCATATTTCGTGTCGTGTGCCAATTTAACCCACAGCTCCCGTGGCAACATCTATTACGGGGGACCATAGTTAATAGGACCAAATATTGTTAGTAAAAATGGTTAAATGTATAGCTTTTTATGTATTCCACAGGTCCTATTAACTATGGTCCCCCGTAATAGTAAAGAGCAACCCTCGACCGGACTCGAACCGGCAATATCTTCCTTCGAAAAGGAAATTTCACCGGGCTCTAAAATCATCCCCACCCAGTCAAGCAGTGATCGCCCCAACCACCGTAAGCCTGTACACGGTAAACAGCGAGCGCCACAGCAGTCGCTGTGAAAAGTTATCATAGCCCAACCGAGCAGAAGCGACCAGCATTGGTGCATACCGTCACGTTGTCCCCCTCAGGTCTCAGACGGCTCATAATTCTAATCCTTTCACGTGATAATTTCTTCACACCTCTACCAAGTCGGACCCTTACTTTATACTTTATACTTTATACTTTATACTTTTTTTTTTTTTGCTGATCCCATTCATTATATTCGCACATCTTCTTCTCTCTCTCCTTCCAACTCGTAACTCAGATCCGGGGTCACATAGCAGGCTCTTCTCCCCCCTTCCCGCTACGGTACGTGCCTTCATTTTTTATCGCGAGAAGATTTCAGCCTTTTCTTCCCTCGTCGACTCGCATCGGATTGTGCTATAAGCATTTGATGTTACAAACGGTATGTCTCTGGAGAGATAAGAGTAGATCCTTCGTCTGTATTATTGCTGCGTGATCTAGATCGTTTCTAGTCGGTATGATGACTACTGTAGTATCTACATCTAGATCGTAACTGATACGCACAACACAACATTATGCTCTCTAGAATAGATGACAATCTATCTATCCCGGGTGTGAACCTTGCGCTTTCGACACGAAATATTCATACTATTACGGGGGACCATAGTAAATAGGACCTATGGTATACATTGAAACCTATATATTTAACCATTTTTACTAACAATATTTGGTCCTATTAACTATGGCCCCCCGTAATATTAACATTGTAGGAAGTTCTCAAACACACAGTTTAGTATAACTATCACGGTGGTCCTTAGCATAAAGGCCCTACGAGTATAGGGGGGGGGACAGGCCTCCCAAAGTATTCCTGAAAAGTACAATGTGTACCATCGACGGAAATCCTATCATCAACCGCGTATTCGAAACAGACAAGATGTTCAAGATGTTCGATTCAGGCAGTGGTTCTCGAGGTACAACGTACCAAAGTGGGTGATTTCGGCTTATGTTGGGCCTATTTACTATGGGCCAACGCGATACTGATAGTAATTGGCGCGTGGTAAAGTGCACCCAAAAGGTGCCTGCAAAAATTGTATCCCAAAAGCAAAAGCACATGACATGCAAGACAAAAAAATGGTTTTAACCCTTCGAGGGCTGACTGCAGCTGCGATTAGGGGACGAACCACTCATTTCCTTAAGTAGTTTGTCGCCAAAAAGGGAGTGCAGTGCTATCAAGATCATGCTATCAAGATCATGCTATTGATATCATACCACGGTTCAAGCATTTCCTTCAAGTAGTTTGTCGCCAAAAAGGGAGTGCAGTGCTATCAAGATCATGCTATCAAGATCATGCTATTGATATCATACCACGGTTCAAGCACGAGACGCCTCCTTCCTTCCTCACCTGCGCACAGGCCGCTAGATGCGAAGCTGTGTGTAACTCCATCGCCTCCTCAGCCGCCTCCCAGGCCGTTGATGAACCGCCAGTTTCGAAACCCGGTCGCTGTATGGCGCCCAGAAGTAAAAAAAAAACAGAAAAGAAAACAATACCAGGTACCAGGTAGGAAACACAAAAAAACGAAACACAAAAAAAAACAGGGAAAAACGAAGAGCAAAATACGCACAAAAAAAGTCAGATAAGGCTCATACGACCAGCGCAGAGCTATGGTCAGCGCAGAGCTATGGGAACTCAACAAGCAGTAGATTGCACGTGCTGAACAATACAGACCTGTTGGTTATATAGCACTACCTGCTAGACCAGTCAGTCAGATGTTGAAACAAACCCAGTACCACCGAGCAGCGATCGGCGAGGCTGCAGCGGTGGCAACATGTCAGTAATTGATTTCTGCCTGCGTTGCTAGGCCACTCTAGTTGTGGCATGTTACTCTCCTGACGGACAACTCCAACTTGATATTCTAGCCAACCACTGTCACGTGTTCTGTTCAAATTACATGTTGCAGTACTTCGAAGCATATTGCAGCGTTGTACTGCACGCCAGGGATTGCATCTTGCAAGCAACGCACTGAAGTATACCTGGTACCTGGAATACTAGAGAGCATGAGCAGAATTGCAGGGGTCTAACGGGCATCGAGGGTGAAAGGCGCGTGCCACTTCCAACTTTTGCAAAACGTAAGCAGACACAAAGAGATGCAAGACGCGTCTCACATGGCCACGCCCCCCGCCCCCTCCACCGCCTCCGCCGCGTCTGCCACCGCCCCCACCCTCCCCACCGCCTCCACTGCGCCTGCCACCACCACCGCCGCCGGCTCCGCCGCCGCCCCCACCCCCCCCGCCGCCCCCGCCCCCGCCCCCGCCACCCCCCCCGCCTCCGTCGGGATCGCTTGAGAGTACAAGCTGCTCATTCCCCTCGATGGAAAGCAGCTGAAGATTTCTCTGCAAGGGTAATCGGGGCAACATCATCATCATCATCATCAACACCATCATCAACATCATCATCAAGATCATCGTCAAGAGACATGACGATCATCAACATCATCGAGTGGATGACGGTGAACAACCTTTACTGTTACTACAGCAGCGTACTGTAGTGCAGTGCAGTGGTGTATACCAGCACCAGGTATGAAACAAAATCTGAGTCGAATTCTAAAGTAAGATAACACCTGGCATGTGATCATATGTGTCCACAATGCGGGTGCAGTCCTAAAGAGCCCTAAATAGTCCTGAAGGGTGTTTTAACCCTTTTAGTACTGCTGTAGTGTAGTGTAGTGTATGTACCGAATATCTACATATTTCCCCTTTTATTACTGCTGTAGTGTACCTGGTAGTGAAGGGTGTGTATCTAAATATGACTCTAATTCCAAGTGTTTCGTCCCCACAGCGGGAGTGCAGTTCTCAAGGCCCAAAGGAGTTCAAGGGAAATATGGGCACAGGCGTGTGTTGAGTGGACCAAGCCATGCATGTATGCTCACCTGCTACCATTAAAACCATGAATCTATCAATAGTATATGCCTTGCTTAGCTCTTTCCCACATAACATACATAACATAGGACACACGACACATGAGACAGATGGCATAGGCAGGCGCACCTTGAGGCAACCATCGCGTTCCTTCAAAATACTAAAACGCTCAACGTAAATAGCAGGTCTACCTCTAGTCAGGCCTTCTATCTCGTCAAAACACCGAAACACTATAAACAAAACAAAAGTCTGCCTTGAAACAAACATTTCGACCTTACAAAAAATCCTGTCAGAAATAGAAAAATTGGCAGCAGTGCAGCCCACTCATATAGAAAGAAACCATGGTTACTGTACGATATTTCACTGATGGTTCACTGCTGCTTGTACCCCCAGCGACAGGCCTGGCATTAAATCGTCCACATGAAACGTTACAAAAAAAAAAAAAAACTTCTGCACAGGGCGAAGGTAAGCAGCTCAACAAAAACGTGTGTGGTCACAGCAGGTACATACGAGGTGCATACACACGTTTTCAATAAGAAAGAGCCTACCACAACTTTACAGCTTGATGACGAGCTGCTCCTACGTAAGAAGCAACAAGTGATCCGCCACCCGACCGACCCACGCTTCAATCTTGAATAGGTTTTTAGCTTGTACAGGGTACATAGTACGTGGAAATGAAACTAACAACGTCCTCGCCCAGCGAAGTTCCAGTGATAGTGATGCTGCACTGTGCCTGGTACTTCGTATGCTGCTGGTGAAAAAAAACGCTACACAACCTGTCCATCAACTTCAGCATGCAGAAAGGCTAAGCTTTCACTGCTTCCACCTGAGGGCAGCTGTGATGCGTTTGACATTTCAGCTCTCCGTCATTGATTGGCTCCATAACCCTTTTATCTACCAGGCAATATGGTGCATTGGCGCATCGTATCGTTCATAGTAAAAACAACGTACAGCAGCTACTTTACGAGGGTGGGTACCCGGTTTAGGAGCACCCCATACCCCTCCACTAGACGAAGACAATATCGGGACCTGAAGGTCTAGACGGGTACGTAGTCAAGAAAGAAAAAAAATGACAACAACAGCGATTTTCTTTGTATCCCCTGATTCCGTCCTCAAGCCGGGTTGGTAACGCCAGTGCACCACAATCACTGAACAACCTCGAAAAAAAAAAACAAGGTGCGGGCGCAAGAACAAAACTGTCTGTAACCAAGAGCTGCGCCGTGGGTACGCTCGCGTGCGTCGGAACCCACCTCAATCAGCTTTCAACTCGGATAAGAGTCGTATCTGCACTGATCAACGCATCGTTTTTCGCTCCATTTTTTAATAGCGTTTTCTCCGTTGTCCCGGCTGGTTGATCAAAATAACCTCCAAACCCGGGATGACTGCTTTCTCAAGCTGACCCTTTGAGGGCGAACTGCAGTCAGTCCCATTTTGGGGACAAACCACTCAATTTTTGAAGTACATTCGTTCCCCGACCGGGACTGCAGCCCTCAAAAGGGCTAAGAGCGCTTGTGTTAGCTTTCAGCTTGTCAAGAGGTGCTCTTAAACCGGGGTACTCAATGTACTACGAATATTATTGTACGATACATGCGATAAAAAACTGCCCACCTCTGACAGAGAATCGATTCCTACTCAATCATCTACCCTAGACCTTCCCGGGCACACCTAATCCTGATCTGTATGATCTAGCTCATGTTGCCGGGTGGGAGCCGTATAATCTACACCATCCAGCACATTTTTCCCTGCGTGGGATCTGTACTGTACAGGTCATGCACGGCACGTAGTAACGACAGGTTAGGATCTAGATTATCCACAGATAGACAGATCGTGATATGTTGAACGTGTATAAAAGCTGCATCATACGAATTACAGGTGTAATATCTCACCAATGCCCTTACGCCGGGTGGCACCTCCCCGCGCAAGTTATTCCAGCTGAGGTTCAGCGTGTCCAGAGACGACAGTCTTCCCAGCTCCGGCGGAACCGGACCGACGAGCTCGTTCGAGTTCAGGAAGAGCTTCCGCAAGCACTTAAGGTTGCCGAGCGAGGGCGGTATTTCGCCCGATAGATGGTTGCCGTGGAGAAACAACTCTTCTAAGCTAAACAAGTGCCCAAGAGACTCGGGGATGGCGCCTGGGAACATAAAAAGAGAGAAGGAAATGGCAGGGAGCAAACATAGGACGAGATGGAACAGCGGAGAGGAACAGCGGAGAGGAAGAGAGGAAGAGAGAAACAGAGGAGGAGAGGAGGAGAGGAAGAGAGGAAGGAGAGGAAGGAGAGGAAGAGAGGAAGGAGAGGAAGGAGAGGAAGAGAGGAAGGAGAGGAAGAGAGGAAGAGAGGAAGAGAGGAAGAGAGGAAGGAGAGGAAAGAGAGGAAGAGAGGAAGAGAGGAAGAGAGGAAGGAGAGGAAAGAGAGGAAGAGAGGAAGAGAGGAAGAGAGGAAGGAGAGGAAAGAGAGGAAGAGAGGAAAGAGAGGAAGAGAGGAAGGAGAGGAAGAGAGGAAGGAGAGGAAAGAGAGGGTCGGTCAGGGTGGAGTTAGCAGAGGACAACTGCGGGAACTGCGACACCCACATGCTACATGTGTAGAATGGTGCTAAATCGGGTATATGTAGTGCTAAATCGGGTATATGGAGTGATGGAATGACGCGGTTGGTGGCTGCAGCACGAAGGACGAGGCGCCGTGTGGTCCGTGTGGTCCGATTGCTGAACACACGCCAGATGCTCGCTGGCGGCAAGGCAATCGGTCAAAGGCCGACAGGCTTTGCAAATAAAGCACTCGTAGAAATATGAAAAAAACTTAAAAAAAACGCTTGCCATACCTCTTACGTGCCAGCAAATACGCACCGCGTTGGTGCCGTTTGAGGGCAGATCTAACCCTAACCCTAACACAAATGGGCCCAAACCCCCCCTACCCGTGCAGAACGCCTTCTTGACCCTTTGAGTATCGCACTACCTACAGAAATTCATACCAGTCTCATTTCAAGAAACACTAGCATACCCGCGAAATGGGAGTGCAGTCCTCAGCCCTTTTAGGGTCGATCTTAACGAGGAATGTTTTTCAGTTTTTTTCAGTATTTTCCCGAAAAATCGGTATTTTCCTATAAAAGCCAAGAAATACCGAACTTTCGGGAAAATACCGAAAAAACCCTGCAAAAAAAACCTCGTTAAGATCGACCCTTAGTACTGCAGCCCCGTTTTAAGACAAACCACTCAAATTCTACGTAGGTTGTCCGAAAAGGATTGAGGCCTAGAGGGGTTCATGACCCCTGGCAGGCATTGCTGTACCACTCTGTACCCAAGCTATAGGGACCGTTTGAATGAATACTCGTGTGCACACGGTGACTATGTTTCGGGACAGCGTGGTCTCAGATAAAAACATCATGTCTACAAGACTGCGATACTCGTGTGATACCCTTGTGCAGTAATGGTATGGAGCAACAGGCCGCTAAATAACACCGAGCGCAGCAGCAGCGGTTGGTGCATGCCGTGCAACAACGCAAGCTACATCCAAAACTTAAAACATTACTACAAAATTAATAGCAACTTTATCTCGCCGATATAAGCTTGTAAAATCGAATGTCTAGATCCTACGCTTGTACTGCCATCACGCCATCGCAGGCGCGTAGACGCGTGGGCCTAGTCTAGACCAGCCCAATCAAAACCAATACCGTCCGTCACGAATCGGCCCCGCTTGTAACACAGCAAAATGTGCCAGCAGAAATAACGCAATAGTAGGGCTAAGGCTAGCCCTGCTGCCCGCGAGACCACGACACTGCTCGTCTGGAAGGCTCAGATCTAGGCGGGATGAGGTCGGGTGGAGTCAGAGTGCCAAGCGGGAGCAGGGTGCAACGATGCGCATGTGCACAGCAGGTTGAACAATTCATGGGGAGCGTCGAACAAAGTGGTGAGGTCTACTGCCGTACTACTATTAATAGTACTCTTAACTACTGCTGTACTGCTGCTTCCGACGACGGACAAACGGTAGACAGGCCAGGCGGATGAATCAGTCCATCTGTCGAAGCTAACCTGTGAGCAGAGCACTGTACAAGTGCAGGGTCTTGAGGTTCGACAGGTCGCCCAACCCCTCCGGAATCCACCCTCTCAGCCCAGAGTTGTACGACAAGTTGAGGTGCTGCAGACAGTACAGGTTGCAAAGGCTCTCCGGCATTTCCCCCTTGACGCGAAAGCGAGGACGAAGGGGAGGGCGGGGAGGGAGGCACAGGCAGAGGCAAAGGACAGAAGAGCCCAATTTTCAAGAGGACCAAAGAGGACCACATACTGCTGTATCTACTGCTGTACATGAAATGACGTACCGTACACCCGTACAAATTTGGAGAACGCGTTTTCCGCGGCTAAAGTACCCAAAGAAAAAAACGGCGCCAAGAGCTCATCCATTTCTTGGTCTTGTTTGGTCACAGCTAGTTGAGTACCATGTACATTATACCGGCACATACCTATCTGACATTATATTCATACAAAGTTGACATAATGAGAGAGCATACTACTGGCAAAGGGACGTTTCATGGAACTTCTGCTGCTTCCGCTGATACTACTGCTGCATGTGCGGACCAGCCCAACCACGAGCAGGTCAAGACAAGAGGCTGCGCGACGCCAACAGGCGCAACAGCAGCAGCAGTCCACTGCACCTACGGCAACCCTCTACTACTCATCAACACGACCACTATTAATACCTCGTACTCAACATCATGCACCCACCACCTACATAACCGTGAGCAGGGGGGGGGGCTATTTCAAGAGGCCCTATTACAGTAGTAACAACACCAGCACCACCGTCTGATTGGTAGAGAGGCTGGCCTTTAGGCCGGCCGGATATTTCGGAATTACCTCGTGCAACACCAGCGTCTGATTGGTCGAGGCTGGCCTTTCGGTCGGTCGGGTATTTCGGAATAACGCCATCGAAACACGCGGTGGAACTACTATGCGGAGCCGCACGACCGTCCCTGCCTACGATGGCATGGTGTAGCATTGTCTACTCTGCCTACGTACTGCATTACAATGTACTCTGTAGCCGCTGTAGCTGCTGTAGCTGCTGTAGTATCTACGTGTCGTGGTTTTGTGGTCACAGAGCTGTTATCTCTCAGAAATAGGACGAAGAATCGGCACGGATACTACTACTCGTACTTACGTTGTGTGCTGGATGTCGACCGAAAGAAAGAATGCTGTAGTGTAATCTAAATAACACACGCATCGAGCCCCGCAAGCGTTCAGGTTGGGGCAGGGGCGTGCGCGACAGAAACTGACCCTTTAGAACCGCAGTCCCGTTTTGGGGACAAAGTACTTGAAATTTAAGTGGTTCGTCCCCACATATGGGACTACGGTTCTAAAAGGGTTAACGAAGGTATTGCACGAGTACATTCGCAAGATGGTGGTGCAATCAGAGAGAGGCACCCCCTATTGACAGCGCATCGGTGATCCTACCTGCGACACCGAGCACCTTACTGTAGGATCAGGACACCACATATTGGCACTTATAAACAAACTTCCATCAACATGTGCGGGAAGAGTCGAAATATCTCCTGGATATAGCACCGAACGTGCTGATTAGCCACCTACCTGGTATTTCAATCCTCTGCTGTTGTGCGCTGTGTATAAATATAAATATTAATAGTCGTCTTCCGTTATCACAAACAAAGTGCAGCAGCAGCAGCAGCAGCAGTAGTACGCTGGTACGTGATAAATACCTAACGGTAATAAAGTAAGAAAATACCAAAATACGACGGAAATACGTACCTGGTACGAAATACTAAAACTCCGGCTGTATCTCGACAGCGATTTCATATGATATGATCGTTCCACATCTTGGGCTGTGGGTGATGAAGATTGAAGATTCAGCAACCCTAAGTTAGGATGCATCTACTGTAGTAGCTACAATAACGCTATTAATAGGTACCAGGTACGTACTGCTCGAAGGCTATGATCATGACGACACACAATTTCGTTCGAGAAGCAGTGCATGGCCAGCTGCAGCAGTAGCTATGCATGGCATGGCGAATCCGATTATCTCAAGTGATCCAACCAATAATCATTCAAGAGTACAGCGGAATGAAGCGGGAACATGGTCGATGATCGGTCGTATAAACGGTGCGCCGGCCGCTGGCGAGGACGAATACCCCAAATCCAAGCCTTCCGCGCAGTGATGTCGGATTACGCAAATGAGTCCTTTGGGCGAGCCGTTTCGGTGGTAAGCAATAGAATAGGACTGCTGTGCCGGCAAAATTACATCACGCCCCCAGTTCCCTGTAAATAAACCCCCTAGAAAATCGCTCGGAAACCCCTCCATTTGTGGACACGAGCATATCAGAGAATTTCACAGGTCTAAGCTGTTACCGATCCTGCTCCCACTTGGCAGGCACCCTGATCCCACCAGGACATGACCACACACTTGGCACCTGCCCCCACACGACTTTGTCCACTATAATCGGGGTTTCCACCAGAATGGCGACGTCAAAAACGGGAACAATGAATCCAGTACACTCGTAGGAGGGTTTGACCTGTGCTTTTCCCCCACAGGCTCGTCTACAAATAGTTGCGCCCGCATCTTTGCTGTCCACCAACCACATTTGGAATTCGAGCTTGCGTTTCAATCCTAGCGGGGGTGTCTCTTAAACGCCCCCTGTTTTTGCCCTCCGGCCGCCATCCGACGTGATTGCTTCCGCGTGCCCGAGCTATCGACCATATCATGCGGTTATGCCAAGTGTATACGGTCTGGTACATACGGTACGTATTAGGTATGATCACGTGTTTCTACCGTACGTATTGCAGCGCAATCTCCACCATCGATCACATCAAGGAATCTTCGTATTAATACGACGTACCTACATACCTACATACCTACATACTTGAATGTAGTGGGTAGTGGTATTGTTTCTCTAGGTCGTTACGAGTACGAGGATATATTGTCTGCCACATCCCCTGCTACGGGGGGGGCAAACACACTTTTTTCTTTTTTCTTTCGATTTGTGAAATCTTCTATTTTTTCGTTTCTCTCTTTTATAGAATGTGTTGTCGGGCCTGTCGTATCCAGTACGATGACATGGGATTGCATTTGCATTGCCCTCTCTGCTCTTTGCTTAACAGCAGTATACAGCAGTACTCGTAGTATCTCCGTGGCGGAGTTTTGTGACCCCGAGAGCTCGCATCTCTGTAGGATTGAAGAGGTGGCACAGACACTTCATTGCGCTGGATGTCGACGGGGATTTTATCAAATTGTGAAGTACGTCAGCTGTGAGTTTGACTGATTAAATACTACTATTACGGGGGGCCATAGTTAACAGGACCAAATATTGTTAGTAAAAATGGTTAAATATATAGGTTTTTATGTAGACCATAGGTCTTATTAACTATGGTCCCCCGTAATATTACTACCTGGTAGTTGATACCGAGCGAGCTTAAAGAACGCGCGAAGAACACACCGACACGGCCGTACGAGATGTACGAGTAGTGTACGAGACAGCGAACAGCAAAAAAAAAATACCTGGTACTATTAATAATGCTATCCTAAACGAAGGTTGGCGATTCTTAGCAAAATCCGGCGGAGGATACGTAAAAAAACGAAAACGAAAAACGAAAACGAAATTATACGTAATTAAGCCAACAAACGCCAAGTGCTTCGGGGGAAATTTCATCTGTCGTCACGAGAACTCCAACAGAGGTACTCGTACTGCTGCTATTGATAGCAGCACTATTCTCGCATCACATCATGTATTAGAAGCTGTCTAACAGCGTAATGGCTCTATTAATACGACGACTGCTGTATTACAGTGTACTGCTGTTGTAGTACGAGCTGCTGCTGCTGCTGCTGCTGCTGCTGCGGCAGTCCGAGTCTCTCACTATTACGGGGGACCATAGTTAATAGCACCTATGGTGTGGACAAAAACCTATATATTTAACCATTTTTCCTACCAATATTTGGTCCTATTAACTATGGTCCCCCGTAATAGACATTAAAAATGCTTGCCTGTACCCATCTACGAGTACCAAATGCCTCACCGTTGTAAAAGCTGTTGTTGGATGATACCAGTATACTCTCAAATTACCGCGGCCTGTTATCAATACTCGTACATACCATACGACGAATATACCAGGAAGTTTGATTTCGATCAGATACGCGCAGGCTTGGCACGAAACTATGAGAGCCTTCGCTCTGCTATGCGCGCTTCCACAGCATGACAGATCATACCAGCAGCAGTGTGACAGAAGTAGTACTTGTAGGTAAACAACGCGACCTTTTCATTTCCATCTCGTAACTTTTGCTCCGAAGTTGTAACTATTAATATTAATACGTACTCGTATACCAGGTATCAGTATTGTGTGTGTGTTCTTCACATTGTATACTGCTACTGCTACGATACTGCCGCTGTAATTGTAACTCGTTCGAAGCCCGGGAAAGGAACGGATCCACAGGAGCTGTAGTGCGCATATCATCCTGCTGCATACTGGTACTATTATAGCTGATACCTGGTACATAGTACTCGTACTGCAGATAAGGAAAACACAACAACTTGAATCTTTAAGACGACTTCAAACGTAAATAGGCAAAACGAATCATTTTCGAGCAAATAACAACCATCAACCAACCCATATTACATTGCTTGACTACACAGACAGCACGACGATGTCGCGGCGCCGTAGCCGCATTTTTAAAAAAAGACAAAAAGACTGGTATGTGAAAAAACGTGCCCACGCGTGTCGATGAACACCAAACAGTGCAAAACATTACCAGGTATATACCGCAACAGCAGGTATTATAGTTGTGTCGGAAACCAGAACGTCCAAAAGGCCGATGGCCTCGCAAGCCTCCGGCCGGCCTTCGAGTGCTCTATCAGCAGTGCAGTCAGTACTCTTTTGGTGGGGCGCTTGCTGCACTCCTATTACTGCTGCGTCGATGTGCTGGTGGGTGTGTGCTGCTGCTATAGGTGCTCGCCTCTTCCTGTCAAACAGGCTGCTTCCTGTCACCAAACAGGCTGAAACCAAAACAAAATGTCAAGAATTTTTGAGGCTACTCGGACCATCTATTATACTTTTTTGTATAATACTAATCCTGGTACAAAGTGAAAGCTTCGTCGGCTTCATATCATACCCGCCGATTTTTACTGCTGGTACAGGTGGTGCTGGCACAAGCGGTCCGAGCGCCCAGCAAGTGCTCGGTGTTGCACGTACACGTACGTACGCACCTCCAAGTCGTTGCTGATGAGATTGATAGAAACTAAATCGCCCGCGCTCGTGATGGTCAGCCCGTACCACTCCCGCACATCGCTTCCCGGGTCTAGCCAACCGTCGCTGTTGCGCCAGTTTTCTCCGCCCAACCAATCGTAGAGGTCTTGAAGGCCTTGGTTGGCCATCCTCCTTTGTGTCGAGGCTGCCATCAAATCGACACACCAACAGTCATCAAGCATCAATGATCACAACTCAAAACTCAGACAGGACGGCAGGGTGGTTGGTGGGGAGTAAGGAGTGGGGAAAATTGAATGAGAGAGCGGGTGAGTGATGTGTGATCGTGTTGATACTCTTGTCTGTCTGCAGCTGCTGATGTGCTGTTTTGACATTCTTGTATTTCCTGTTTCTGATCTGAGCTGGCCAGCCAGCAACAAGCCGGGGGGGACCGCTATGTACTCGTAGAGAAGAGAGGACAATTTGAAAGAAGAAATATGACAATGACAATATCCCGCATAGCCAAAACACAGCGAGCAAGCGAAATAACTTGCTGTCTCCTACTCGTCTACCAGGTATACCATACTCGTAGCTCCAACTGGGAGAATTTCTCGAGAGAGAGAGGGGGGGAGCAAACGTTCCCGACGAGAGATTGATCGGGCGTTGGGCAGCGTGTTTTAGAGGAAGAGACGACAAGAAGAGATACGGACAGACATCAACTCTTACCTGGTACGTATGGTATATTCCAGGTTATCGTAAGGGGGAGAGGCTATCCAATATATATGCCGAACAGCAGCACTACCGGTCGGCGTCTATCTCTGCTATTGGTCTGGACAAGTTTGCTGCCTGTGCAACTGCGAGACTGCACACAAGTCGGATGGCGACGGGCTCGGGACGGCAACGACTCTGGTTTTCGAGAAGCCAAGTGCCCAGAGCAAGCCATGCCTCTGATGAGTCTCTAATGAGCCAAGACGGAGGGACACAGGAGGCGACTTGGTAACAGCCAATGCCCCAATCGACGAAACCAAAGTGTCGATAAACTTAGATAGATGGGAGATATCTCGGGTCGGACCCGCCTCGATGCCAATTTGCGGCTCGGTCCAAATTCAATCATTCGCGTCTCTGTTCTCCTGTGCCTCCACGGTCTCATCTCTCTGGCGCCCTTTCTGGCTGGCCGCTTCCGCTCAACGCGCACACAGGGCGTCACTCACATGAAGGGAGTCTTGACAACGTGCGGGATGAGCCCTGCCCACCCCGTCTACCAGCATCTCCCGAGTGTGGCGCCATTGTTTGGTTCGTGGAGACGAAGTCGCCCGCGCCGCCCGAATATCCACGGGCAGTCATCTCCCGCACATTCACGTTTGGGGGAGTTCCGGGCGTACCAGATCAGAACCCCCTTTGCCTGTGCGAGCGTGAGTTGAGCGCCAGAGGTCTAAGAGCGACGTGGGCTCTCTCGACTCCCGCGTGTCGGTACTAGCTCCGCTGTTTGCTGTTTAGCTGTTTGCTGGCTCGTAGACAGGAAATGAAATTGAAAAAACGATTGTAAAAAAATAATATTCCGCTCGGCGGACGAAATTTGGAGGAAGGCGGGTTTTTGACGGGGGTCGGGGAAATATGTGGTTCCGGGTCCAGGTTGCATTCCAAACGTGCGAGAGTACTACACTATGAACTGCGATAACTCTCGATAACGAGCCTCATAGACTCTTCGGGGGCAGTAGCATGGATTACAAGGCTGAGGTAGCGCATTGCAGAAAAGTCTTCTGAAAACCATCCATAAATATCTCCCCCCGAAAAAGTAAAGCCATGTGTTTATTTAGAACTCCAGGTTCCCATTTGGTTTGCTCCACAAAAAAAAGACAAAAGTCCAATTCCATTGTGCCGGCGCGCACTTGCCTGCATCACGATGACTTCCATCATGACTGCGAATATCAACTTCTATGGCAGGCATCCAGAGGGGCACGTGGTCTTTGATATCGAGGTACGACACATGATCAAAATATTACTACTTAATTTTGGTTAAACATGGGGGCACGGCTGAGATCACATCACCTCAAGCCACCACGCACGTAGTGCTTGTAGTGCTGTACGTCGAAGTTGCGGGTGTTTAGCGAGAACTGCTGTATTGTTTTGAGTTGAAGCTATCAAGCTTCGTCCCCTGTCTCGAGGCGGTTGACGAAGTGGCGGCCTTGGTCAGTCGCCCAACCAGTGTCCCGTCAAGACGAGTCGAATCGATAATAATAGGGCAAAACCTTCGAGTGCCAAGCTCGTTTCATGACTCAAGTGTTGGGCCCAGAGGCCAAAGTTACATCATGAGAATATGAGTTGGGTACACAGCAGCAGTATGACTACAGCTGGATCTGGTAGTTTTTGCTTACGATCCTTTTCATCCCGTGCATCTTCAGCTCCTCGACTATACTCGCACCAGTACCAACCAGTACGTACCAATATGCCAGCAGCAGCAGCAGCAGCAGCAGTGCATGCACAATCAACACAATCCAGGTTATCCACGCTGCAGCATTTCTGAACTCTGCTGTTGTACGGTCTCTTCGCCGAATGCAGTCAGATACCTGGTAGAGCATTGGTATTTTTATGTGCAGTACCTGGTAGTAGTCAACTACTGCTGTACGAAGTTCTTTCCCCCGCCATGCCAGCGGGGGTGCTGTAAGGGGTACGCCCGAGCGTCAAATGCCAAACTTGCCCTGGGGTGATGAAGGACTTGCAGCTACAATATTAGTGTTAATACTCGTAGTAGTCTAAAAGTTCAGCTTGGCGCTTTTCTTGTAGAGTTTGCTGTATCGATGCATAATGCGCTAGGCGGGTAGAGCCCCCAGACCCTTGTTGTTGCTTGGACAAGTGCGAGGTGCGAGGTACGAACATGCATTTGTGGTGGAGGATGGAGCGAGGATGCTCCTCTTTTTTCTTCCGGAAATAATATGTGTTTTGTTGTATTACCTGGTACTGGCATGTTTTTTGACTCTGCATGTATGTGTGCATATTACACTTGAGTGCTATTAATGCTATTAATAGGAGGGCGAATAGAGCTTCTCGGACGAGTAATGTGTGGGGTCCGGCACCAACGCTACTTTCTGTTTTCATCTCAAGTGCGTACCTGCGCCGTGACCCGTCACGTTCTACCTCCTGCTGCTGGACTGTGTCTGGTGGTCAATGTGGTCTGCCTTGCTGCTCTATGCACGATCCAACTATATAGTCAATGCCTGTCGTCTGTGGAAGGGAGCTATAATGCGCACGAATAGTAATGCTCAGCAGATACCTGGTACCTGGTATTCTTTTTACCGAGTGTTTTTCGTTTTTTCGGCGTTCGCCCAGAGCGAAGCGTGTGTTTCCGCTTACAACAACAGCAGACAGCAGCAGTATCAGTATGAAATCGCGCAGTTTCAGTATCTGAAATGATTAGATTAGTTATTGTATGTATATCCACTGGTGTACGATATTTTTCAGGATAACACATCTTTTGGCTTCTGGCTACATCCATACTGATACTGCAGTTTGTGAAGAACTCACAACAACAACAAAAACAACAACAACAACAGGTAGGATTCATATTGCTTGGTCGTCAGTCGGCGCGTTGTTCGGTTGAACATTGAAGCAGGCATGTCACGAGATGTTGACTCAATCGTCGATCGTGGTGTGATTGCAGTGCTACTGCTGTTGTACGTATGATATCGGTGCATGGGCAATCCGCCGTTGATGAAGCAGAAGAGCAGGAGACGGGGGGTGGGGGGGGGGGGGGGGGTGGGGGCGGGGGGGGGGGCAGGGGTGGGGGGGTTCCAACAACGAGCAGACGTAATTGCACGCCGGGTATGCCCTACGTATAACAAATTAAACCCTGCGCCACCCTGCTCCCGCTTGGTACCCTGATGAAAGCACTGATCATTGACATAGGCTTTATTACGCTTAGGCACCCTGATCCCACCCCGACTTAAACCACCTAATCGAGGGTTTCCACTAGATGGACACACTCTGCGAAAAACAAAATACTACCGTGGTAGCAGGTAATTAGGAGCAGCATATGTATACTAGTTGTAGTAAAGTAGTAAAGGCTGTCGAAAGTACAACGTGCATACCCGGTGGGTGCGGATAGGGCCCGCCGTTCCCAACGTGGGTGCTGCATGAAAACGTACGTATAGGCGTGTTTCGTCCTTGGGATGGCGCTTTCGGCGCCATCGAAAGCTTGGAATCAGTCGTAGCCCTACATTTGGCATTGGTGTCATATTCTCCTACAACTGCTCTAGTATTATTATTATTATTATTATTATTATTATTATTATTATTATTATTATTATTAATAATAGTATTGATAGTTTACGGGGGGCCATAGTTAACAGGACCTATGGTATACATAAAAACCTATAGGTTTAACCATTTTTACTAGCAATATTTGGTCCTGTTAACTATGCCCCCCCGTAATAGTAGTCATAGAGAAGACTTGCCGTAGAAACGAAGGTTTCTCAAGTAGCCCTTGTGACTTGATTATCGTATAGCGACCAAAGATTGAGAGGAGGTGCGGTCATCTCAGCCCCCTCTACGTCCATCATCACAAGGTATGATACAGGGAGCATACCTATATCATCATGATGCGTGCGTGTTGTGCATGTTTACTACCTGGTATTAAATACGGGCGTTGCTCTACGAGACAGACCCGCTGAAGAATCCCCTACCCCCTTAGCCCTTCTGTCTATCATGTGTGCGTTGCTTCACTTTAAACCGTTCTTTCTTCCCTTCGACATCCAGCACAGCTACACCCAGTGTCATACCTGGCAGGCCGCTTGGTGTGGCCGAGGCTGCCGTCGTCGAAAAGAAACCGACGCGTTTTCCCTCTATATACTACCTGGTATTAATAAAATCAAGGTTGATCATATCCCTGAAGGATCGACAGTGACTGAGATACAAAGGTGTACGAAGGTGTAGCGGATACCTGGTCTGTCTTATAACCTTTTTAGGACCGCTGTCCCGTTTTGGGGACAAATTACTTGAAATTTGAGTGGATTGTCCCCAAAACGGGACTGCGGTTCTAAAAGGGTTAAAGAGCTTGCTTCCACACCTGCATCATACCGGTAGTATTCATAGGGCGTACCATTACTCGATTACTCTATGTGCTCATAGACTGCAAGGCATCAACAGTAGAAACGGCGGTGATGCATCTGTACTATTAATATTACTACCAGCTATATATAAAGTCGTAGTACATTCATATTTATTAATAGCGGTGGGCCTCGTTACCCTATTACAGCGCCTCGTCATCAGCGAAACACCACAAACCATACCAGTCATACCGCAGTTATGGTGCTATACAGCATTTGCGCATCGACAGCAGTCAGGGGCCTTACCGGTATACCATGGTAGACGTTTTTCTGTTTAGTTGTAGCTGTGGTAAATAGGGAGATTCGCCGCTTTTGAAGCCGGCAAGTAAATATGATGCTTTTGAAATGTAAAATGTAAAGTCGCTGGCTCGTACCAATGATACACCCTCACAAATGCGCGCAGGTGTCGTTCCGAGGATCTAATTGGGGGATCGAGAAGCGATTCAACGACTTCGTTGCCCTCCAGCAAGGGCTAGCGCGCGAGTTCCGAGACAAGGATGTTGGCGCCTTGCCGAAGAGGAGATTCTTCAACAGGTGGGATCAAGGCTCATGCAATCAACGCTCAAAACGCTGTAGTAAGACGCGTGCCACCTACGGCAGGGGTGTGATTCAACACGTGTTGTTTCTTAAGGCCCTCACTTGACGAACTCCATGTCTCGCTCAAAAACTGATTGCGGGAAAAAATGGACCCTTAAACCTCGGCATATCGTGTATACAGTAGGTGATGTTCGAATAGTATTGTAAAAAAAAATGGAATGCACGATTCTATGAATGTTGTACGAGGTATGAATATTGGGGAGCTCCTCAGTTGGGAAACCCCGTCAGTCAGATTGCTTTCGCCCAAAAAAGGTACAGTACCCTATATATCGTAGCGCGCGTCGATAGTCCTCCCTTTGGAATCGAAGGCACTTTATTACCTGGTAGATAGATGTCTAGAGAGCTGCAAACCTCCTTTCAAACTGCTCACACGTTTCGGGGGCAAGGTACCTTACTAATCTGAATATTGATAACTTGGAATTACCGCAGTAGGACTTGAAGCACTTCATTTGCAGATATCAAAAGGGTTAGTAAAATGATCGCCAGGTGAGCGTTGCGAAGAAAAAAAATAGTTTAACCGTCCGCCACGAATCCTTGTGTCAATAGGTGAATACGATCCGGCAGCGGCAATAGCTGCAGCAGTAGCTCGCCCCTGCTGGCATAGCCCCGACCAATAGTGCAGTAGTCGCTGGCCTGCAATTCGTTGGCGGTTGTGCTTGGGTGGTTATGAGGACTACCGCTTTTGACCTGGTATGTACCATGGTATTTACTAGTTTAGAGATGCCGTATGGGGGAAGGACCCTGCGAAAAGTGAAGGGGTCAAAAACGAGCGTCAACCACCGAAATGGCTTTATCATCATGATCGAATTTTTTGCCTGCATCGTGTCCGCATGATAGTTTTGGAAACTCTGAAAAGCTCCGGGAATACGAATATCTGGTCCATGGACATGGCTTCGCCTCGCTTGTGCTGCTTATGCGATACGTTCGACATGGGTATAAGTGCATACTTCTGGATGTGCTTCCATTTTGTGTTCCAACACATCCGGCAGTACCTGGTACATAGAATATGCCTCTGCTGCCCTTGGTTACAGCACCAGTTGAACCAGCTCTGCCCCCAGCCCCTCTTTTGTTGTTGTTGTTTTTGTTGCGGCCGCGGTAACTTCTCTTTTTTTTTCGGCCGATATTCTGCTTTAAACGCTGTGGCACATATGGTCTTGGCGACGCAAGGGTACAGTGGTATTGGTCCTGCTAGTATTAATAGTATTCACTGTAACTGCAGCAGTTGTAAGTTGACGACGCCGCCATCGACCCCCGACTTTCGTCGTACCTAAATAATGGTATAAAATAATGCAAACATATGGCATGATGTGCCAATTACTGTGGTCGGCAGGTTCGACCCGCAGTTTTTGGCGGAGCGAAGCCAGGCGTTGCAGGCGTTCCTCGCGAATGCCCTCGTGAAGTTACCCGTCACTACGAGCGATTCTATGCTCAACTTTCTGGAGGTGAGCTACGTGTGCGAGTTAGCCCCAAGCACTACAACTTGAGGTATCACTGTAGTATGAATGGGGCTGTGCTTGAGGCATTAAGGCGTGCCTCGGCTGGACTTGACGGCTGGGTATTATTACTACGTATCATTATTAATTTTTATTATTCTTGCCTTCCGACAATATAGCGTAGATGATGCCGTTCCGGTATCAGCCGAATATCCTTCCGTAAATCAGCAGTATCCCCCATGCTCTTCTCTGCCAGCCATTTCCCACTTTCCATTCCCCACATCATTTACTGCTGTTTAATATTACAGGAGTGCTGGGTGGTTGGATGGCGAAGTACGCAAACTAAATTGCGTTATTAATAGTGTTTTTTTTCGAGTATACACTATTGGGGACACAATCACGGCAGTTAGCTACCAGCTACCCTGGTATGTATGTATGATACGAACAAACATAACTCCGACAGCAAACGCACGCAACTCACTACGAATTGCCTGGCTGGTAGTAAAATCGCTAGGGAAAAACTGGAAAACGCGCGAACGGTTCACGCAGCTTGCAAAGTTGAGTTTCGATCGATCTGCCGATCGGTTGAACTCACAACTGACGTACCAGGTGCTTCTTTAGTTTTTTATTAAATTACCTGGCCAATTAATCACTATTCGGCGACTTGTAGTTGGAGGTATTCAGCCAAGTGACGGCTCTACCAAATAATGATCAGCCACTAGTCCTGTGGGGCCCAAACGTAGCGACATACCAGTAGTAACGACCAAAGGCATGATAAGCGCAGTACTATCGGTCGTTGCGGTGAGCGCGTAGCAGTGCTATAAAATAGGAGCATCATGCCTTGCAGTTCTTGCATTGTTCAATGTTGTTGCAGTTCGGACTCGAAGTGCATCGCCCCATGGCTACGAGTAGCAAGCCCTTGTTTCTTCGAATGGGGGGTGCTGATGTTGTAATCGTCACGATTTTCGTCACGTTTTCCCTGTATACTACAATACAATGTGATCAAATCACGCAAAAAGTTGATCTACGACTATTTCCATGTTGTTAGTCTACTGTCTCAGGTTCATGTGCTTCCAGGCCATTGTTGCCGTTCGATGCCGCCTCAACTACCTCTGAAGTACCAGTGCTTTCATTTATAGTGTACAGACTTTGTACACCGCTATGTGCCGTGATACTCGTGCATGTGACATGGTATACCTGCTATGTCTTTGCTCCCTCGATATGTCGGGCGGCACGGCACACGCACGGCATACTCGTATTGGGATTACCCCCTGTGCACCCGATGGGTAGGCGCAAATGTAAGAACCAAGAGGCACCGAGCGCTTTGAGAACGCCAGCCAAATACCGTGTCTGCTTGATGTTCGCTTGGCAAGCTATTTACAACAACTCGCAAATCATCCCGCCATGTACTGCACTACTGCTGTAATTCCAACCATTTTAATGCATTGCCGGTGCAGTTCTATTTGTCCAAGTAAGTGGGATTATAACCTCTTTGGGACGTGATAGGGAAACATACGTCGAGAGCATACTGCGTTGGTAGCGTCGGCCACACGAAGCAGCCTACAGTAATAAGCAGCCCGACCTCAAGGGGTAAGGAATGTTTTCGAGCTGCAATTACCTGTACCACCCAAGGGCGCCATGGTGATACTCGCAGTGCTGCACGCGCTCACACTATACGGCTGATATCACCGAAGTCGTCGTTGTTTGGGGCGCTATCCTTTAATCAAGTCCCTGCAGCGTTTTATACCAAGTACAAACGAACCTTTTTTTTGTTGTACGTACCTGCATAAAGTGCACAAGTACTGCTGTACTTGCGTTACGGAAATGTTGCAGCACGATTCGCAGGAAACGGCGGTAATTCCTGATGTACCCGGTACCAGGATGATGGGCCGTTGTCGCTAAAATCTTGTGGTCTTTTTTTATTTTTATTTTTATTTTGTATTTTCGCCGCATCCTGTGCACGTACACTTAACTTACTGCTGCACACTTGTATGTGCCGTATGTACCCCAGTTGTCCGCCCGCCGTAGCGCCTTAGAACGAAGACGCAGCAGTTGGTTTCGTTTTTTTTTTATGTTTATGGTTGCGGTGCTAGTGCTAGGCTAATGCTAGGTGCTAGGCTAATGCTTGGCGTTTTTGATCGCAGGTGACGGGCCATGTAGACATGGGGAAGCCGATGGACGTCGGAGAAAGCGCAGACGAAGACCTTGCCGCAGAGTAAGCCCGGTAGCGGTACGACCATGCTGTTTTTTTATAATACCAATATGTCCCATGTGTCGCGAAACGAATCACCAACCAACTGCACTGCTACTCGTACCATCTCCAACGGTGTCATCTACTGCTGTGCTCGTACTTCGGATTATATAGCTACGATTGGAATAATCGCCATGTCCAGAAGCACTGCCCGGCCGCCCATCCACCCCGTTGTCTATGTCGGCGACGCGCCTCGTGAAGGATAGGGATAAATGACGCCTCACAGGGGGATGGGTATATACTTGAGGTCGACGCCGGCGAGGTTATCGCAGAAAAAAGGGAGTGGGTGTTGATGGTCAGTCTTTTGAGTTTTCGGAATCGGAATGTACGGTAAGGCAAGAAGGTGAGCTTTGCGGACGGACGATAATAGCGACCTCGATTGCGATGGTTGCGTGTTTTGGCGTTTTTTTGCAGGTACGAAGAGCTGGAGCAGAAGCGACTCGCGGATCTCGTGCAAAGCTTCGCAGACCGCATGATCGATGTAAGCAAGCGCAAGCGAGGGAGGCATGGCTCGGGTGAAGGGCTTGCCTCTGTTGGGCTGGTGACGCCTATCACACCGCTTGTTGCTTCTCTGCCATGACTTCGTTGGCCTCTCGGGGTGCTTGTAGTAATAGTAAGCTTCCCTCTCGTCGAAACGCTGCGCACGCTGCCCTGTTCGTACCTGACGTTCTTAGTGTACCTGTTCGCTCATCCTGCGACTTTTGTGTCGTTTACCAAGCCACCAATCAAATTGGTTGCCCCGTGTGTCGGAGATCTGAGAGCATTTTCGGAAAGGCTCCCGTTTTATTTTCAAATGTTGATGAAGTGTTGTCTCCGCGCGCTTTCTCGCGCGGTACAGCGGACAGAATATGTGCTGCAAGGTATCACAAAACTCTACCGGGTATCGCTTCCTGCAGTCATACACTATGAAGCACGAACAAGGCAGCGCCGTCTTGCAGGTGCTGTACCTTTCCAGTAGGCTACGCTTGAGCTCCCTAATGATGGATAGATGAAGGGTGTACGATTGGCATTCTCGCCACGAGCTCTATGTAGAAGTCGAACCACCCGGAGGAATAGCCCTAACCCTAACCCTAACCTACAGCCGGCGTCCCCGGTGGCTTGGTAGGTGGTCCGCGTGCCTATCAAGATCAATTTCGTGGGTTCAAGTCCCACCGAGTGCATGCTTGCAAGGGCTTTTTCTTGCATGAAAGAAACTGATTAGCGGAAAGCGCGAGAGCGTGAGTTAGCTACATCCGATGAAAATCGACGAGCAGTGGGAATGCTGAGCCCTATGGCGACATTTCTTGAAGGCACGTACCGGGGGGGAGAAGGGTAGACACCGGTGACCACGGCTTGTCCAGAAGATCGTCGAGGGTAAAACCTCCTACGAGCTAGGCTGGAAAGGGAAAGTGATGATTTTAAAAAAAATACAAAAAAAATAGACTGTGGCAGGTACAGCAGTAGCATTGCCAGCCCCTTTGGAGGGACGACACCTGTGACCACAGCTTTTCCAGAAGATTGCTGAGGGTAACGCCTCCTACGAGGTAAGCTGGAAACTAAAAGTAACGATTACGTAAAAAGAAGAGAAAAAAAAACAAGACCATTGTATACACTAAAACCTATGTATTCCAGTATTTTTACTATCAATAAGCACATTTGGTCCTGATTACTGCGTGTTATTATTTCCCCCCGTAATAATGCCTTCGGGGTTGGACCTCCTATAACGACGGCTCCCTTATGCAACGGTTGTCAATACTGGGCGAAGACGATGCGCAGGAATTTGAGGTCCCTTACCCCATTTAGGACTGCACTCCCGTTTTGGGAACAATTCGGGAGAAATGACTTGGAATTAGAGTTAGAACCACTTTTCTCGACAGTCCAGTACTGAAAGAGTCCCTTTTTCGCGCGCGATATGATAGGAGTACGAGCTCTTTTTGGTTTTAGCTACAGACACTATTACGGGGGAACATAGCAAATAGGACCTACGGTACCCACAAAAACTCCTATATTTCCCTATTTTTATTAACAATATTCGGTCCTATTTACTATAGTCCCCCGTAATATTAGTAACTTATTTCTGACTGACGGACGGAGCTCCTCGGCTTAAGAATCACCAGCCACCTATTAACAGCATCGTTTTTTTTTCGATCCGTTTGGTCTTTTAACTGCAGTAGTGTAGGCTGTGGGACTGTTCACTGGATTGGCGTTTCCGTTTTTTTCCAAGCCAGGCTTTTTACTAGGTAATTTTTTTTCCAAGCCAGGCTTTTTACTAGGTAATAGTATAAGGCTCAAGGAAGAAGCCTCAGAGAAAGTTAACGTCAGCCTTACCGCAGCACGCATCTATACTAGTAATAAGGAAACCGTTTTACCTTATCGCTGGGTCCCTTGAAACGGATTTTACCCCTTTCAAATAATTTGGTCACCAAACCAACTACTCTCTGTACCCCTATTGATCGCCACTTCCAAACCCGCTGCTTCGTCAACCATGAACATGTGCACGATCACACGATCGCACCATCACGATGACGCGATGATGATCGGCCGCCTTAGAGCCAAAGCGTTAAAGTGGAATCGCGAGACGACGCGCAGGTGGAGGAGAAGAGGCAGAGGCTGCTCGTCGCGTGCGGCGGCTTCAGAGCTCACGACGACCACCTTAACTCCTTCTTCAACGACCCGATACCCAAGGCGATGGGTGAGATGCCCTCCCGCGCGTATTTTCGATGTCTAACTCGGCGGCAATCGAAAAAGAAAACTTGACATACCGGTTCAGCAATCGTCCCTTTCGCGTCGCGGTTTCATGGTTGGGGTTACGGCAGGTTACAAGAGAAGTTGTATTGTACGGTAACTTTTCATATAGTGCCACTTCAAGGAATGGTTGTGTTCTTGGGATCGGAGAAGGGCTTTCAGGTTGGGGTCCGGGTGAGTGCAGGAGGCGATTGCAAATAGCGCTGACCAACGAGTAACAGAAAGCTTCCTCGCTTTTGGTAATGTTGGTATCGTACGTGGAGACGTCGTTTCATTTTGTCGGGCCATTTCCTCCATTAATACATCAACACGAGCCGATGGTCACTGGCTTGGCTTCCAACAATTTCAATCTGGATTCCGGATTGTCGATCTTTTCCTTGACCTGGTGCGTGTATCGACATGAGGACGCTGTTTTTGACGAGTCTCGCCGTCCCTGCCTTCCCCCTTCGCCCCTGTGCAACGCATTGCAATGCACTGCAATGCACTGCAATGCACTACAATGCATTTGATTGCAGGAGCGAACGACGTGATCGACATGTACAACGCACCCCTTGACATGTCGGTGAAGGAGCAGCACATGGTCAGTCTACTCTACTATTTTTATCACAGGATCACACGCAGCCACATTCAGAGTCAGTCAGTAATCTGCATCACGCAAGCACGTGCTGCCACAATTTGAACGAAGAATCGTTGGCTCTTTGGCAACAATTTCACGCGTCGCACCAATGACGATCTAGATCATGTAGATCCTACAACAGTCTGCCGTTATGATATATGGTGCAGGCCTGTGCGGTACAAACCCAACCCAGGCAGAAGCATGGCCTAGAGCATGCAGATTTTTCGGTTCGCCCCCGGTGACGTTAGCTAGATCATACAGATCATATATATGAGGAATTTATCTATGTATCTGCCCTGAGAGGTATATATCATAAAATAGGAATCCAAAGGCTTCTTCACGGGTCATGGTCGGGTGCAGGAAGTCTTCAAAATCTCTCGGGTCGGGTTGCGTCGGGTCGGGTCAGGAGGCGTTCAAAATCTCACGGGTCGGGTAAGGTCGCCCTGACCCGACCCGACCCGACCCGGCCGGCGAGGTTTCACCTGACCCGTGAACAGCCGTGAATTCAATCCATGACCTGTCGGATGTGTCAACAGTTTTGAAGCGCGCTCCCTGTACTCAGCTGGTAGCCCGGTCCCCAGGTTGTGAGCGCAAGTGGTTCTTGGTGATAAAACCCCAGAGAGAGAGAGAGTGAGTGAATTAATTACAGTGCACGAAACGCCGTGATGGAGACAATGTGGAGCCATGACTCCTTCAGAGATGAAGGATGCGTACGTGATATATGATATGGCATATGGGGGAGCTCGGCGGATGCCACGTTCGGCTGTAGCGACCGTGTTCGAGCTTGGCGGTGAAGTAACACCGAAGATAGTTCTGTTTTGGTGGATTTTGGTGACGTCGTACCAATGGCGGTATTCATATGTACTGCCGCACGCGACGTTGCTTGTAAACTTGATGTCCACGTTCCGTTATTTGCGTGTCTTGCGCTTGCCTCCGTCCGTCTTTTCCAACACCGACTCGTCACACGGGCTGCGCCACCAACAGCTCATGGACCAGACCGAGCAGGCACTCTCAAAGCACATCCCAAAACCTCTTATTATGAATTATCCGGACGGGAGGAGTCTGGTGACGCACATGGACACCTAGAGACCGCCTGGCCTGGAGCATGGCCATCTGCTGCTGCCGCGATGCTGTTGCTACCGTGCTTCTGCCCTGCGACGCTGGTAGGTGGACGCTCGAGCGTCTCTACGAGAGCGTGCTCAAGTCAGCCTGGAGAAAGGGGCGGTAGCCATCCAGACAAATGTAACGGCTTTCCAATCCCGGCGTGCCGGCTTATTTTGTTCTTCGTTTTTTTTTTTTTAATTCTCCCAGGCGACGGAAACGTTCCGCGTTGATCGGGGGACGCCGATGGACTCGTCTTCGTGCAGTTGTGGTTATTCGGAAGGGAAGGCATGTGGCCAGTTGTTTTTCATGTATATGAGGGCTGCTTGAACCTGTCTGCTCACGGCGCTACAGAGATTGCCGCGGTGTGGCAAGAATTCTGTGGGGACCTTTCAGTGGCTTGTGACTCCTTGCTGCCTGGGAGCCGATTTATTTTTTTCAGGTTGTATGGGTATGACGTTCGCTTTGCGGCTTCGCTGCGTCGGTGAAGAGAGCGTGGAGCAAGCAAGAAAGCACGCCCTTTCCCCGTTGGTTGTGTTTTGGTGCTACGTACGTCATGTCAAGCACGACTAGACTGGGGGTTTGCCTTTTCAGGGCCCGATCCTTTTTTGCATAACAGTAAAATAAATTGCAGCACGTTGCTAAATTGCGAGTAACTCTTTTGTGTCTGCCGGCGTTGACACCTCACGCCCCTAGTGATCGAGGTTGTTGAGGCTGCAGGTTCACACGCATGCTGTACTGAGTACAAGTACGAGTATATACATGTATACGAGCACGCGCTTGGCCATTTTCGGTAGTGTATTCGGTAGTTTATTGTAAGCATGCATATACACCGTTTCGCGAGCGCCTAGTCACATTCAAAATCGAACCTATGGCGTCCTGCGGAGCCTTTTGTTTTTTCCCGGGGTGTTTTTCGGTTGCAGAGGCGGTGTCTAAAGGGTCGGTAAACACACAAACTTGCCTTGGCGACCGAATTGCGGATGACTGGCTTTGGGTGGTTCGCCGCTCCTGTGTGCCTGTGCAAGGCAATTCCTGCCCCGTTTTCCTCTAGGTTTCATTACTTTTGGAAGGCTTTTTTTCTGCCTTGTAGTGTTGCTTACCTATTGGCGGGCTGCAAATAGATGGTGAACCTACAGTAGTCACAGCGGGGGAGGTTGTGTTTATTTTTCGCATCGTAGAGCTTGGGAGGTTTCCTGGCCAGCCGTTATTTGTGGCGGCCCATCTTTAGCCTTGTCAGACTCTGGTGGTGGTGGTGGTAGTAGTGGTGGTGGTAGTGGTGGTGGTCGCCTATTATATCATTCTAACGGCAGTCGGTTACAGGTAGAATGTCGGTAGAATGGCTAGCTAGATAGGTGGTTTTGTGTTGGATTTTCTGGCTGTATTTTGTTCGTTCGGTCTGGTAGGAGGATGTCATGGTTCTCCGGTCGCGTATTAGGTCGTTTTGGTGCACCGCACTGCTTCCCTTATGGATTCGCCGGCTCGTCTATAATATTCGAGTCGGTCCGGAATACCTGACAATAGAGTTCTACTAGAGCCTGTGTTTCCCAAGTGCACTTGTTTTTGCCAGTTTTTTGTTGTTCTGGAATTGGAATAGCGGTGGAATATTTTAACCCACTCGTACCATAGGTCAGTTACTGTAGTACTCACGGCCTTTTGCAAATTTAGTGTTGACGTCACGCATGGGAGTATTAATATTTGATATCTTGCATATTGCATGTTGTGTTATTGTACGGCTGTTCTCTTCTTCCCCTCGCTTGTACATGTGTAAAGTGAAGGTGCATGGTTTCCCCCCTCGATTCGAATCAATGGAAAATGAGTCGTTACGTTACGACGTGGTGCGCTGGGATGGCGTGTAAATGCGGGTGTTGGAGTCGCGCTTTCAGCAGCTATAGACCAGGACGCGCCGGTGCGCTACGTAAATATGAGCGTCATTTCGATGGCAACAAACTTTTTTTCTTTCGTGTTGTACCCTGCGCTCTCGCTTATTTGCAGCTCGAGACACAAGACACATGCATACATACACGCATACATGGTCGAATGAGTCGACCGGATTGTTTGCAATTATGCCAGGTATAGAATACGGTAGTGTGGTGTGTCCGTCGAATGGACACAATGTACTCTGAAAAAGTTGCTCGCGCACTCGGTACTACTCCGATCAATACTGTATACTACTGTCGTACCATACTGGATTAGCCTACAGTAGTAGCAGCGGGTCGCTTTAACCCGTCTAGAGTTTATCCTGCTGTGTATGTATTAGTAGGGAGGGCTTATGCTATCGTTAGAGTTCGCTTGTCAGACACACTTCTGTCTATCGTGGTATTGCTTGCTCTGGTCGAAAACGTGGCCAGCATCGTCATTTTTGATCAGACCAAGGCTTCTCACCCTCTCCCCCACGGCATTCTGCGTACACGTGTATACCTGGTCTTGCACTTCGCTCTCGCGCCCACAACTCGTGCTCTCCATCGCGGCTCCCGATTGGCATCTTGGTAGGGGTGTTTGGAAGCCTTGTCAAATACCCTTTGCAGGACTGGAAGTGGGAACAGTTTTCTCTTTCGCCATATCGTGACTACACGCACCTCCCCACCTTGTTCACTCGTCGTGTATTGATGATTCGTCGTGCATCATTCCGGTAGAAACATGGGGAGGATTCAGATAGGTTCCTACGGCGACTAGAATCCGTGCCGCTGGATGGGCGTAGGGGTGGGGGGGGTGTCGCCATGCAAAGGCAAACCTATAGAGGCGACACCAACCTGCAGGTATATCTGAACCCTTTTAGGTTTGCAGTCCCGTCGTGGGGACAAATTATTGCGGTTGGACCATAGGAGAGGCGTTCTACGATAGAGGTTCACCCTTACTCTTCTGAGGCACCTATCTCACTTGACCTTAAGGAGCTCCATACCTCACACGAAAACTGACTTCAGCAAAAATCAAACCGCATCCCAGTGTGAAGATATCAGAGGTATAGGGTAAAGGATAAGGGTAAGGGACGCAGGTGTTTTCTGGCAGCTGGGAAGCAGTGCTTCGCTTCTTCTTATATAGATCTTCTTTATTGATGACTAGAGCTGAGGAGGTGCTCTGGTAGAGAAGTGAGAGGTAGGGGGGGTGGGACTCGACGCTCAGATATACTCGTCCCACCCCACGCTACGAGCTCTCCTAAACTCCTCTTATCTAACGTACTCCTAAATAACTTTCCTAGGGCTACCGATTGTTCTTCTGCTAATATAAGAACTTCTCACTTTACGGTCCTATCTGCGTTAAGGAACATTACTCTTGTCTAACGGGCTATCCGCCCGAGAGGACATTCCTGAAAGACGGTTACTCTCAACTACCGGAATATCCGCCGGGTTAATCCATTCTTTGGATTATTCTCGTATTCCTCGGGCTACGAAACTGCCGACTATATTATCTATATCTATAGCCCATGGGCACTCGATTTATATCACATTAGCCCACCCTGAATAGTCGTATATGCAGACCACAAGATGGTCGAAGGATGATGATAAAGTTCATCCCAAAAGACCAGGAAAAGGTGGTCGAAGATGCGGCTATTCGAAACAAAAGAAATGAGGCTATAGATCCCCCCACACCTCGTCATAAGACCCAAACACTGCGAAGGGGTGTTTACTTAGAACAACCACTTAAAGGTAGAGACCGAAGGAGAGGAAGAAATAACTCAAAGCGGAAGCGAAAGCAGAGAAAGGCAAAGCGAAAACCGAAGAAAGAAGAAAGAAAACAGGAGACAGAACAAAAGCCGAAGCGAAGGCTGAAGAAGAAAACTAGTACCGAAGTGAAGGCGAAAGAAGGGCGCACAAAAAGGTGCGAACGGAGGTTGGTCGCCGAACCGGGTTGGCAAACTAGGAAACTCACGAAAAGAGGCAGTGACCGCAATACAAAAAAAAAACACATATATATTTGGTAGGAGTAATGCCTTGTCTTGTGGCGGAGGTCCTAACGTGGTAGACATCACTCAAGAGAAACGGGGCACTGCTAAAGTGTAAAGGGGGCTGCGTACACTAGGGGCTATTAAAACCGGGAGACGGAGCGAACAACGCGGCGTCTGGGAGGCCTCTTCGTGGTATGAACTATACCAGCAAACGTAGCAAGGTATTTTACTCAACAAGAAAGACTCAAGAAGAAACGCAAGAAGATTGGCCTAATGCGTGCAGTTCAAGATGGTATATAGCGCAGGGCTAAAACACTAGCGTGTGCAACTCGGCCAACAGGGGCGACATCAAAGATGGTGTCGTTTGCCACAGAGCAGAGGGGCGCGCGGAATACCGAACGAAATATGAAGAAACCTAAGAAAAAGAAAATAAAGGACGATCGGGACCAGGAAACTAACTGAAAGCAGAACACAAGTCATGGAAAATCGATCTTGGTAGAACCGCCATGGTTGATAACTCTGCGGCCTTCCGGGGCGGCAATGCTATCCGGACCCTACTTGGCAAACATAGAAGAAACACGGGCGAGCTGGAAGCTCGATAAAATCTTAGCTCGATGACCGTCTGAAACAGGGGTCGGTGGAAACCGACGGAGGCCAGGGTACAGCCCAGGCTACGACACGATTTTACCTCGGCGTAGTCTTGCCAATAATTTGCTGTAGGCTAGTGAAGTACAAACACATATGAAAATTATGGTATCGCTACGACTCGGTGGCCTGCACGTAAGAAGGCAACACGGAGGTGTAGGCGGTATGAAGAAAACAAAAGGTAGACGGAAATATATGCACCCAAGAAGCTGGCTGTTGGTGACTATTGAAGACTAACCCTGAAGAACTACTTTAATATATTGTTGACTAACCAGAAACAAGTACCCAGAACTAAAAAAAAATGCTAAACCAAGGCTATCCAGGGGGGGGAGTGGAAACCGTGGGGGCTCCGCGGGACACATCAGAGTTCCGCAGCAGCCCACGTGCTAGGCTCCCATTCCCATGGCGTTGAAGACACCACGATCCGTACACGGCGTTCCGTGCTGTAGTGTAGCGGGCGGGTTGAAGGTCGATCTTGATCGGTCCGGGGTCATCCAGGAACCGGATGATGTAGGAGCCGCCCGGTGAAGGTTCCGGTGGAGCTCCCGAAGAGACGTCCGGGGGTGAGCGGTGAGCGATTTTGCCCAGCCACCAGAGGCCGTCGCGCGCTTTGTACCATATGTGCGCTCCGGGGGGGAGGATGGTGGTGCTGAAGTTGTGGAGCCAGAGGCTGCGGGAGACCAGGGCGTAGCCGGGGGCGAGAAAGATTTGTCCTTGAGATCGTGCCAGTTCGCGGTGGGCAGCGCCGATGCGCATCTGGCGGTAGAGGCGGTTCGTCTGGCGGTGTTGTGTCGGCGCTCCTGACCAATAGAGTAGGATGTTGCGCCGGAAGTGTTGAAGGTCCAGTTCGCGTTCCCAAGAGGGGCTGAGAAGTCCAGCCCAGTGGGTCTCGTACAGAACGGCGATGACCCCGCCGCGGCCGCGTACGAGTTGATGGCCGGTGATCTGCTCGACCTCGAGGCGTTCCGGTGGGGGAGTGACGTCGTCGACGGTGACGTGGTAAGGTGGGGACTTGGCGGCAGAAGCTGTGAGTACGTATGTAGTGAGGTCCGCGGGCAGATGCTTGGGGATGTCGCTGGTGTCGTCGGGGTTCCGGCAAGGTTTGCATCGTTGAACGGAGACGCGTGGCTTGGAGTCCCGTCCCGGAAGGTCGGATGGAAGGTCGAGGAAAAGTAGCTTGTCGTGAAGAGGGCGGTTGTCGGGGGTGTTCGAGGCGGGCGTCGGTCCAACGGCGAGGACCTTGAAGGGCCCATTCCAGTTCAGGGAAAGCTTTGTCTTGAGTACAGTTGCGTCGGTGCCCTTTTTGACGCCTTGGCGAATGGTTGAGGCGGAGTTGTAGACCCAAACCCAGCCGCCGACGGTGAAGGGGGGGGATGCTCGGAGGGCGGCCATGATGGGCGCGTTGCGGCGCTGGAGACGCGAGACGGTGAGTCGGTGTAGTTCGCGGATGAGGGAGTACGCGCGTCGTTGTCGGTCGGTGGCGAGGTTGATGTAGACCAGATGATCGCGGTCCAAGCTTTGGTGGCCGCCGATGTTGTCGGGTTCGAAGACCGAGAGCGGGAGGCGAGGAAGGCGGCCCATGTGGATTTCGTTAGGCGCAAGCCCTGTAGCGGCGTTCACGGAGTTGTTGTAGGCCGACGACACGTGTGGCAGCAGCACGTCCCAGTCGGTCTGCTGTTCGTTGCCGACCATAGAGAGCATTTGGGCCAACACATGGTTGACGCGCTCGACGCCGCCGTTGGTGCAGGGGTGGTAGGAGCTGGTGTTGACCTTGCGGATACCAAGGCGCTCGTAGACGATGTTTGCAAGCTTGGAGGTAAAGTGTAGTCCGTTGTCGGAGAGAAGCGTAACCGGGCACCCCCAGAGAGGGATGTATTCGTTCAGGAAGATGTCGGCGGTGCCGGCGGCCGTGAACTGCGCCGCTGAAACGGCAAACATATCGGCGCGCCGGCTGAAGCGGTCGGTGAAGAGAAGGATGTGGACGTTGCCGCGCGGCGTGAGCGGCAGGGGTCCGAAGTAGTCGACGCTGACGGTGATGCCAGGCCCGTTGGGCAAAGGAAGAGAAAGGATGGGCCAGCGAATGGTGTGCCGGGAGGTTTTTCGCGCCTGGCATTGAAGGCAGCGGCGGATCCACCAGCGGGCGGAAGCGTCCATGCCAATCCACCAAAAGAAACGTGCCAGCATGCGGACCGTTCGGGTGACTCCTAGGTGTAGAGAGGTGGTGGCGTGGCAGGTGTTCAGCACCCAGGGGCGCATTAACATTGGCACGTAGATGCGTGGGGTAAGGGGGGCGGGTGGTGGTAGGCTGTTCCCGGGTGGGGGTGGGGGTGGTCGTTGGACCAGGAGGGTGGTTCCGTCGTCCGTACGGTGCAGCTTGCTTTTGGAGGCAAGGGTGAGGACGTCCGGAAGTTGTGGGCGCCGGGCCGAGGGAATGAAATCCAGGAGGTCGTTCGGCGGGGGGGCAGGGGAGTCCAACGACAGGAAGCGGATGGTGGCGCAGCACAGGGGCTCTGCTCGTTGTTCTCGCGCCCAGTCTTTGAAGGTGTAGTGCTCGACGCGGGCGAGGAGGTAGGGGTCGTCATCGGGTTCGACGATGGGCTCCGGGAGGGGCAACGACGGTGTTGGTGCCGGCGGAGAAGGCGTTGTTGGGGGGGTTGGGGTTGGGTTTGCGGGCGCAAACGGGTCGGGCGGTGCGGGAGCTGTGGCTGAAGGCGCCGTAGGAGGAGGGGGTCTTGGCTGGACCCCGGCCGGGGGCGTGGGCGCACTGGTGGGTGTAGATCGTCTGCGTACGACGGGTTGTGGTCGACGGCCGAAGCGATAGACGGCTGTGGGTCGAGGGGTTCCCGCGGCAGCGGCGATGCGATGGCGGGTCCGAGAAGATATCAGGCCTGAGACGGCTGGTTCCGTGCCGCCAGTGGTGGACGGCGGAGAGATGACGGACGGCCTGGAAGCCGAGCCTGGAGGAGCTCCGCTGTTCACGGCGGCGTTCTCGGGGCCAACAAGCAGTCCAGCGGTGGAGTCAGGGGTCGCAATAGGTCCGACGAAGGTGTCGGGTGCGGGGGAAAGGGTGGGGTGCTCCATACGTGGTCCCAGTAGGCGGAAGTCGCGGAAATCGTCGGTGGTGAAGGGAAGCGGCTGGATGGTTGGGATGGGCCTTGAAGGGGGGGATATGAGCCCACCCAAGCCGATACCCGGGGCGGGAGGGTCGTTCGGCGCGAAGCCGCAGGGGCGGATGAGGTAGATGCCGACGGTGTCCGGGCCGGTAAGGCGGTTGCGTCCGGTGCGGTCGGCGTCGGTGGCGGGTTGGGGGAGCCGGGAGAGGAAGTCGGCGTTGCCGTTGGACGTGCCCTTCCGGTATTCCAGCGTGTAGGTGTACGCCGAAAGGAACTCGAGCCAGCGCCGGACGCGGGCGTTGTGTTCTCCGACCTTGGCGATGTTCTCGAGCGCCTTGTGGTCCGAGTAGATCTGGAAGCGGGTGGACCATAAATGTCCACGGAGGCGTTTGATCGCCCACACGATGCTCCCGGCCTCGAGGTCGAGGGGTGTCCACGAACGTTCGGAGTCCAGGGTGGCACGGCTGATGAAAAGGATGGGTCGGACTGAGCCGTCGGGTTGTTCTTGCTCAAGGGTCGCGCCGAAGCTGTCGATGCTAGCGTCGCAGTAGAGGCGGAAGGGGCGGGAGTTGTCGGCAACGGCGTCCCAGTCGGGGTAGACGAGGATAGGGGGTTCGGCAAGTTCTTGGAGGATGGCGCGGACGGTGGTTTCCATGGCGGGGGTGAAGTCGAACGTGGCGCCTTGCTTGAGTAAAGCGTTGATGGGGCGCAGACGTCGGGAGAGATTCGGCAGGAACTTGCCGTAGTAGTTGATGCCCCCAAGGAGCGAGCGCACTTGCTTCTCGTCGGTCGGCATGGGCATTCTGGTGAGGGCGGCGACCTTGTCGGAGTTGGGGCTGTAACCGCCGGCGGAGATGGTGTGTCCCAGGAAATCGGCGGTGGTGGCACCAAGTTTGGCCTTGGCCGGGGAAAGTTTGAGGTGGTGCTTCCGGAGGCGTCCGAAGAGAGCTCTGATGTTGGCAACGTGGTCGTTGGGGTTGGGGTCGAAGACGATGATGTCGTCGAGATACGCGGCGACGCGTTCCAGGCCTTTGATGATCTCGTTGATGACCTTAACGAACCAGCCGGGGGAGGCGCTGCTGCCTTGTGGCATAACAAGCCACTCAAATAACCGGTTCGGTGTGCAGAACGCTGTCAAGGGGATGGTGTCCTCGTCGATGGTGATTTGGTGGAACGAGGAGACCAGGTCGAAGAGGGAAAAGATGCGACCTTTACCCAAGGAGTCGAGGACTTCGTCGACGCGGGGGATGGGGAGTTGTCCGAGGGAGCTGATGGCGTTGAGCTTCTTGTAGTTGATTGTGATGCGAACACCTCCGTCTTTCTTGGGGATGGCGACCATAGGGCTGGAGTATGGCGACGTGGAATGCTGGATCAGGCCGGCAGCCAGGTACTGGTCCAATACGGCGTCGGCCTTTTTGGCGAGGATGGGGTTGATCCTGTAGGGGCGGGAAGTGACCGGTGCGCTGTCCGGAGGTACCGTGATCTTGAACGGCATTAGCGAGCACGAGCCGAAGTCGGTCTTCGACGTGGAGAAGACGTCCTGGAATTCGCAGAGGACGTCGCCCAAGTTGTTGATCACCGATGGGGTCCATCCAGAACCGTGAAGGTCGAAGTTGACGTCGCGTAGGTGCAACGGCAGGCGTTCCCAGAGGTCGAGGAAGCTTTTGCGCTGGTCGGCGTCGAGGCGTGCAAGGAGCTGTGGGCACGGGGCTTTTAGTGCGGTAGAGGGGTCGGCTGTTGGTGGACTCTGGTCGGCCACCGGGATGTTGTTGTGGAGGGCATGTACGTCCGGAAATGGAGGGGGGAGCGGCGGGTTTAAGGAGGGATGCCCAAGGGTGGCGAGCGGTACCTGTACCAGTGGGGAGCAGGAGGTTCCGAGGAGGTCACCCGGCTCGAGTTCGGTAGATCCAGATAGGGGGACCGTTTGGTACCCGTCGGAGACGAAAATCGCCGTGTCGGAAAGGGGGTTCTCGCGGGGGAGCATGTTCACCATGTAATTCCCGGCCAATGCTGGAGCGCCTGACTGGCGCACCAGGTTGACCTTGGCGAGCTGTGGGGTAGAGGAAAGCGAAATAGCTTTGTTGCCGGCGAATCGGAGGTGGTAGACGTCGTCAGTGGAACGATCGTCGGGAATGAATGCTGAGGCTCCGTTGGGGTCGTGGTGACTTAAAGAGAGCTCACCACGGGTTTGCCGGGAAGGTTGGTGGGGGAGGGCGGGCTGTTGCCGGAGCGTGGTATACGAGCGGTGCTCGAAGCGCATCCAGCTGTCTCGTCCCAGGAGGATGGGGTGCTGCATGGTTCCAGCAGGAACTACGCAGGCCCATACTGCTAGGGCAGCGGTGGGGGTCTGGAGGCGCATAAACTGGATGCTTAAGCGGATAGAGACGGAGGTGGAGAGTGGGGCTGAGGTGCCGAAGCCTCCCCATGAACGGGGGGAACTGTGCCGTTCGCAGGCGTCGGTGGCTGACTGGGAGGCCTTCAGTTGTTCCATCGCGGTTGCGGTGATAAACGACTGGGGCGAGCCGGTATCGAGCAGTGCCACGAGTTCGCGGCGGGTAGTGGCGTCGGGGCCGCTGTGCACGAGTACCTTCGTCGTGAACGACGCGTCGTCGACGGTGATGATGCCGCCTGTAAGGCATGGTCCGTGTTCCGGTATCGGCGGCCGACGGGTAGGAAGGTGGCTGCGGGCTGTGGTGTTGATGGTGGACACTTGGGCGAAGTGGCTGATGGGGTAGGCGTCGGGTGTAGACGGCGGTAGAAGCAGCCCAAGTGGGGAGTTAGGCGGTTGCCGTGGGGGGGTCGGGCTTGTCTCGTGGATGCCGTCGGCGGTGGGGAAGACCCGTGTTGAGTCGGTGGAGGCGGGTGTTTGCTCTGGGTCGTTGGGACTGGTACCAGTAGGAAGTTGGGGGAGGCGATCGGCGTCGAAGCTTTCTCGGACGTCCATCAGTACCCGGCCCAGCAGATTCCGACCACGCCAACGCGTCGGAATGCAGGCGTCCGGATGGTCGGCCTTGAGGCCTATGCCCCAGATGAGGTCGTGTGGGCTGGCCTCGGCAATGTGTTTGTCGTCCGTTGCCGCCAGCTCTCGCCGTAGCTCCGAGTGTTGGCGGAACTTGGAGAAGTTGATGTTGAGGACGATGTTGTAGCGGTGTCGTTCCCAAACGAGTTCGTCGAAGCCGAAAACGGTGCGCCCAAGTGCTTTTTGGTCGGCCGGGTCGCGGGTCGCTTTGATGCGGCGCTCAGTTGTGGTGTCCCCGAAGAGCGCAGCCTTCTGCGCCATCATCATCTGCTCGGCGCAGTTGTATGTGACGCCATCGTGTTCGATGTCGCACAGGTACCACTGCGAAAAGACGGAAGAGGAGTCCCAGAAGAAGTGAAAGGATGAGGGGGCCTCTGCGGTGGTGTGAGCTGTTGATGGCGTGTTGGTTGTTGGGGGTGGGGGGTGACGATAATTTTTTCTATCGCCACCTGGCGTCGACGGGGGTAAAGTCAGCCACGATCGAGCGGTGCTGACCGGAACCCTCGTGTTCGCGGGGGAATTGCTCGGCAAAGCCGAGGTACCGGGGGGGTCCACGCCGGGGCTTATACGCCGGGCGAGATGACCCTGAAAGGTGTTGACGATAATTTTTCTATCGCCACCTGGCGTCGACGGGGGTAGAGTCAGCCACGATCTAGCGGTGCTGATCAGAACCCTCGTGTTCGCGGGGGAATTGCTCGGCAAAGCCGAGGTACCGGGGGGGGTCCACGCCGGGGCTTATACGCCGGGCGAGACGACCCTGAAGGGCCCTGTCGTCCAACTTTTGGAGGACAGGGGGATACTCGCTAGGAGATACCACACCTGGGGCCCGTGTCCACGCGTTGCACAAAGCAGGCGAGGAGGACGGGGCAGGGGGCTCAGGGCATGTCCTGGTCGACGTTGGTCGCGAGTCTTCCGTTTTTAATACGGGACTGCCCCTCGAGTTCAGGGGCAGCGGTGGTGTCAACACCGTGGCAGCGGGTGGAAGCCCGTCGTTCGCAGGTCCAACGCTGTCACAAGAAAGACGCGCATGCTGGAACAAGCGCGTATGGAGCGGCCAATTAGAGGCAGGCTCAGGGGGCGATGGCCCGGTCGACGAAACGGTAGTTTCGTGTGAACCGGAACCGCTGGTAGCCGTAATCGTCGAGACGTTTCCCAGGGTAGCAATGTCTGGGGTCTCGGCAATGGTCGGCAAGTAGCGTTGCTCACCGCCGGAAGACGTCGAGTGGAGCATCCTGGTGAGGCTCGGCGTCTTGGCCTCCTCCCGCCCACACCTCAAGGCAATCACTTGAGCAAGAGGATCAGTGCTTGAGCAAGTGGCTGGGAAATGGGCTGGGGTAGGGGGGGGGCATGCGGGGGCAGGGGTCGGGGAGGCGTGGTGCACGTGATTTACGCGTGCGTCCTGAGAGCCTCGGGTGGTCGCAGTAGATGCTGTTGATGGAGATGCGGCCGTGCTCCATCATTGGCTTGTCAGTTGGTGCGGAAGGTTCCCGCCTGCCGTTGGTTCGGGAGGTTGGTCGAGTTGTTGCTGCCCATCCGCATGTTTGCGGGGGCGGCTGGTGCGGACGTGTTGGTCGCAGGGGTATGAACCGTCAACGCGGAAGACGAGGGGGCAGGCTCGATGCGTTGTTGTCAGAACTGTTGCCCTGGCGAGTGTCGGTTGCCGTTGTCGTAGTTCCGGCCGTTGCTATGGCGCCAGTTGTTGGAGCGCCCGTTGTCGCCGCGGTAGTTGCGGGAGTGATTATAGTTGGAGTGGCTGTTGTTGGAGTTTCCGCTACGGTTGGTGTTGTTGCCTCGACGGTTGTTGTCGTAGCGGTTGGAACTCCGCTCCAGGTTGCGCTCGTATTGCCCCGGGCGGTAAGAGAGCATCCTCTGTTGCCACGGGCGGTAGGCCTGACCGTCGTCGTTTAGCTGTCCGAGTGCCGGGTTTAAGATGCCGGACGTGGTGAGGAAGCTCTTGGAGCAGGTCTTCTGGCTATGGTCCGTGCCATTGCAGTTGAGGCAAAGGTCACCGTGAGCGCGTAGGGCTTGGGCGTGGGACACCGCGACGTTCCGCCTCCGTCACGGGCTCCGTAGAGGCTCTCGTCATCAGGCTGAGCGCTCGTGTGGAGGGGGGCGCTGCCGTCGTGGGAGGTGTTGTCGAGGTGAGAAGGGGCGGTGTCGCCGGCGATGGCGTATCCGTTGTGGGGCGGGTGGTTGGGGGTGTCGGAGGGGTGGGTCGAGACTCGGTCGGGTCCACACGTAGCCGCGGCCGGCGTTGGAGTGGAAATACCTTAGCTCGAGTAAAAGGGTGTGGGCGGCCCCGATGAACTCGGACGAGGCACCCTCGGTGGCGGCGCGGGCCAGAACGAAGGTGATCGACGGGTCGCAGTCGGGTGTGAACAGTCGCCAGACGCGGCGTGCCGCTATAGAGACATCTGAGGCTATCGGGTCGCGTGTACTCTGCATCCAGCGGAGCTTGGCGTCCAGAAAGACCCAGTCATTTGACTCAAAGCCGAACGTCTGCGGTTGCCGGTGCCCAGTGGGTTTGGGGGCTGGCAAGGATTGGGCCGGTAGTGGTGCCTGGGACATTGTGGTCCCAGCTTGGTTCTGGGGGCGCTGGGAGGTGGTGGTCCTAGACATCGCGGCGGACGCAAAGGGTGGTCCAGGGTGCGGAGCCGACGGCTGCGGTTGGGCCGTGGTGGCCGTGGTCGCAGCTGCAGTCTCGTAGGTGTGGTCGAAGGGGTAGGAGAGGGCGGTAACACGAGTAGGAGGTCAGCGCTCTCTTTCGCAAGAAGGAGGAGCTGCTCGTGGTGGGCTTTGAGGGCCGCGCGGCGCTCACGGAGAGCCGTGGGATCGCGTTGGTAGTGCCCCGGATTGAGAGCAGGGGTGGAAGTTTCCTGTGCGGAGACTTCCGGTTTGATGGTAGGCCCGGCACTGGTCGTGCCTGCTCCAAGTGGAGAAGATCCCGGTGTGGTGGGGTGTAGAGCGAGGTCACTCAGAATGGTATCGAAGCCGGGGGTGTCGTCGTCCGTGGCGCGAGAGGGCCTTGCGGCATACCTCGCCTCGCGGGGGTTGGTGGTGTCGGTGGAAGGGGCGCCGGGCATGTCGGTGGAGGAAGTTGGAGAGGGCTGGTGGATCCAGGCTTGGATCAGGGTAGGCGGCTACAATACCAACAAACCGATCTAGGGGACAGAAAGGAGTGACGGTAAGGACGTACAATAAGGGGTATTGAGGGGGGTGTGCCACAATTTTAGTGCCCGTCGAAGGATATTTTTATAGTTGAGGACGTCTAGCTAGTTTCAGGCGCCTCGCGTGTGATTGACGGTAGTCGCGCCCGAGTCACTCAAGTGATATCAGTTGAGCCGAATTGAACAGAACTCCGTCTGAAATGTCTAATGTTCGTAGTGATAACAGGGCGTGACGATTACTGGGCGTGGGCAGTGCAAGACCTTTCGTTGGGATACAATTAGAGTACCCGTAAAGGAAACGTGTAGGTCGAGTCGGGGGGAAAATTGCAGCATGCCGGCACTATTTGGTAGCTGCACAGAATATCGGGCGATTCCCTACTTGAACGGTGGGCAGTTTTTCGTTCCGTGGCAGAAACAGACAGCAACCGATACATTTCGGGGGTCGCGAGGCCCGATACGTTGTGAGATACTTAGGGTATCGTAGAGGTGGCACAAGTGGGAAGAAAATAAAAATAAAAATAAGAAATAGACCCCGGTACGTAAAAACATGGAAAAGAGTATCAATCGGCTCCTTTGGGGGAGTCGAAGACGCTAATCCGCCGCGAAGGATGTTGTGTACTATTGTGTTAGTTAGGCCAGCATTTAGTTCATCACTTTCGGAAATGGTCACTGCCCGGGCCACAGTTACTATGCTCCATATTCGAGCAGCTTGCAGCTGCTGTTTTTGTGATGAGCTGGACAAACATGGGAGAAAAAGTTGTTTACTACCAGGTAGTTTGTGTAGCCTTTGTGGTGTTACCGTTCTAGGCAGCCTGTACCCTGCTTTATTTGTAAAAGCTGGTGGGGGTGGGGTGCGTTGGAAAATAACACTTGTTACAAACTTGAACAGTGTCTACCCTGCTTTGATTTAAGGTGGGAGCAAAAAAGAAAAGAAGAGAAAAAAAAAAGGAAGGCACACGTCGAAAACAAAAATAAAGGGAAAACAAACACGACCAAACTAATATTCGGGCCACATCAGGTAGCATACATTCTGTTTTGATGTGCTACAGCTGGGGGGGGGTAGACGTATGCAGCAGTAGACAAAGTTGCGCGCCACAAAGCCTCGTTCCGTCGGTCACGCTGAGGAACGTGCACGTAAGAGGCTGTAGCCGGACATATTTGTGCAGCATATATATACCTTATTTCTGGCTTAAAACTGGCAAATTTAAATACGCCTAGGCAGCAGACGGACAAGGTTCGGCAACATAAAGCCGCTTTAAGTCGATAATGCTGGAAAACGTGCACGTAAAGAGCAGTAGTAGAAAAAAAAAAAAAATCTAAAAATAATAGACATCGTTTGTATCCTATAGGCCGTGGGGGTGGGGCATAAATGGCAGAAATCCGATTAATTTCCGCAGCATGCGTCCTGTATTTATAGTAGAGCAGCAGGAAAGTAGTGCATCATAGAGCCTGTTCTGCATGGTAGAAGCAGCGTGTGGACGGGCAATCTGAAGAGGGGTGCACAAATATAAGCTGGTCCCAATGAGCAACATTTAAAATCCTCCTGCAGATATATTCCTAAAGAGCTACGTGCAACCATATAAGAATTGTCTACAGGTATACCTGGTATTCCCAGAGCGCTACCCGTACGTGTGTGTTCTTCGCATTGTATATACGTGCAACCAGGTAAGGTTCGCCTACGTACGAGTATAAATATATGCATTCCTATACGGTGGATGTGCTACACCATCACATCAAGAAAGGGGCACCGACCGTGCATCGTTTGTCTACCTAAATATATCGTGAGGAAGGAAGGGGGGGTTCACGGGAGATTTCGTCACTAAAATAGTGTTACGTACCCCTATTTGTACCTCGCTCGTATACCAGACTTTGTAGGCTACTACCATATATTACAATGAACCAGGTATGTGTTGAAATCCTGTAACCAAGGCATTCAAAATAAAATACCAGGTACATTTATGGCTATTCTCGCTGTGGGGGGGGTCGCCAGTATGGTTAATTCATACGTATACTATCGCTCGTATCAGGTACCAGGTACCAGGTATGGTCGTTCAATAACTCGCAGGCGAATATCCCACGCGATGGATACCAATGGATACAATTCGCAATTATAGCCGAGCCGTTCGTAGCCTGCTCACATATGCATATAATAGGAATGGCGTATTTAGTCACACAACCGCTGTTCCTAAAAAAAAAATCCACGTATCAGTATACTGCTGCGGGTGTCCTACCAGTACTACAGCAGCTTCTTTGTAGTCGTGGTAAGGGTCAAATCCCATACAACGCTTGTCAATACAGGAAGGTGCAGATAAAATGGCGGGGGGGTTAATGTGAGCAGTTCCACCTACTCTTTACGTGCCTTCCCTATGAAAGGGCGGGCATACATCGAAGCGGAGGGGGTCATTGTTGTAAAAAAACGCTTGCGTTGTTGTGCGCGATGAGCACGATGTCATTTTGGGGGGGTCTCCAGGTGCATTCAACCACATGGTGTCACGTATCGTGGAGGTGATCGATCTCGTCATTCCACGGCGGAGACGGGGTACAGGGCGCGGAAAAACATACCTCATCACACTGCCGAGAGCAGCAGTAGTACTTATATGACGAGTACCTACTAAGAAACAGCAGAGAGAACTTGTACGTACTTGTACATGTGCCTGATAAGGGGGGAAGAATGCGTCTACTCACCTATACTAAGAGGGGAGCAACGTCTATTGTCGCCACTAGGCAGCTTGTCACAGTCGTCGGCACTAAAAACGCACTCAGGAACGCAGGTTCGAAAAGAAAAAAAAAGAAAGAAAGAAAATAGACCGCGAGGAAAACGAAAGAAAGAAAATAGACCGCGAGGAAAACGAAAGAAAGAAAATAGACCGCGAGGAAAACGAAAGAAAAAACGAAACAAGGAACGAAAATAAACAAAAATAAAAAGTTGACTTCAAAACCAGTTGCCTCCCGGGTAGGGATGGCTCACATGATCGTGAGAAGATCTAGAAGAAGCGCTGCAGTCCTCAGCTTGGCCAGAAGGTTCGTCGAATGCGAAGACGTCAGATGTGAAGATATCAGAGGTATAGGGTAAAGGATAAGGGTAAGGGACGCAGGTGTTTTCTGGCAGCTGGGAAGCAGTGCTTCGCTTCTTCTTATATAGATCTTCTTTATTGATGACTAGAGCTGAGGAGGTGCTCTGGTAGAGAAGTGAGAGGTAGGGGGGGTGGGACTCGACGCTCAGATATACTCGTCCCACCCCACGCTACGAGCTCTCCTAAACTCCTCTTATCTAACGTACTCCTAAATAACTTTCCTAGGGCTACCGATTGTTCTTCTGCTAATATAAGAACTTCTCACTTTACGGTCCTATCTGCGTTAAGGAACATTACTCTTGTCTAACGGGCTATCCGCCCGAGAGGACATTCCTGAAAGACGGTTACTCTCAACTACCGGAATATCCGCCGGGTTAATCCATTCTTTGGATTATTCTCGTATTCCTCGGGCTACGAAACTGCCGACTATATTATCTATATCTATAGCCCATGGGCACTCGATTTATATCACACCAGTGAATAATCCCATGGCCCGAGTATACAAAAACGCCTTTTTTCGAAGCAAGATTGGCATTACGCCGAGTTTGGGTTAAAGAGCCCCGTCATTCAGAAAAAAAAAATGGCGGAAATGAGCTACCTCTGTGTATCGCAGAACGCTTCAGGAAATAAGACCAACTATTGTTAGTCAAAATAGGAAAATATGTAGGCTTTGGTCTGTACCGTAGGTCCTATTTACTATGGTCCCCCGTAATACCTCGAATTAGTGAGGTTTGCCCCCAGAACGGGGCTGCAGTACTTAGAGGGTTAAATCCGGCGATGTTGCGGGGGGGGGGGGTTGTAGTCATGTCATGTACGCGTATGACCGTAGTCGAATGTGGCCATAAACGCTCGCATCCCTACAATGCCGGGACGGAGCATATCGGGTTTTTATCGGCCAGACAGACATGGATTGCTTGCACCAGGCGCGAAGCGCCGTGAGGTGTTGGGCGAGTCACATGAAGGGTGAACTGCATCCTGCTAAGAACTGCTTGTGGGGTGAAAGTGCAATGAATGGATGATAGTGTCGAATGAACTGACTAGCTTTCTGGGGTGGCGGGGGGTGTACTCATATCATGGACGGAAGGGTTGGAGGAAGCATTCACTTTTTTCGGTACCCAGCCTATACAGTAGGCGCCCGCAAATGATAAAACACTGCCATATGTTGAGAATAATAGGCTCAGATTGGCACGAATCATAAGAAAACTGGGTAAAGAAACACAGCTCTATGGTGGGACCCAGTCTAAGTTCTACCTGGTGTAAAATAGAGTTATAGATCAACGTTGGAAACTAAGTGCGACTTTGAGCCTGGGCGTCAAATACCGGGCGCCCACTGTACTTTTATATGCTAGCCGGCGAAAGGGGGGCGGTGCAGAGCAGACTGAGAAAGGAGAAGCCGAGAAGCACCACCCACTACTATTATTATTACCGAACCCTACACAGGGCATAGCGGGAAGGGGGGGTGTACTCGACAGGAGATATGTACTCGATCTCATGCATGGCCGTAGTCGTAGGACCATAGACCCTCGCATTGTGGAGGGGGAGGGGCTATTTTGTTTGTCCTGCTTCTCCAGCTCCAGCCCGTTCGTAACTCAGGTCTGCGTGGTCACATAGCGGGCATTCCTTCCTCCTCCCCGCTACGGCATGTGCCTTCGCACTTGTAACGCGGGAAAACTTCCAGCATTTTCTCCCGAAAAGTGCATACATACGCTGTTAAGGCTCATTCTTATCGGAGAGCGTTTTTTCCAAAATTCCCAAAGTTTTGGAGATATGTATCAATATACGGAGGCGTGCTGTCACTATTCGTGAAATTCTCCAGAACCAAAAATATCCAAGTTCGTTAACATTTCAATATTTGGAAAAAAAAAAACAGGAAAATATGGAAGATTGAAAAATTACGCGAAAAAAATGTCGAAAAATTGGAAAAAAAAGCTCTCCATTAAGAATGACCCTATTATGTGATTTCTTTAAGTCAGTTATTCCCCAGACGAAAAAATAATGCGTGTGGCAGAATGGGGGATTCGAACTCATGATCTTATGACCTACCAGGTATTATTATAGTTGCGAGGTTTCCCCCATGAGGCGCCGGCGTGCTGCATACCTGGTACACATATATATCTCGAGGGAGAACAATCAGTACGGACACTGTGCGTGCCGGATGTCGTTGGGTAGAAGGGAACACAGCCCACGCCTACGAAGCCACTGGAGCATTATGTAGAGCAGAATTACTGCTCTGTGTATGCGCGTTATGTGTGGCACGCATACTGTCAAGTGTAAATGCAGTATGGATCTAGGCACTGACTACTGCTGAGCCATCCCACAGTTACAGTAGGGGTGCACCAGACGTTCCTGAGCCCCGAACATTAGGAGCTCGATATCTCACCCGATACAACACTTCCAAGAATTTCGTTCGTACCACCCGACCGGCACTTGTATGCGCTGTATGCGCTAGTCCTAAAACGAATAGACGAGTAAAACTTTCATCCTAACCGGTAGTTCCTCACTTAAGGGACCCAATTGGTCTCGAAACCTTTGGCCCAAAAAGTGTAACCCCTACCGTGGGGTGACTCTGCTAGCAGGTTGATGCCTTTGGTTCTGCTCTAGTCACTCTGATCACTCACACGAGGTGCTTGACGATGCTAGAAGTTGTAGGCTCCTGCATTAGTTGCTGCTTGCCTCGCCAGATGCCTTCTGAACGAAGGGGCGAGGAATTCATCAGTAAGGCAGGCTATGCCACCTGCCAGGTATGATGGGGGGACGCTTGCTACAAAGCATAATGCCTTATCAGGGGAGAGGGGATACCATAACTCTAGCCCCCCTGAAGGGTCGCATATGCAGCTTCGTAGAAAACTCAGGCACGAACCCGACCCATCCGAAGAATTCGGAGAATAGATCGAAGATGCAGCGCTTCACAACCCACTCCCACACCTCTAACTTGTAAGGCTGAAGCCGATTTCACGCGGACACTACGAACCAGACGGCCAGAAGTCCCAAAATACGGGTACGCGGAAGTACGAGGGCAAAAAAAGCTAAAAGCACCCGGACGCTAAATTAAGGGAAAAAACTCGAGGAAGCGGTGTGGCTCGCCTAATCAGGAACGACATAAGCTAATAGCCGAGCAATGCACCATTTGAAAGTACCCGAAAGCGAAACACGAGAGAAAACAATGCCTGGCACGTATTACACTACCCACTGCGAAGGCACGGGGTTTCGAAGCTATGAAAAACAAACGGGGGAGTAACGCAACGGAACACGTATTGGCGCGACGGAACTCACTCGAACAGTGAAAACAGTGTCAGAAAACAGGAAATCACGTCACGAGATAATCCAAAACAGTCAAGACACTGTTAAGGTTTTAGTCCTTTGGGCTAAAGGTAAACATGTTAACCAATCGCCTACCTAATCTAAGCCTCATAACACTCTCCCCCCCTGGAACGGATCGGATTTTACGAGTCGACGCGCCACCACACGCGGTTCCAATTTCCGGGGATCCAGAAGCATTTTTCAGGTTCTTGACATGAGGAAACTCACTCGATCTTTGAAAAAGCGATTTCATGGTGGACGTGAGATTCGAACTCACGACCAACGACCCATGTTCTGCCGTCGTCGCCATTTGTTAAGGTCTTAGTCTGTAGGGGGAAAGGTGAAAGGTTAACCAATCGCCTACCCACTATAATCCTCACAACAACACGACCCCATAGAAAGAGGGCGGAGCCGGCGCGAGCGAGATTTCGTCTACACTGTGCGCGCTAAAACACAAAACATACAAAGAGCAGACATCGTCACGGCCTATGCAATATCACGCGAGAGAGGGCGGGATGCAAACTGTCGCTGAAGAACGAAATCTATCACCTCGGCCAGCTTGGGGATGCTAAAAAGGCGGAGGGGGAACGCACGAACGGCAAATGTGGCCAGACCTAAACCTAGGGCAACCCGTAAGGTGCGTAGAAAAAAGGCTGACGAACACGCCCGCGGGAAAACCAGAGAAAATCCAAGGGATACAAGAGAGAAAGAAAATAAAAAATGGTGCGAGTGTTCACACTGGTCTAGAAGAAGCGAAACAGGTCGCAAGAAGGAATCACGAAGCGAACGAACGTTTCCGCCGCGCTCGAAAAGGGGGAAGGTCCAAGTATAGCAGTTTGGCGGCCAAAGGGCGGCCGTCCGGCGTGGAGTCGGAGGGCGCGGGGCCGACCGCAAATTTTTTGAAGGGACTCGTCCTGTCGAGCGATAGCTTCGCCTTGAAGACCTTGGCGTCTGTGCCAGATTTAGCACCCTGGCGAATGGTGGCAAAGGTCTTGTGAATCCATACCCAGTCACCGATGGTGTAGGTAGAGCGTTGCATAAATGCGTCAGAGGGCGCTGGGTTTACGGGGATCCACGCGAGAGACCGTGATAGGGTGTTGCTCATGCACCAGAGCATACGCACGCCATCGGCGGTCGGCGGCGAGGTCGCAGTATTACAGTTGGTCTCGAGCGAGGTTTTGATGGCCCCGGGCGTAGTGTTGTTCGAAAATTGTGAGGGGAAGGCGAGGGAGGCGGTTCATGTGCACCTCATCGGGGGCAACCCGGTGGCGGCGCTGACAGAATCGTTGTAAGAAAATTCTACGTGCGGCGAATGGAAGTCCCAGTCGTCCTGTCTTTCGTGGCAGATCATCGCTAGCACCTTGAGCCATGCTGTGATTGACGCGCTCGACGCCACCGTTGCCGTTGGGATGATGGGCGCTGGAGACGGTTTTTCGCATTTCCAGAAGTTTGTACACTGCATGTGACAGCTTGGAGCAGAAGTGCAGTCCATTGTCGGAGAGGAGGCTGACCGGACACCCCCGAAAAGGTATGTTCTTATTCGACTAAGATGTCGGCATAGCCTTCATCCGTGAATTCCGCAGCGGAGACGGCGTACAATGTCTGCGCGCCGGCTGAACCTATCCGTGTACCGTGGTAGAGAAGAACGTAGCAGTTTCCCGAGGCATGACGGGAAGGGGGCCGAAGTAGTCGACGCTCACCGCGAAACCAGGGCCGGACGGCAAGGGGAGGGAGAGAATGGGTCTACGTACCGTCTGTCTGGAAGGCTTTTGCGCCTGGCATTGGAGACAATGACAACGACGAAGCCACCACCGCGTGCAGATGGTCATGCTATTACACCTATAAAGCGTGTGAACAACGAGAGCGTTCGAGCGACACCCGAAATGGCAGGAGGTGTTAGCATGGCAGGCTTGTACAATCCACGGACGCATAAGCAGCGGGACGCAGGTTCGCGTAGGTTCGTCGTCCAAGAGGCGGGCGGCACGTCCGCCAGGCTAGTCGGAATGAGCCAGAGAGGGGGGCGTTAACTACCGCACGAGCATAAGGAAGCCGTCCTCGTCGGTGTAAAGGCGTCCTTTATCGAAGAAAGAATGCACTTCGGATAACGGGGGGCGTTTGTGAGGCGCCAGGTGAAGGAGGAAATCGTTGGGGAGGACCGAGGGACTGCCGAGAACAAGATACCCAATGGCGGCATCCCTGACAGGTTCAGCGCTATGTTTACACGCCCAATCGGAGCGCGTGTATCGCTCGACAGATTCGATTAACTCGGTTTCTGCCTGGGACGGTATCTCGGGGAGAGAGGCTGGAGTGCTAGCACGTCGAGGAGCATCTGGAGGGAGGGTACCAAGCAAGGGCGGAGCAGGTGTGACCGCATCGGTGGTGGGTCGAATCAGCACAGTCGGAACAGGGTTGATGTAGGGCCGGGGAGAAACCTCTGGAGGCGAGGTGGTCCAAGGCGGGCGCGGCTTGCGCGCCATGGGGGCTGGTCGTGAGACGGTGGGTGGAGTAGGATGCGAACGAGCGAAACCATAGTCCACGGCGGCCGTACGCTTGCCAGTGGTGGCAGGCTGGCGACGGCGGGTCTAAGACGAAATGAGCCCCGACGGGGGAAGCGACGGAAGAGCCGTCTGTGAAGATAAAGACAGCAGAGGGGGAGCCGCGGGCACAACCGGGGCTTGATCACGGCTGGTCCGGGCGACACGCGAGACTGAATGAGACACAGCAGAGGGCTCCTGAGGACCTGAATCCGTTGGGTGCTCGGCTGAGTCGTGATGGGCAAGGAGAGCAGGAGGGAGGGTTTCCGACGCTGCTTTGTCAAGGGTGACCGTGGTTGAGAAGAGAACCGCTACCGAGCTAGACTTCGGTGCGTGGCCCTTGGTGGGTGATGGGGAGGCTCGGAGGAAGTGGCACGTTGGCCGAGGTCCGTGCCTTGTGTTGAACCTGGCAGCGGTGCAACAGGGACTGCGAACACGAAAGCGGCGAGAGAATCGCTGGCACATGTGTTGGCAGGAAGAGCCCAGTTGGGACCTCGCGAAGTGAGTAACGGGGAGCACAGGCGAAAACAACGACTTCTCTAGATGGAGCATCGAGGTCGTCAAACCCTCGTTCGGACCCCGTGTTGGCGAAAATCGCAGAAATCGCGTGGGAGAGCGGGAGCCCACTCAAGCCTGAGCTTGGGTTGGAGGCCGCCAGCCCACCCAAACCGACACGCACGGCGGAGGGTCCACCCAGGAGTAGGCCGTGAGAGCGGATGACACGACGCGTTCTTCGTCGGCGAGAGTGAGACTGCTGGGGCCGTCGTGGTAGCGCTCCGTCGCAGGCAAGGGCTGGCGGGACAGGAAGTCGGCGTGCCCGTTGGCACTGCTTTTGCGATATTCCAGAGTGTAGTTGTACGCAGTGAGGAATTCCAGCCATCTTCTGTACCCACGGGGTGTGTTCTGCGATCTTGTCGAGGCTTTCGGGCGCCTTGTGGTACGAACAAAATCGGAATTTTGTACCCCAAAGATAACCACGAAGGCGCTTGATGCTCTAGACGATGCTACCCGCTTCCAGATCAAGCGGAATTCAGTGGCGTTCAGACTCGTTGATAGCGCGGCTGATGAACACGATGGGGGGAATAGTGTGGTCGTCCTGTTCTTGTTCGAGGGTGAAACCGAAACCGTCCACACTGGCATCGTAGTAGAGAAGGAAGGGACGGGAGTGATCGGTGACGGCGTTCCAGTTGGGGTAGACGAGACCGGGGGCGTGGTCAGCTTGGCCAGGAGTTTCCACACGATGGTTTCCATTGCTGGAGTAAAAACGAACTTGACGCCTTGCTTCAGAAGGGAAGTGATGGGCCGTATGCGCTTTGCCATATCGCGCAGGAGTTTCCTGCAGTCGGAAACTGCGCCCAAAAGGGAGCGTAGCCGTTTCAGGTATGTTGGCATGGGGAATTTTCGTCACTGCTTCCACTTCTTGCGCGTTCGGCATGACGCCAGCCGGAGAGATGGTGTGACGAAGGAAATCCGCATCCGTGGCGCCGATGGTAGCCGTTGAAGGGGAAAATTTGAGGTTGTGCTTTCGCATTCGCAAGAAGAACTCCCTCACATTGGCGACGTGAAGGGAGGGATCGGCGTCGAAGACGATCATGTCGTCGAGGTAGGCAGCGACACGATCGAGGTTGTTGATGACTCGTTGATGAGGTTGAGGAACCACCCTGGAGCAGCGCTGCTTCCTTGAGGCATAACCTGTCACTCGAAAAGACGCCTAGGTGTACAGAAAGCAGTGAGAGGTGCCATGTTCTTGTGTGCTGTTATCTGCTGGAAATAAGAGATAAGATCGAAGCGTGAAAATATGCGACCTGTGCCAAGTTTGTCGAGAAAACTCATAGACGCGAGGGAAGGGGGGCTGGCCAAGGAGGATGCTGAGCTTGCTCAACTTCTTGTAATTCACCGTGATGCGGATGCCACTGGATTTCTTCAGGGTGACAACCACTGCCCTCGCCCATGGAGATGTGGACTGTTGGATGAGGCCGGTCGCGATGAATTTGTCCACAACCACGTCCACTTGCTCTGCGGTCGGGGGGTTGATGCGGTGGGGCCGAGACGTGAGAGGAGAGTTGTTCGGGGCAACAGGAATCTTGAAGGGGGTCAGTGAGCAGGAGCCAAATCGGTTGGGGACTTTGAGAACACGTCGAAAAAATCAGCCAGGAAATCGCCCGATGGGGTAATGACGGTTGGCGTCCAACCGAGATCGCGCAATTCAACTGCGAATTCTCGCATGTGCGACGACAAGCGGTTCCATACTTGTAGAAAGCTCGTGCGTTGGTCGGTGCTCAATCGTTCGAGCAGGGCAGGTGAAGGGGAGCGGTCGACAGGTGGCGCCGAAGAGACTTCAGATTTTTTGCGTGTCGGGGCTGTCTCGTCGCGCAGATGGTGGGCGAAGGGAACCAGGCACTGTGGTGGTGAGGGCTGGTCCGCGCCCATGGAATGAGTGGAGACTGAACCTGGGACTGAGAGGTGATGGGCATCAGAGTCGTGAGGGCGTAAAGGAGGCGCCGGAGTATCGGACAGGACAGGTTCCAGGAGTGCGCGTAACAGCGGGCTAGAGGAGATGCCAAGCAAGACACCTGGATCTAGATCCGCGACGCCGGCTAATGGGATGAGCTGGCGGCCATTTTCCACACTGCGTTTTTCCGCAGAAAAATCAGTGGCCACGGGCAGCATGTTGACCAGGTAGCAACCGGCGAGGGCAGGGCCACCGTTACTGCGAACCAAATCCACATCAACAAGTCGATGATCGCGGAACAAGATGATGCCGGTGTCACCCGCAAAGAGTAGGTGGAAGCTTTCAGGGTGGGCTGAAGGGTCGGGAACAAGCGCTATTGCGCCCTGTAGTCCTGGGAGCAGCAGCGTGAGCTCGCCGGAACCCCGGTTAGTCATCGGGCAGGTAGCCATCGTACGGTAGGACCGGTCGAGGAACCACATCCAGCTGTCGCATCCGAGTAGTGCACCGTGTTGCATAGCTTCAGACGGGACGACATCTGCCCTTACGGCGAGTGATGTAGTTGGTACATCGTCGTGGAAGAACTGTACGCTTAAGCGTACTATAATAGTTGTAGCGGAGGTCTCAAGAGGCGGGGACTTACCAACGCCGCCCCACGACCTGGGGGTGTGTCGCTCGCAGGCGGCAGAGGCAGCACCCACGCGTTTCATGTTGTCGAACTTGTGGGTATTACTGAAGGTCTGTGGCGAGCCCGTATCCAAGAAGGCCTATGGGGATCTTGATTTTGGTGGTAAAGGAATGATATTCCTTGGTTACTACACCATCAACAAGACAAGGCCCTTGCTTGGCGATCAAGAGGGGGTGGTGACCGGAGCGGGCAGCGGACATTACTGCGAGAACGTCGCCGCCGTGGTCCGATGGCGCGTTTGGAGGAGACTCGGGATATCCCGACAGGGAGGTGGCTACTGACGTGTCACTTGGGCACAGTCGCTGCAGTGTCGAAGGGTCAATTTCGAACAATTGATATCTACTAGAGGGCGAGGTGCCCAGAGGAGACCATGGGTGGTGGCGCGTCGGGGGCGTCGCGCGGTCGCGGAAGAGACGCCGCACGTTTTGAAGAGCCTTGCCCAGCAAATGTAAGCCGCGCTACAGGGGCGGATGGCGTCCAGGAATAGCGCCGTCCCTGTATCCGGTGCCCCATATGAGGTCGTAAGGGCTAGCCTCCGCGATAAGTTTGTCGCCTTTGTCCAAGAGATGGGTTTGTATGGCTGGGTTGTGAGCGAACTTGGCGTAAGAGCCGACAAGCACGATATTTTCTCGCTCGCGTTCCCACAAAGCGAGATCGAAGTTACGGACTTCTCGTCCATAATGCTTGTGCAAGCGAGGGTCAGACACGCGCATGATGCGTTATAGGGTCTGATGGTCTCTGAAGAGGCGTCTCTTTTCCGCAGGGAAACAATGTTTGCCGCAGGAACAAGAGATGTCTTCAACCCTAAAACGGGAAGGCGTCGAATGCGAAAAGCAAGAGGGCGGGCTGCCAGAAGAACACGATATCGCGCGTGCAGTACTCTTGGGCACGCGGCGGTATCCATCGTCGTGCGGGAAGAAGCGGGGTGTGTGTCATACACATCCCCGGAAAAGCAGTTGGGGGTCTCTCTCTCGGGGTGACGGGCCCCAGCCTCTTTTTTGCCCTGTCAGGGCCTCGTCATCGGGACCGGGATAGGGGGCGCATTCTCCTGTCCCCGAGACATTTCAGGGAGAGGCAGGGGGCTCCCCATCGGTCAACCTTGACTGGGTGGGCGAGACATCCGCAATGTAGGCGGGAGGCATTTGAAATGGGTCCACGGCAAATGGTGTTGTCAGCACTGCCCAGTCGGCACGCGGGGTCTGTTGTCTCGGATCACCTCGTCGTGATTTCCTGGTTAAGGAGGGGCGAAGTTTGGCACCAAGGGCGTAGCGGCGGTTAAGCCCTGTGGGGGACACGTGTCGCCCTGTGGGGAACACTTGTTCTCCGCCGACTCAGTGGCCTCCGGCGAAACGCCGTGGACCAAGGAAGAACCCCACGATACGCTCTGGTCTGGATGAAAATCGGAGCTGACAACACTCTGACTGTCTTCGGTATTAGTGCGCAGTGGGAGATTCCGACCAGTCTTGCGTGAGGACCTGGAGCGGAGCGCCCGTGTTGTTCGCAAGGGGCCTGTGTTCCCGTATCCGCACCTAAAGGCGACCCTCATATCCTCGGTGTCACTCCTGGACATGGCGGGTGCCTCAAAAGACGAAGTCGGGGAAGACACACACAGAAATCTCGACCAGTGTCCTCTACGCGGGGACCAGGAGTGCTTTGCACTCCTAGTTCTCGCGGCGGAGAGGCCACGACGGCAATCATGTGACCGTCTTTGCGAGGACCAGGAGCGGCAAGCATACCTGGTTCCGGCGGGGGAGAAACCACGGTGGCAGAAAAGCGGCTGTCTTCGCGGGGGCCAGGGGCGGTACGCGTACGTAGTGCCGGCGGTGAAAAACAGGTAGTACCTACAATCTCAACCAGGGGACTGTCTTCACGGGGACGAGGGGCGGTACGCATACGTGGTGCCGGCGGTGAAGGGGCAACGCAGTCGCCCGGGGAGGCGATGGTCAGTCCCTGGATCAGACTTGAATCCCGTGAGTGCTAAATCGGCGAGATGGTAAGTCCTAACGTACCGTCGTTGGGCAGTCAATTGGTGCGGAAGGTCCTTGGCTGGCGTCCGTTGGGATTGGAGTCAGGAGCAGACCCGTAGCGCATACCCGGCGCTTGGGCACCAGAAGAAGCCGCCGGGGGAACGCCGTGCTGGTGTTGGGAAACCGTCAGCGAAGTGGCCGTCTGGCCTCCGCTTTGAGCGCCCCCGGCATTACCTTGTTGTTGGAAGCCACCATCACGAGACTGTGCCCAATGTTGTATCGGCGGATGTTACCGTAGCGACAGGACGAACTTGGGCGGTGCTGCGACGAGGACGACAAGCGTGTGTTTTCGACGCCAACATGGATAGGACGGCGATATGACTGCATGCGGCGCTGCGAACGGCGGTGGGTAGGACTAGAGTTGGGGCAGGGCAGGTCCTAAAGGTGTGATCCGTGTCATGGCAGGTGAGGCAAGGGCCCTTGATCTCCCGAAAGACTTGGTGCCCTTTTTCGGGAGTGGTAAGGGCCGGTCTTATCGAGGGCAAAATAAACGAAAAAAAAAACGAAATAAAACGAACAGACTTTCGTTTCTCGCAAAAAACAGCAGGTTGAGTCCTAACGAGGGCAAAAAAAACGAAAAAAAAACGAAACAAAAATAAGAAGCCGAGTCGAATTTTTACGCGGTGCAATTTTTCGGAATGACTCAACCGCCACAGCACGTGGTTCCCGGCGATAGCGCTCGACAGCGACGGTGGATAGACACAACTCGCACACGTAAGGCACCCTCCACAGCAGGCGGTTCTCGTGGTCCAACCCGCTCCCCACGGAGTGCTCTAGAACTTGTGTATCGGCCACCGCAGTTCGATGGCAGACGTTTGAATGTTGTGTGGGACTCATGTCCAAAAATATACCGCCACAGCCACTTCCTGATCCCCCGGTTTCTTACGAGGGCACCCGATGGTGATTCCCTACCCATATGTGCTCGCGCCGCCAGCAGACAAGCCGCGTGGCAGCCACATGCACTACCTCGGCCATCGTGCGCTTGCCAACCGGTCGTAGAAACTTTATCGGAACTTCATCCCAACGCGTCGAGCTCCTCCTATGTTCCTCTTCGACCCTGGGTATCCCATATTTCGTTTATTTGGCATCCATTTCGTTTTGTATTAAGTCCTCTGGGACTTAAAAAAAACGAAATGTGAAAACGGAGGTATCGGGATCTCTACTTCTAATTTTTACAATTTGACCAATAAAACTCACGTACTCTTTAGTTCTGTTTTTCGTTTTTTCATTTCGTTTTGTTTTTCGTTTTTTTTGCCCTCGATAAGACCGGCCCTAAAGGGTGTCAATATTGAAATGCCTTTTGTTGAGAAGGATCCGGATACTTGAAATACCTCGTCCCAATCAGTCGAATTAGCTGGCCGTTCGGCCGCGGACGACAAAAAGGGATCAAGGGAACGAGCTGATGCTGCGACGTTAATAACGATAGGGTTGAGAGATGACCCCGACGACCCTTTGGAAGGCTGCGGCGCGGTTGATCGGCCTTGTGTGCGACCGCATGCGTGCGAGTGCAAAGAAAGATCCGCGATAGGTGAAAGCGTGAAATGCGTTCCGCCGTTGATGGCGGGAATCTTATTTGTTGAAAGTTCACCAAACGCCAACCAGGTTTCGACGATAGGCCGAAAAGGTTTCGACGCCGTCGCTAAACTCCTGGGTATTAAACTGGCATGAGGCTCAGGTACTGCTCGCTAACGCCGTCACGAACAGCCTCTACACTATCCGTAGCGGACGCCATCAACAATCGGAAAGCCCGAGAATAGTCCGCGAAAAGCGTCTTGGTGGCTGCCCCAAACGAATGGAGCTTGGCTATGGCTGCGTTTCGGTCGCCGTGGTCGAAGTGGGAGATGACGAGGCCGAGAAACAGCTTGAATGCGTCTAGGCCGCTGGCTCCGTTCCGGAGACCCCGTTTCACCTGTCGGAAAAGTCGTCGAAGGTGTTCGTGAGGTCGAAGGTCGAAGGTTTCTCGGGTGTGATAGCTCTCTGAACGCATTTGCGAAGCGGGAGTTCCCACCCGGGAACTCAAGGCTCGGAGTCTAGACTGTCGAAGCATTGGTCGTCGCATCGTACCATTAATAATATGCCTGCTGCCGCAAGTGTGACACTACGTGCCGACCGATGTATTGCGTCAGGTTTGTCGAGAGCTGCGTGAAACGGCATAGGTGCGACGTGTTCGAATTTGTGGGCGTTGATGTTGGCATAAGCATGCTTTACGGCAGCATCGTGGACTGTGTCACTCTCTGCTGCAACAGCTGCGACTGTAGCCTGACATACGTGCGCTGTCGTCGAGGCCAACGGTAGCACACGGTCGTCGACGGCAGGATCGCTACGTGATATTTGGTGGAGTCGACCACCGGAAGAAACATCGGGAAGGCAAGGGACCACTTGCCTTGGAGTTTCCAGCTGAACGACGTCTGCGTCGATGCCGTTGTCCGCTGTTTTGGGGGAGGACGAGCGCTGGCGGAGGCCCTTGCCCAGTGCGTGGCTTCGTCCCTGTCGAGGACGAAGCGCTACGCGAGGAGGATGCGCCGCCGCTGGAGTCGCGACAATCCTTGGAGTCAACGCTGCGCGAACCGCGTTTGCGGTCCTGGGCAGGGGCCGTGGCCGGGAGGAGGCCGTCCGGCCAGCAGGGAGTGGCCAAGGCATTTCTGTACGTCTTCTTGAGGGCGAAAATGAGGTTGCAAGCCGCGTTAAATGGTCGCCATCGGCAACAAAGTGGCCGGGGTTTGCTTACACTCTATCCAGGGTGCCCATCCGGAATGCCTTCATGTATGCCAAAAGGGAGCGTCCCGTCGAAAAAACCACCTTCGCCTCCTCCGGGCGGAAGGCGATCTGGGGGTGTGTCGCGATCCTGGGCACGGGCAGATGTATGAAGGTGAAGTTAAATGGCGAGGGCTTGTAGATGAAGGGTAAGTTCGGGATGCTGGGTGGGGGGAGTGGGAGCGATGTTGTTGCACGCAGCCGCTCCAAGGCCTTGCGGTCGACGGTCGCCTTAACCTTGCGGGATTTCTCCTGGGCGTAAAAGGCGTCCGCCTTGTTACGTTCCGCAACATCCAGCTGTTCACGGAGGTGGGTGGCGTGGGCTGCAGCAGACTCGACGGCCGAGCGGCATTCGTCGTCGGTGGCAGAGGCGGTCTCAAACTTTCCGCGTTTTTTCGCGCCTTTGCGTTGGCAGCGTCGGCAGTCTGACAAGCCCGACGAGTCGACTCCTCGTTGGTGATCAGCTGGACGCGAGGTCGGACCATTCCTTCGGGGACATCCAGGAGTTTAAATGAAGGGGATCTTCCATGCCCCCGAAGGAATGCGACCTCGCGTCCGGAACAAGCTGATCGCCAACGAGGCGTCGACTCGTCGGGCCTGTCAGGCTGCCGACCCTGATGACGCAAAGGCGCGAACATACAATTTATGCCTGTTCATACTAGAAATAAAGGGCGCTGCATGCAGGGCACGGAAATGACAAGGGGGGCCGAGCCGATCACGAAAAAAGTAGTCGGATTTTTAGCGTACCGGACATCATGCACCCGAGCAAGGCTCCGCCGACTTTTCTACTGCGCCCAGAACGGACCCGGCTGCCCGGACATTCTGGTGCCAGCGCTCTTGTCGCCGCGTCCGGTCTTGCAGCGGGTTGCAGAGTCGAACCAGCTGCAAGCGTGGGTGAAAGGAACGAGGGTCTACTTGTTGCAAGCAGTGAGTAGCAGAGGGGCTGTGGCACTACCTAAAACAGCAGCATTGACACAGGTGCTCGTGTTACCAACAAGCGGATATGCAGGCGGACCGAAATAATACGAAAAAAAAACCTACGTCGAACGGGCCAACATCGCATGGCCTGTAGCGGCTGTTGCACCAGTCTCACCGCGCTACGCGCTGGGGAAGCGGCGGATATTATACTCTCGGATCTCGAACGCAATCAACCAAAAGAGAAGACATAAAATAAACAGCAAGAAGCCAAGCAGACTACAAGAAGAGCGAATAGCCAAATTTGTCGCCGGAAAAAAAATCAGACCTCGAACAGTAGCCAAAAGCGTCTATTAATAGTTGACAACGCCAGTGTTAAGTGTAAATGCAGTATGGACCTAGGGACCGACTACTGCTACTAATAGCACCGGTGTGCCATTGGCTCTGCTCTGGTCACTCACACGAGGTGCTTGACGATGTTAAAAGTAATAGGCTCTTGTATCAGTTATGCCTCGCCAGATGTCTTCTGAACGAAGGGGTGCGACATTCATCAGTAAGGCAGGCGGTAACGCCTGCCAGGTATGATGAGGGAAGGCTTGCTGTACAAATCATGATGCCGCAACAGGGGATAGGAGATTCACTGCTTATATACTGCTGTGTGTCCTTTCTATATACCCAGCCAGGTTCATCAGAATACACGTAGTACGTAGAGTCCGTCCTTATCCTAGATATATATACTAATTTATGTGGTCACAGACTGTGAGACAGAGGGAGACCATGCACAAAAATAATCGAAAATTCGTTGGTCAAGCAAGTGAAATCCCAGCGTACCGGGTACGAGAACATAACACAACAAGCAAGACCAGAAAATCATGATTCAGAACAAAAATACAAAAAAATATGTATATTCTGAAATGAAAGGAGATCAGGAAGGCTTTCATATTATTATTACATTATTTATTTGCCTTCTGATAATGTACAGGGCGTTATTCATTCAAAATGAAAAAGCTGACATAATTCATCGAATACCACTAACTTCATCTAACCAATTCTCCTTCCCTGCGTGTACTCACTTGAATATGCACCCCCACCATTTACCGAGATATTTTACCTACTATGTATTTATGCGCCATGCTTCCTACTCCGCATCTACATTCCACCCCCACGCCATGGGAAGTAGCCCCCCCTCCTCCTCCCTTCTTCCCCTGGTGACCTGGCGGTCTCGCAGGGCGAGCTTATATCGGTGCACTCTGCGCGAGATCGCGACCTGGGTAGTCACCGATATGACCTGGAAAAGGTGCTCCTTGCAAACTCCTTTTCTTGCTAAAGATCCGCCGTCCGTTCCTCCAACGATGCTCGCCGCCAGCTGGTCGATGAAATCGATGAAATCGCTACCTTCCTTCTCGAGGCGTCCAAAGCTTTCCACTGCGAGGGTGACAAGGTCATGGCTGCGCTCGTCGAAGGACACTTGTCCTGCACGAGCGTAGTGGTTGCGCTTTCGCGCCTCAGAAGTGGAAGCGGCTGATCCGTCTCGATCAGCGCTGCCAGCCCGCATGTGGACCCTCGCTTGGGGGTCTGCATGCGTGATGCCGAGGAGTATCGCCTTGTTGCGGTACTCTGACGATGTAGCGTCTCGGAGGCCTCCCCTCTCGATCACCATGTCCATGCGGAGGTTTCTGTCGGCGTTGAAGGGCGCTCCGCTTTCCATTTGATGGCGGATGGACAACCGCTTAAAGGTGCGAGACAGCGCGTGGACTAGCGGCTGATGCTGGTTAACCTGTGCGCCTGCTCGGTGGCATGTGCGCGCGTGACGTGTGGTGACATCCGTCGCTTCGCAGCAGGGGCACCTCGCCGCTATGGGCTCCTCCATTCCCAGGAAGCGCCGTCCCATAGACACGAACTCAGAAGCCGGTATGATACGTGCCATGTCCACGGGCCTTGCACGCAAACAGGTGACGGCGCCTGGTCCCGATAGGCTCCGTTGCCGAGCCTTGGCAAGACCTCTGGTTCCGTCCCCCCGAACACGTCGTCTCGATCCGACGGGCCTGCTACCTCGGGGAGCTGGTCCAGAGAAGCAACGTGCCGTTGGTACCGTACCCGGTTGATCTGCTGCCCCAGCTTGTATTGCGCCTGGTGGGAGCTGATCGTTTGGGCGTCATGCGCCGGCAGTACCTCCACATCATACTGTTCTGTCCCTCCTTCCTCGCTTGCGCGGAACGCCCTGTTCCGCTAACTTTCCGGGATTACGTTTGCCATTGCCTCCTCCGATACCCCATGGATATCGCGAAGGTCCCTGACGCTGCTCCATATGAGGCGAACGAGGTCCGAATTGGGCAACTCCCTTCGGACTTTTTCCCTAATGGACCGGAGAGGTCGGCGAGGGCCTCTGGCACCGTCGCCACTAAGCTCCCGATGGACGCTGACATTCTCCTTGATTCAGCCGACGACAGTCCAAACCCCCCGGCCCCTGTGGAGAGGCTCGCCTGCGCTTTCTGGTGGGGCTGTAGCGTCAACCGGTTCGCCGGGCATCCGTCCGCAAAGAACGGCGATTCGTCCGCTGTCCCTGGAAGCTCGAGAAGGCGCTCGATCATCCACATTACGCTAGTGTCTGCCCGCTGACACGCGGGTAGTGACAGCTCCGGGTCGATTACCCGCTCAATGTAGGAGGTCCGCTGCACCATTGAACTGGTGGCGATGAGGTTCGCCGACTGTTTGTCCGGCATGCGCGGCAGGATGCGCGCGAGTTGCTCTGCTCCCCCATCTCGGACTATCTCCACGGCGCTGTTCACCGCGAATGCATCAGTGCCTATGGGCACGCCAACCACCTTTACCCCACCACCTTCCGCAATGCGAACACCGATGCCCCTCAGAAGTGCTATCTCTTCCGACGTAGGCACATGCCCTTTGGGAGGCAAAGCAACCGTCTTTCTGGGGTTAATGGCAATGCCTATTTCGCACAGCTCGTGCTGGAGAAAGGGCACTACTCTCACCGTGTCCGGTGTGATCTCTGACATACCGATGCTGATGTCATCGAGGTAGGCAAAGGCTTCAACACCCCGGGGTTCGAACTCCTCACGGACCCGCTTGAGTATTAGCAGCAGTGGCATGCAGAACAGCGCCGGGCCCATGGCATTCCCTTGCTGCACTCCACTGGAACAGTCAATTTTGCGCCGCTCCCCCGAATCCATCTGGAAGAACGTAGGGGCGGGCCTCTCGCCGTAGCATTTAACATTGAACGGCGTGAGCGCGGGCACGCAAGTGGTCGCCTCGGCAAGTCCTGCCGTCCGCTTTACAGTATTGAAGGCGTTGGAACAGTCAGTTAGGATGAGCCAGTTTCTCGCCTCATGGTGCACCCGGGCGCGTAGAGCTACCTGCTCCACCCCCCCTCGAACCCCTACCCCAAACTGCCTTGCCTCACGATTAATCTCTTCTAGCCGTGGCCGCCACTGCCGCATCGTCCCAGCTGCGAGAAGTCGTCTCCATGTCATACCTACACATACGGGGCGACATTTTCCCCCCAAGGCAGTGAGGTTGGACTGCAAGAAGAGCTGCCAGAATTCCGGCGGGTATGCACCGGGGTCGTCGAAGATCCGCCTCCAAAGGGCCTCGATGCTAGCTCCAAATTTCTCGCGACCGAAGCCGGTCCTGATGATCGACTGCAGGTGTGAGAAGCGTAGACCGTCACTCCCCGCGCCTGATAACGCATTTCGGGAGTTGATGACGTCGAGGGCCACCTGCGAATCGAACTCTTGCTCTGGACGCCAGTTGGGAACACTCCCTTCCTCCGGTTCCGTGGAGCTTGCTGCAACCCCTGCCACTGCTGACTCGGAGATGGAGGCACGGTCTTCCCCCGGGAATTTGGCTTTCACCCGCTCCCATGTCACCTCGTCGCCGGGCGCTCGAGCTTCCGCGAGAAGACCGCGTGCTGCCACTGACACCCCGCCCGAGTGGCGACAGGCTGACGACGCTCTCTCGTACTTAGCCGCGTCTGTGGCTTCGTAGGTTGGGCCCCTGCGCCGTGTCGATGCTCGACTGGTGTACTCCATCAACCAAGGGGGAATAAGCGGGATGTCACCACGTTCGACGGACGCGAATCTCTCGCGTCGCTTCACGCGGCTGTCCTGCGAGTGTAGCAGTGCTGGCACTATGTACCACAGCTTGATGGCCCTCAGGAGCGAACTCGGCGTCTCGGGAGTGTCTGTTTGGCCGATGCGCTCCGAGGGCGTGGTTCAGGAGACCGAGCACGTGGGTGAGAAGCTTGGCATGGACAGTAGCTAGCCCCGGCTGCACCTTAACAACGGTGATGAAACGTTGTTGGAGATGCTCGAGAGAAACATCATCGAGTGGCCCTGCTATTCCTAACGAATTCTGGTCCCACGGGCAGCAAAGCTCTTCCCCCCTTTCATCGTAGTTGTTGTCCGGCCTTCCTCCAAGTCCTGCGACCGTAACCCGGAGTCCAGGATCAGCCTGAACTGCTGCCTCCAGTGATTCCCGTCTACCATGGCGGGCTGTGCACCCTCGTGTAGCGCAAATGAGTTGTGCGTGTGACCCACTCCTTCGAATAGCTTCCACCACACGCCGCGCGTGCATAACGTGCTGGTTTCTATATGGCAGCCCTACCACTCGGTGCCCCCGAGCAACTGCCGCTCGGCATCCCCCGCACATCACGCCGTCTTGACTGGCGCCAATGGATGCACGGAGTCGCCCTACGCCCCCCGATGCTGACCCTCCCCCCTCGCCACCTTCTCCTTCCCTGGGGAGTTTTCTCTCTTCGCCACCTCCCCCTCTCGATCCAGGATCCGAACGAAGCTCGCTGCCCCCTCTCGATCCGGGCGTCGGGGGCGACTCGCTGCCCCCTCTAGGTTCAGGAACCGAGGGTGGCTCACTGCCGCCGGGTCGAGGGATTCTTCCCCGGTTCGTGACGGCCTCTCTCCCTGTGCTTGTCGCTCGTGACCCCCTCCTAGACCCACGCGGTCGACCTCGTCCGCCTCCTGTGCCCCCCCCCTCCCTGGCTGCGCTACCAGGCTCAGAGGAAGTATTCCCAGCTATTGCTGGGGTGGCGCCGGATGGTGCCAGGGGGACCCCCAAGCGTCCCGATGGCGTGACATCCCTGTCTCTGGCTGTTTGAAGGTTTGCCATCGCTACAACAACAGCATTTCTCTGATCCACTTGCCCCCCTATCCGCGAGCCGCCCTCCGACGCGAGGGCTTCTCATATTTATTTGACAGACGGAAGGCAAACATGACTCAGGAAGGAAGGAAATATAGCTGCCGCACGGAAGAAGCAACTCGGAGGAGAGTAAGATACCGGCATAGGGAGGGCGGGGAGGAGAAAGGAAACAAAACGGTAGGCAAGGCAAAATCAAGAAGGAAAGGGAAAAAGGCTAAAAAAAGAGAACAACGTACTCGAGGCGGTGATGGTAACATGGGTGCCCATCTGACCTTGAAAATCGATTCGGGAACCTAGCCACACCCTTTGCCATCTCCTTCCTACTCTCTCTCGTCAACACGAGATACTCGAGGCGTTGTCAAGTGTCAGTATACTACCACCCTGTATACTGCCGCCGCTGTCGCGCCCTCCTCCCCATTGAACAACTTTTTTTGTTGACAAGAAACAAACAAAAATCTGCTATGAATATTAATAATATTAGTCGAACCGATACGTAGCCACCCGATCTATCATTTCGTTTCTGCTTTCGTCGACAGTTGTGTATCAGTACGGCTGCCCCCCCTCCCCCCTCCCCCCGCCCCCACACCCCACACCCCACACCCCACCCCTTAATTTTGTCAAAATTTTATTTTTAAATTCCAAAATCCTTCGCTCTGGCCAAATGTTGGGATGTTTACCAAGGGGGCGGGTATATAATATCCCCTGTATGACCAGTCGAAGACATAAACTAGAGTACTCGCCAAGCAAGGAGGAAAGGTCACACGGGACGTACCTTGCACAACAGAGCCAGGGAAACCATGCGGAAGCCGACAGGTAGTATGCTCGTGTCTGGACTCTTGGCCGCGGCCAGCGTAGCGGCTGTATCGGCACGCGGACCTCTTGCCTTCAAGGCGGGGGCTTGGGACATTGCCTCGAAGGGGGGGGAAGACTGCCACCGTTCCTTCCCAGCTTTCTTGTGGGCTGGGTCCAACGCAGGGGATCAGTTGCAGGTGAGGCAGTAGATGCGTATGCAGCACGGCGATGCAGAAAGGCGGTTGCAGTGGAGCTATCAAGCTGCTTTACCTATCCGTGCACTTTTCTATCTGAGTTTCCTATCTGGTTTGCGCCGCTTCCGTGTACTGGTATTACTTTAGAAGGGTCCTGAAATTGCTGAGGTTGCGTGCAAGCGAAAGGTACTGGCATGCGGTTGGCCAGCCCCTTCGCGTTGCTTGTCTGAGTGTGTGCTGAAAGTGTGGGACAACTGTCACGTCGACCATCCCTCCCACCACAGCTTGGATGGGGGTAGTATTTCCTGTCGACCTCAGCAGCTGAGCGCACTTGATCTTGCTCAGTATTTATAGCTGCCCTACAGCGACGTAAAATCGCCCTTTCGAAACCGTTCACTTGGCGTAGCTTATCGATGCGCAATCAGAGAGCAGAACCATGTCTTTTTCCAAAGCGGTGCGGGAGTGTTGTCTACCGGAGGGCCTTCGCATGACCCATGCATCGCGAGTGCAACAGGTCGGAGTTGGTCCAGCAGGAGCTTACGCTCCTGTGGGGGCAGTCTGCCTGCGCGGAAGGCAAGACGCCTCTGTCTGGTTTGTCCTGTGCGAGGTGGTTGACGTACGCGTGAAAGCAGCAGCACAGCAGCAGCAGCGGCCCTAGGAACACAAAGAACAGCACTTCCTCCTCCATCACAGACTGTAGTAGCTGCTTGTGGCACCTAACGCGAACAGCAGGCCGGCAAAGGCGTCGCCCAGCAGCGCCTTCAGTCCCTAGTGGCGACACATTTATCATGGAGGTTACGGCCGACAAAGCTAGCACCAGCCTTTGGGTGGCGAACTCCATTGCTCAGCTGACCTGGACAGCAGCAGCAGCTGTGGTATTTCGTTCGTTTTTTGTTGTTCTGGCGGTCTACGAGGAGGCCTGAAAATCGCATGTCGCACGTTGGGTCTTCCAGCTCTCGAGGCTTGTCCTCCTGTACCACGCTCGTGCCAGGTTGCATACCCGGTACCCAGTCAAGCTAGACCTTCTCGAGCTTCCAGCTTCCCGAAGAATGCCTCATGGAGATGGGTTGTCACGGATCCCGCGTATGCAGCACCACCTTTCGGCGGCATGCAGCGATTGGGCTGCCCTATGCCGCGGTGTCGCTTTCGCTTTTGGGGGGAGGGACTGGGTTTTTTTGTGTCTGCTATTGTCGAGTGACGATTGTATTGCACGTGGAGACCCCCCTGTGATCAGCTAGCTGCCTGTGATACGACACGATACCACCGACCACCACCGTGACATCGGTACATAATGGTATGGCAAAGTTCAGTGCAAAGTGCACAGTGATGCTCGTACTCGTGCGTGCAGCAGTAGTCTAAACGAAGCCCGAACAGTTACCTGATGGTGCGCTCATATTAATAGTATTGTCACGGTGTAGCGTTCCGTCCTGCAACTTTGTAGAGGACATGAAGTGCCATCCTTGCTGCTCAACCCAACACTACTTCTACCCCTAACGCTACACTTACGCCTTGAGGTAGCGCTACGTAGGGAGTGGGCTGCAGAGGCGTCCCGCGTGTCTGTGCTGATTTCAGTTCTTCCATCTATATGGTTTACGTTACAAATAGTTGTGTGCAACCTGCCGGTTCCAAATAGGCGCTCCCTTATTTTGGGGGTGATTCTGGTGTTCTGGTGGCTGATTTACCTCTTGTATACCAGGTATGGTCTCGGAACTGTCTACAACGTGAGACGTCGTGTCATAGGACAGGGAGCGCAGGCAGCATCGTCGTGTACTGCTGCGCGTTCAGTCTATCCCTATATACCTGGTACACTGGTACTGTTGTAAACTGTAGACTACTACTATTAATACTGCTACTACTACTGCTGCTGCTGTCTGTCCACTATTATTCCATTAATAGTACCGTGCGTGCAAGATGCGAGATAGCAAGATGACACACACACCCTGGCCTGAATTTTGGAGCCGAGGTTCTCCTAAACAATTCTGTGGCCACACTACTATTGCAGCTGTAGTAAGTACGACGGCCAGTAGTACCTGAAATCTCTCCAGGATAAGGAATCAGGACGGACACTCGGTATACTGATGTACCTGGTACCAGGTAACAGGTAGTTGGGCAGAAAGAGCGGTTTGATGTGAAGGCAACACATACGCAGAAGGAAGAAGGTGGCGTTGGAAGTAGCTGCTCAATATTTTTCCACGGACGCATCGCTTCAGCGGTTACACTCTTCACGTTGTCAAGAAAACAAGCGTTCAAATTCGTCCGAGGGGGGGGTATTGTCTTGCCCCTTATAGGACCACATTCCCATTTTGGGGACAAACCCCCCAAATTTTATGTAGTTTGTCCCCAAAACGGGACTGCGGTCCTAACAGGATCCCATCAAAATAACTCTGTCCCCGTTTGGTGAAAACGCCGCTACATTTCACGTCCGTTGCAAACAATCACTCGTCAAGGCCATGCCGTCAGAGGCCGGGACCAATTTGTGCTACGCTTGCTTATTTCATCGAATTTCAGCGCAATATCGCACTGTTTCATCCAGGTCACACACGTGAAATTAATATCATTAACTCGTAGTAGTTGATATTTGAGAAAAGAGAGCGGTCTTTGGTTATCTCCCCTTACAGCATCATGGCACCAGAAAAAGGCATGAGTGGAATCAGCGTCCTTGTGTATGACTGCTCTGAAATAATTGTGTTTTTTGGTCGTCGTCGTCTGTGCAGAAAGTTCTGTGTATAAAATTCTGGCCGAGGCCTTGCCATGGCCCAAAATGGTATGCGACCAACCCAATTTGTGTCCTCTCCAGCCTCCAGAAATCCAGGGCGTTTTCGAGAAGTCGCCGCGTTCGGCGAACCAGCTACCACCGAAGTGTCGGCTCATAGATATCATCGCGCTTTCGGCGTCCCCAGACGAGCTTGTCTGGAAGGAGTTGTCGTTTGTTGACTGGCGTTTCGTAGAAAATCCAGAGTAAGGCGTAAGGTTGGGAGAATGCCACAATAAGTCGATCCCACGACAACCCCCACACGATGGAATTGAACGTGCGGATCTCCGCGACGCCGCCCGCGCCCAGCCTACTGCATCTATGCTGTGTGAGAGGGGCGTGGGGCTGAAATCGGCGCCGCGTAGTGGTTTTATGGGCTTATTTCGCTGGTGGTATATAGTAGAATTTTGGTTGTGAGTGTAAACGTGCGGTCCAATTTTTCCTTGGTTCCGACTGAGAGTTACCCCTCCTTCGTGCCGGCACCATATCATACCATACCATACCATACTATACCGTACCATACCATACCATACCATGCCGAGCGCCCGACTCCGGGAGAGCGAACCTTCGAGAAGAAGCTGGCTGTGGTCCTGATTCAGCAGATTGGATGGGTCGGTGGTATTGTAGGTCACTTAATGAACGCGGCGAGATATTTTATTTCCGTGTGCATACATATTTCCGTGTACCTGGTGCCTGGTATGTACTTGAGAAATTTCCCAAAACGCTAAAATGACTGCATTCTACTGTAGACGTACGTACAATAGGTACTCGCGCTCGTGTGTACCGCCACAGCAGTGTCGCAGTTTTTTTTGCTTGTTCTGTAGATCTGTTTACTTGCTTTTATTGTGTTTTTTTACGGCAGTACGAAAATCTCAACCAATAGTAACAGAGATTTTTACGAACCGAAACAAAAAAAGCACGCTCCTTCTGTTTAGATCCCCTACGATGACACCCGTCCCTTGAGTGTCGTACGGCGCTCATGCACGGTCCGTAAAAACAAAATATTACGATAATACTCGTATGGTGGTTCGAGAACTGGGGTGGGTGTGTCTGATCTGTTTTCTCTCTCTCATCGCTTTGAGCGAGAGGCAGCGTTGACGTGCACGAAAATTGGGATTATTTCGAATTGTTAATATTGATACTACAGGAGGTACTCGAATACCTCGTATAATATAGATGTATCAGTTCGTTGGAGTCTGGAGGGCGAACGGACGATAGCAAGGAATCGAATGCCACAGGTGGAACAGCGGGCATACCGGTATTACCGCAAACTGGCCAAATGTGGAAACCGCTCACAACAGCCCCAGGCAAAACATATCGCAAGGGGATATATCAGGGGATGGATCACTATCGTCCCCTGCCTGTAATCCCCCCAAAAGAGTTTCCATAATTCTCACAATACAGTATATGGGGAGGAGGCGTTTCCAACGGACGCCATCACGAACATCCCGAAGCCGCATTTTTTCTTTGAACCGTACCAGGTATGTGATTTTGATAATTGGGTACCGGTAACATGGATATTACACATCCCTGGGCGATATCGGCTGTGGGCATCTCTTGTGCTTGAAACGGTAGAGGGTTTACTGATCATTCGAATCGGATAATTCGTCATATTATGTACTCATATCAAGCCTTCGTTGCGTGTGCCATTGCCGTTTGGTGCTCTGTGGCCAATGGCCACAGCAGTAAACTACTTTCAAGTGATATTAGACTTTTGACATACACCGGGTATACACGCATATACACGCATGGCGTTGTTTTGAAATGGTGGCAAACCCTTGGTGATTTGCGCTCTCAGTGAATGAGTGCCGAACACTAAGCAATACCGTGTCAAGGTTGTCAGTTTAGCGGCCAGCCGTATAATACAACGAGTGTTTTGGCATATTGCGGTCCAAGCGGATGGGATGGGCATATGATCTTCCCCTACCCAAAGACCCATACCACTCGTACTGGTATCATACAGGCCATCTTATTACAGCAGTACCGCTCAACTACACGGATTCGCAGGCAGATATTGCCTGTAGATGGGGCCAGCCAGTATATACTAAAGTGGTACTCTGGTATACATGGGTTTGTGGTTTGACCTCTGAGCCGCACCGCATTGTGACTTGACTGTGATGTTGTGGTGTGCCTTGCGCTCTGCCCGCGCGTTCTCCCACAGAGCGGGTACCGCCATTCGGCGACGGATGCACACGAGGTGGCCTCGATGGTGGTGGAAGCGGCCGACGCAGCGAAAGAGTTGAAGGTGGTGGTGGTGGTGCTTTCCAAGGTAAGACGCTCTGCTCTCGCATTGAGCACTCGTGTTTTTTGCCATCAAGTAAGTTCCTACGATCCACCAGGTATGTATTATGCGAGTGCATGGACAATGTTATCTGGGCTTGACTACTGTTAATAGTTACTGTTATTAGTATTAATGGTGTTAATGGTGACTACACAACCCGGTAAGAAAACCAGCCGAAACAAGCGTTTTCAATAGCACAACGCTCTTATCTTTAGTGAGCAATATCTAACTTTTAGTGCTCTCAAGTCCCAAATTCTCTTGTCTTGGGCGGTACCCACTGTATACTGTATACGTAGATACTGCCGTCTCTTGGGTGGTGTTGAGATATCCGCGAAGACGGTTGCAAAGACTGCTGTATCAATAAGAGATATGTAGCTGCAGTTTATCTTGTGTTAGGTTTGGGGCGCGGTACTAGTATTTTGGTAGGAAGATACGATAGGGTATCATTGTATGAACACGTTGTGTCATCAAGGCCTCCACCTGCCATGGGCTTGGTGTCATCTTTTGATAACATACCAGGTAGACTGATACCTGATACTCTGCATAAATGGTGTAGGTAGCAGGGTAAATGGTACAGCAGTACAGCAGGGTAAATGGCGTTACAGGTCGGGCTGTTGGGTTCTTATTTTTTTGTCGTTTCGTCAAGTCGATGTTGGAAATATGAGTTCCTGTTCGGGATTGCGGTCGGCTTCAAATGATGAGGGTGTCGCATAACGAAAGGGAGAAGACAGCAAGCGTTCGTTCCTCGTACCAGCTTCAGGTATTAATAGTCACTCGTACACTACGTAGCCGCCGGGCAAGAACGACGCATATATATAAAATCCCTCGGTAAGTTGAAGAAAAAAAATCTAGCCACCGGGCAAGCAACACCGACCAGTCCAAACGAGAGCATGTTTCTGTAGTTGTATAAACACACGTTGACCGTGTTCGGGGAGCGCTTTTTGTTGCAACGCATCCGTTGTTGAAAGCGACCCACGATCCTCCGTACATCCTTGGCGCCTATCCAGCTTGGTCGTTCGCCAACATCAGCAAGAACACTGCCAGGTGACGAAGCCCCGCCTGCTGTTGACCTACCACTACTGTACCAGTATGTACGAACAGTAAGGAGTTCAATTGCTTTGCAGTGCTGCCTACACAGCAATTAGCCCACGCTAAAGCTGGAATGCACTACCCTCGGTCGAATCTTTTTCCAAAGTCTACAGCTGTTCAAACATTCGAACGTTCGAACCCCCCACACCTCCTTGACGTGCGTCGCATCATGACACCGTGCATCATCACACCATGTATCACACTATTGGCGCAGGGAGAGGCGTTTTCCACTTCGGGAGTGAGCGACGCGAACGCCGCAGCTAGGGTAAAGGGGGACGGTGACTCTCTCTACGCCAAGTCGGCGACTGCCACGTACCCCTACACGTACCCTGCCGCTAGCGCCTTGGCACTGGTGAGCGCGTCAGACACATGAAATAATGCTAACGCAGATGCCTGGAATAGCTCGCTGGCGCCTGTTGGTATCCGGTCATTCATAGGAAGCAGTGAGGGTTTTGGGCCTGGGGCATACGTACCTGGTACCTACCTCCTGCCCGTGATAGTGCTGTTACGTACCAGGTAGGCTGTTGGCAGCATGCATTTGCAGCCGAGTATTGTTGACCAGTGTTTGCCCCTCGCCATATTGGTTTCATGCCGTGCTGCTCTTTGCCAAGATGGAGTGCCGAGGGCTGCTGCTGAGGGCTGGGTGTGTACTGTACTGTACCTACCTATGCTACGCGCTCGCTGTAGTATACCCTAGTATACTGGTATGTCTCATAGGCCGCCCGCACGGCATGGATTGCCTTTTCATAGTGTGCATACCGTGTCGCTCCAGTTGTCGACTGTTGTACGTGCACGTACGCAGCCCTATATATAGCCTATGGCCTACCAGGTGTGATACACCCGTATCCCTCAACGCTAGTAATACTAGAAATAGTGCAAGCATTATCCCACACTTGCTCCATGTACTGTAGTTTTTCCGGAAGCACGTGCGTGCAGTTTTTCAGAGGTTCAAGCTCTCCTGCTGTCGTTGTCGTGTTTTGTTGGTTGTCTTGTCCTGTCCAGGCACTACCCCTCTTCGCCTCGGAGAAGGGGGCATCGGTGCAGGAACTCTCCTTGGAGGATGTCATCCCCGCCATCGCGAACAGCGCCGTACTCTCTGACGGAAAGCTGCGCTTCCTGGTCGTGACCGTGCCGGAGACCGCCACCATCGAGGTATACCAACGCATATGCCAAATGCCATGTATGCCGTATGCCGGTACACGCCAAGCTTGCAGAAAATGAGTTTAGAGAAAAGGTTCGACCTCAAAGCTGTTATGTGCATGTTTTTTTGAATGTATACCTCCCACCTACCTTCCAAAATACGACTCGAACGAGTTTCATGGAAATATCGCACGGTTTTTCATGTATCTCTTGTCGTACTGTAGTTTCAGTGGCAGCCATGGTAGTCGTTTGTGTATCCCCACGACTGCAAGGGCTGCAAGGACTGCAAAGACTTCAAGGCCGATCCTCCCTATTTCACGTTTCCCCCCGAAGATGGCGCCTTCCCGGGTGTAAACTTGAAGCGACACCTCGATGATTTCTGTGTTATACTTCCAATGGTGTGTACCGGTGGTCTTCACCATTTGTTCTCGGTTACCCGCAAGCTCTAAGCTTTGTCGTTCCCTCGTTTTTTGAAGTTGTCCGAAACTCGCGTGCACCTTGTGAACACCATGTAAACCTACAGATGATGCTACAGTAGATATTCTGGTGTTTATTAATGTGTTGGATGCTTGGTGGTCGCTCTCGCCTTTGCCAGGAAACCGATGACGCTGTGCGTGTGTTGACCTCGAGCTTGGAGGAGAACAGCAACGGACGATTCCTGCTCTTGTGGACAGGAGATGTACACGGACCCTCGTGCGGCCGTCGGTGAGTAGCGAGAGTGCTGGTAGTGCTGCTATTTAGTGATGCTTACGAGTATATAAGGTCCTGCGGTGCTCTCAATTGCTTGCAGGTGATCAGATTGCGTTAGTCCCACCACTGCGGTAGGGGTGAATCTCACTTGAGTTTGTAGCCTGCACGCGATTTATGGCGGAGGGGGGGGGGAGGGGGGGGGGGGTAAGCATCGTTTCGGGCATAGGTGTTCTGGCCTGAGCCTCAGTACCTTGCTTTATCCGTGGTTACTGCATTTTGTAACGCTACTGCGGCTGCCTAGTTCCTTGTTTTTTTCGGCGACGGCGCGCCCTGAGGAAAGCGTGGTGGTTGAAGCATGTGATTCGTCGACTGCAAGGTCTCGAGAGACACGACCGAAAGCAAGCTGGCGTATTTGACGCCTCACCCTTCTTGCTATACCGAACACCTTGCGTTTATTTGTCTTCGTTTTTGTAGGTCTCTGGCGCTGGAGGCCGCCGCCCACCGCCGCCTACAGACGGAGTCGACCTCAAGGACCATCAAGATGACGCCCGACATTCTCGCGGGCCTGCTCTTCTTGCTCCTCTTCCTCTTCATTTTGGTCACTGGCTTGGGCTGCGTTGGGGACATCGAGTGCCCACAGTACTTCAACCATGAGAAGCCGGCCCCGGGCAAGGACTACTAGGCAATGCTACCGTAGGCACGTGCCACACGCCCTTATCTCGCCTCGCTACGTACACTAATTGCTTTATCGGCGTAAACGGCATGGGATATTCGGCGGTGGCGGCTGGGTTGCGGACTTTGCGTATAGCGTGATTCGGGATTCGTATTTTTTTCGCCGCGTTTTGTGTATTTGTTTTTTTTCGTGTTGTCAGCCCGGCCACCCCGCACCACGAACGCCTACGTACTGTCAGAACAGCCAGTGTGAAACGTCCTCATGCAAGAAGAGACAGCAGTAGGGCCAAACTCAGGCTGCGTGTTGCAGCGTGGGTGGCGTGTGTGGCGCGCAGTAGCCTGTGGCAGAGGACCAGTGGTCGGCTTCGCTCGACTACATTTGTAGGCCATACCGGCGTTTGATTGCACCCTCCGGGCTCCATTTTGGGGGTAAGGGCTGGTCTGGACGTGATAGCAACATTTTCAAGGTTGTTTGGAATGGGGGTTTCCAAGAAAGAATGAGGCTGAACATGTCGCCACCTATTGATAGGTTGCCACGGAGGACAACATACCTTTCCTGGGATCGTTCTGACAACAATTATTTTATGCTTTCACCTGCCTCTTTTTGCACGTTGAAGTGGAGATGATTTTTATCCTGTCCACTTGTGCGTCTTCAGTCTACCTGGTACAGAGGTACCGGTGCAGCATCATGGTTTTTCCCCGCTTGAAGCAGCGCCCATCTTCGTGGTGCCATGCCACAACGTCTATTTTGCTATTTTGCCTTGATTTCGGCGCCTGCTATGAACTATTTATTGCCTGGTACGTAGTAGAGAGGTAGACGAGGCAAGGCGGCCTCGAACTTGCAGCAGGCCGGCCGTGTGCGTTGGAAGAACTAAAGCGAAATCCCGCCGCACTCTACGTACAAGAAACACAAACAGCAACATAATAATGGTATTATGGGTATGGTATGGGTATATGGGTACGGTATGGGTATATGGGTACAGTATGGGTACAGTATGGGTATGGTATGGGCATGGAGGCATGCTACGGTAGGTTGCGCGTGCAATTTCGTGAGGCGCCTCGGTTGACGAGCTCCATTCCTCACCCAAACAGTGACTTTCATAAGAAGAAAAAATGAAATCGCAGACCGATGAACCCATCCATGGGCACACACAACTTCTAAAACGCGAATGATATTTCGACGATTTTGGGTACAAGTTGTCGTACTGTCTATATTTCCACATTCGAGGAGCCGATGTATGTATAGTCACTTAACAGCCACTATTACGGGGGGCCATATTAAATACCTGGTAGGACCTACGGTGAAACAAAAATCTATATATTTCCCTATTTTCACTAACAATATTTGGTCCTATTTACTATGGCCCCCCGCAACATTAGGAACGGTCAACCAAGGACTGTTTCGGCCATGAAGTACGATTGTGTACTACAATAGGTGTACTCTCTATTGTGGCACGTCACCCCCAGGGTTAGTGCTACAGGGTTAGGCCACCCCCAGACAGATCGCGACGAAAAAAGTACTACGCCTTAGGCCAGGCTCGCCCGCTTCTGCAGGCGCCGGGGTTGTTGAAACCCATCACGTACCGCTCTCGATATCAAAAATATGATGCAAAAAACACGACAAGCATTCCTGTAGTAAAACGTTGTCATCAAGGCTGGATCAGGGTACACAATCCGAACTGCAGAGGCTCCTGTTCCATAAAGGTGAAACACGGCCTAATACAACACAACGTCGGCCTGGATTTTTCGCGGCCAACCCCAGTGCTTATCGCATCTGCCTGAAGGCCAAAAGCTTCGTTCAAACCCCCATCATTATTAAACGGTCTCCTAAGGCATAAGGCATACTGGTACCTGGCATTGCACCTATGCATACACTAAACGCTCAAAACATGCGAAGGTACTACTCGTACTGTAGGGCAACGGTGCGCTTACATTACACGTGCATTACAGGTAGGCGAATACCCCCGATTGTATCCATTGTATATATGACGCTACAAATACCTAACCGAACTATTGCACATTGTGTGGCTAAGACTATCAGTGGAACAATTCTGCACTGCTGTACCGAAGACTACCAGGTTGTGCGCAGAGGTACTCGCAACATTTCTAGCTTACTCTTCCATCGCGATGTTCTACAACTGCTATCATAGTCGAACTCTTAGGCACGCAGATTCGAATGGTTGATGATGACATCGACGATATGCGCTCGCACGATAAGTGATCCCATGGGCCATCAGTCTCAGGGCGAACGAGGTGACATCCCCGATGCAGACGCTCGTCGTGCGACCTCCACTGATCCACGCCGCCCCTTGGCAAGCCGCAGTGTTCATGTGACGTGGTGCCAAAAAGCGAGGTATTGTGTGTTAGACGTATCAGAGGGGATTAGAAATGCGAATGGCCTATCCGTGCTCCCATATACCAGGTATACAGTACAGCATATCCGTCATGAAACAGGAAGGGTATCTATCAACCAGGAGTTCCGGTACATACACCACTGCTTAAAATGTACGTACAATAATTGACATGAAATCGTTAGGGGAGGCTGAGTCCCACGAACGGCCAAGCGTCTCAACAGGGTGCGGACATTTGTTGTGGCATGACGGCCGATAAAACAAGCCTCGAAAACGTGTTGGAACTGCTGAGCGAACTTGCACCCTACTCTGCACATTACTCCGCCAAACTCTGTACACTAAACGCGCGATTTAAGTCTTGACAATAAACCTGCGCCATAAAACTTTGCACGGAAAAACTGCGCACAGCTTACACTCTGCACCATAGCGGACGACTACGAATCTTCAGGCACCCATGCCTGTGGAGGATGCTAGCATGCGACAAGAAACGGCTGCGGTAGCGCTGTTGGGATTGTCACCTTCTCCATGGCTCCTTGGGCGCAGTCCAGATTGACAACGGCTGCTTGGGCAGAGCCCTGTGCATTGGAGAGGTTCTCCTTCAGATTTTGGACGACAGTGTCAACCTCTTGGCTGAAAGGGAAAACAGTAGTCGAGGGTCGCCAAAGCACGCCGTATTTAATTTAGGGCATGTTGGCTCCACCAGGTGCTCATTTGCTATCAGCTTATGTGTACGGTGTGGTAAATGTGCTGGGACGTTGCCTTTGTCGTTCGTTTTTTTTTTTTTTCTGCATACACTGCAATAAGGTGGTGCCTTGTACTTGCACCAAATGAGCGTTTACCATGACAAAGACAACAAAGTTAGGGTTAGGGCTGGAGCTAATGTCAAGGCCGAGTGCAGAGACACCTTTACGGGTGTATCTCCAAGTTGGACCCCGCCATTGCCCTTGGCTCTTGAGCATTGTACTATACTGCTCACGGGAATATGTTGTGTGCCGACAGGTCATCACACACCTGACTGTTTCGAGCCGATTCGTATGCCGCAGTTAACAATCAAACATCTCCATTGTACATCATCAGCCATTGCTTGATACTGTACCCACCCCCCATCCGTGCATCTTTCGCTAGAGCACCATTTGCAATCCCCCACTCACATAGAGGCTCGTTTTGTGGTAGCGCGGTTGACGGCTGGATTGACCTCCGCGGGCTGGTCCATGGCTAGTTCTACCCCGTCATCTGAGGCCATCTGCGTCATGGTCACCTTGTACGATTTTGGGGCGTCCGGTTCCCCTCCCTCTTCCGTACAGTCTTCCACCTTGCTCGACGGAATACACCCAGCGCACGATCATACAGAGAGGATAATGGAACCGTGTCACGTACTGAGAAACCGCCGTGAAAGCGGTAAGGTATGGAGGTGTTTCCGTTTCATTTCTGGTCTCACCGTCACTTGTGACATCGTAAATAAATGGTGTTGCACGACATTGAACACGATTTGTTTTTGCAGAAGCCCCCAGAATAATCGGCATTCGCCCGCGGTTCGGGGAAAATTTTAGCTAAGATGATTTCCATGCTGAAGACACCATATTCCGTCTCGAAGTACGAAACGTATTTCAGTTTATCTCGTCTACCCTATTATTGTGAAGGTGTTGCCTACTGAGCTATAGGGGTAAAATATCGATCAATTCCCCAGCCCAAGGTAATTCTTACCTGGTAGAACACGCTCCCTCCCTCTAAACGGCGGGAGGTTTGGGGCGTCGGTACGGTATACGGCCGTACGCTGACCTACCCGCTTCGTTTCAATCCCTGGGAACCAGGAAGATATGTTTTTAGGGACCGCAAGCGCAAGCGTTTCTATAAAAGAAACGTTCGAAGTGGGATTCGAACCCGAGTCCTCGACGACGCCATTTGTGAAGGTCTTAGTCCTTTGGGCTAAAGGTAAAAGGTGAACCAATCGCCTAGCAATCTAAGCCTTATTGCACTCCTCATAACACTGTGCTGTACAAAGTCTCTGTACACACCAAGTACCTAGGAGTAGCCTTAAGACTGACGTGCAGCGCGTCGTGAAAAAGAAAACTGTCGGGTCAAGGTTGCAGCGCCCAAGCAATCCACGCAGAACGACGGAACCAAGCACGCTTCGCACCAGTATCCTCTTGATGATGAAAGAGACCACCGCTCGCTTCGTCGCTTCCGCCGCCACGTTCTCAGGACTCGCGTTCACCCCGAGGTTCGCGAAGGCTTTTTCAGCCGCTTTCGTCTTTTATATAGTAGCATCATTAACATCGGTAGCACGCAGAGAAAAATTCGTGTCGCACAAGAAGCGCGCAAGATAAGAGTGCGCAAGATGGGCACCGTGGGCATGTTAGCGGCGGATTTGCTGGGAACGGATCCTGTGTGCTTGATCGGATGGATCTCCAGGCATTTATTTGAGAAAATACGAAGGGCAAGCAGCCTCAATTCGTTTCTAAGAGCGTTAAAACAGCGTGTATTGCTGTAAGTTAGAGTGTTCGACTGCCTTTACATCAATCCAAACACTAACGTTGCAGGTCTACCTGTCCCGCGTACTGTTGATCGAACACCAGTTTCTATGAACGACGGGGATGCACCCCGCCTTGTGATTTTGAAAGCTGAGTGCAATAAGCGCATGTTGGGTTGAAACCCACATAATGCATCAAGCACCATACGCTGCTCTGTGATCTCCCGAAACTTGACAAGGAAAGGATGGTACCGTCGTCGAGTAAGGTGCACCGCTTTGGTTGGCAAACGCACAAGTATCTTATACCTCTGTTTTGAGCGCTTCCTCGCCAAGTCTCGCCTCCACGTTGTTTGAAGACACCCACAACTGCCCCAGCTGTCGGTCGGTACTAGAGTCGAACACGAGCACCTGGGGCACAACATGTGAGCATCCGCACTTTAGCCGCGCAGTAAGAATGCCAATACTGTAAGTTCGACGGCAGGTCTGGTGAAAGAGGCGGGCACAACATCTCGGAACAAAGTTCGCCACGGGTGTCGCAACGCCGTCGTGGTAAGAAACAGTTACACTCGAACTTCCTCCCGCCCCTCTCTCGCTCCCTCTCTATACATACGTCCGCCTAATTTCTTACTTGAACGGCGTTGACTTGCTGATGTTGTTGCATGAGGAGCTCCACACTAAGCCTACTGCGCCAGAAGAGTTTAGTGCCTGAGTAAATAGTTGTGCTGTCCACAGCGCTGACCGGGGTCACATTTTGCTGGACCGTCGATTCTTCTGCTTGGTCGCCGAGCGTCGCACATGTCTTGATGTGCTCGTCGCGGCTGTCTTCGTTTGAAAATGCGGTGTGGCAAAGCAGGCTGCGCCAGCCACCCGCGCGTTGATTGAAAGAGGTTCGGCCAAAACCGATAATCACACGAAAGCAGGCAGGCGCCGTTGTTTCAGAACGAAGCCGAACGTGGTCATCTACACGTGTATCACCCAATCTTACACAGCTTACACTCACTGTTGGGAACCTAATGGGATGAAACCCTTTGTGGGAGAGCACATCAACACAACTACCGAACCACACCATGCTTTTGAATCGACGCCAAACTACGATCGAGCGCGTTGCTACTATATATCTGACAACCGCGTATATCTATAGTCCTTTACTGGAACTCTCTCCAACTACAGTATATTACTGCTATGATTTACCGTCTGCGCGATCTTTGCTGGATACGGTATGACGCTTACCATGCAGGCTGTAGTGAAACTGATTCCCAACTGTCCACTTTGTCCCCTTGGGCTTCAGCTCCTCCCTTTGCAGCTTCAGGTTCCGTACCACCACCAGGAACGTCATCACCTACTGCTGTGGGCTATACGACGGATCAACGAATCGTGAAGGGCGAGGAAGACGTTGTATGAAGCGCAAGCTCCCACGAGAAGAGCAAATACTCCCCCTTTCGAGGAGAACATCATACCCATGTTCTCGAAATGATTTAAACTACTTGCTGGTCGTGCGCCATAATGTCGATACTCGTAGGACGGGAGAAATCGCACAGAAGGGGCGGAGAAGATTGGTGCTACGGTACGGGTGGTACCCCCATTTTAACCACCGCTTTTAGGCTACTCGGGCCGGCGTTTCATTGCCTATCTACAAATAGGCCTTTCTTGTTTTCTTGGCGCAGCGTAACGAACAATCCCAAGGTGGTTCGCATCGCGAAACCAAGAAGCAAAAAAAAAAATGCTCCGAAAGCTTACGAGGGTAGTCACTCTTCCGAGCGGCTCTGATCGACTGAAGAAAATATCTATCTAAAAGTGCCCCCCCTACCGTAGCCCCAGCCAGATATTGCATCCCCCTAAACAACTACATTGATTGGAGAAATACAGTAATCAGGCCCAAATATGCGTCCTAAAAATACTGGAATATATGGATTATTGTGTATACAATGGTCCTGATTGAAATGGTCCCCCGCAATAAAATTGTGGACAAACTGTGCTGAAGGGGTGGAAATAATCTAACTAAACGGGCAAGAAAAATATGCTACGATAGTAGAAATCGCACCAAAATTTGGGCAACAAAATGACTGGCCTTTTTATTAATTTATACCAGTCCAAGACTTTGATTCATTCGCTTGTTTCCCTGGCCACGGAAAACAGGCCTACGATACAACAAGCTTATCCGATTGAGTCCCATACATTATGGCATTCTACTGTCATTTTTTCATGATGGAATACACATGGTATCCACTACGAATATGCATCAAATGCCATCGATTATCGCTACGAACGACTACCACCGCAAGCGTTTGTATCGAACGATGGTATTAATAAACGGCGCAACAGTATATACACCCCGACCTTTTCGGCGAGGTACGACCTCCTCCTGCATTTTCTCGGCTTGTCTTCCTTCTTTCCTCCTAGGGGGCTACGGGGTCCTTTTGGATATTTCGAAGCCACCAGTGTCTCTGAGGGCGCAGAGATGGGTCGCCCGTCTTCTTTGCTTTGACGTCGATTCCATGAGCCACGCCTGCAGCCAGGTTGAAACGTGACGACAGCGGAGCGGTCGCCACCGATTGCCGGTTTGCGGTGGACATTGTACTTATTGGCTCTCGAATGCCAGGCATCATATATGCTACAGCAGTACAACAGCAGTATCTCGTGTTACTGTAGGTAATTTAGACTGTTGGTGCTTTCGACTGCGGACGATTGTCGATACTCCCAAGCACCATAAAAAACTGGTGTACTTGGCATTCCTATGAATAGAGAAACGGCCGGACAAAGTAAGTACAACCACAACCAGCTAACCGATCCGTACACTTTAAAAAGTATACCAGGTACCTGGTACCAGGTAAAAGCTGCGGCGATTACCTCGGTGAAACTTGTTTGCTGCTGCTACACGATATGCGACTTTCGTGCGAGTTGGGTCTCAGCGCAGAGCCACGTCTCCCAGAGCCTTTCTGTGTTTGCGTCTTGTCAGTTGCTTCAACGCGCTCGCCGTTGTCACCTGCTGTGCCACATACGACGCGTCGAGATCGATATTCAGAATTTCAAATAACAACAGTGTCGAACAGCAGAACACTGATTCGTCCGGAGGGTGCCTCTGTAAATTCCGACGTAGTTTGCCGCTCGCGAGGCAGAGTACGTGCGTGTAGAGAGTACCGATTAGAGTTTACAGACTAGAGGTTATCAGAGAGTATCAGGTACGCACGACGCCAACGACAACCACACAACCTTTTCCCTGAGAGATGATGAGTGTCTTCATGTGCTGCAGGAGCTCCTCGTCGCTAGCAGCCGAAGCCGCCATCGCTTCATACTCTTTGCGCAAGGTCGTGGGGTCGATCCCTACAGAACTGGCGGCCCCCATTTTGGTTGCAAGCCTCCGACAACGCCGATAGGCTTCCCTCCTATCCCCAATGCCGTTGGGTGTGCGGTAGGTAGTGTACGGTGCAGACAGCGGGTTCGAGACAATGATGTGTGGATGTCGCCTCTAACGTCTATATACCTGGTAAGTCGGTTTCGAGAGTAGGTTATAGGTGAGCCAATTGAATTTCCGCCGCATGTGTTTCCGCCGCATATGTTTTTGAGGCCACTGATTGGTTTACTTGTTTAGTTGCTTGCGAGTTGCGAGTTGCGAGTTGTGAAAAATTTAAAAATAATGTTGGTGGCGTCCACATCTGCAACAAGGAAGAGGGGGAGGAGCGAACCTAGAGTGTGCGAGCTATATACCGGGGATGGTCGAGGCACTACTCCAGCAGCTGGCTGATCGCATAACCGGTTCGATCAAAGATGAAACAGCTCGGCAACTTTATCTGGACATCAACATCAGCGGGCTAAAAGACGGAAACGACGAAGAAAACGCGGCCGCTTTCGACGCGCACAAAGATGCCATCCTGCCAGTGCTCATCAAGGGTAAGCCGCGATTCGAGAAACCCCACTCAAGCCGGGACTGTTACCGCAGTGCTACATGTAATCAAGTAGTGCATAGTGCTACAACGCTACAATCCTCTCCGCCCTGTTTATACATGTCACATAGTTCTGCGCTGAGCCGGTGTGGACGCCTGGGAATCAACGAGGGAGGGACGCGTTCCAACGTATTTTTTTAGTTTTGCTGCGACGACTTGTTGTGTTTTGTACAGCAGCGGATGCGTACATACCTGGTACGTATCGTATTAATAGTAGGAAGAAACAGAGAGCTGCGGAGGGAGCTAATTTGCGAAATTGAATTTCAAATTTGCGGTGTATTATGAGTTATGATAGGCGCCCCGCCCCGTGCCTGGTGGAATCGTCGGGCACATACAGCAATATTGACAAAGCTCAGAGCAGCAGACACAGCCACGATGTTATTAGTACCCAGTCAGTGCTGCAGCAGAGGGGCGCCTTCACGTGGCATACTACTGATTGATGTCAACAGCAGTGTTTCAATAGCTGTTTCTGCTACAGCATACCCTGGTACCTGGTACCTTCATTTGGTCGGAAATTCACTCTTAGTAACCCCACTACAAGTCAGTACACTGGTACTCTCGTGCTCTCAGCACTCCACGAGTCACGAGTAGGAACTCGTCAACTCACGACTCCGCCCTATCTATTCCGATGGCCTTCATCGTTGCGTATACTGTAAACCCTAACCTTTGTGTTGTGCTCACTGCTGCTGTACCTGGTACCTGGTACCTGGTACCGCGAAATATCTGTTGACTGTCGGTCTGTTGACTGTCTGTCGACTGGTGAAGACTGTTCGGAGGGATGCGACGACTTGCAGCGTGGAGCCTTGGAGATGTTAGGCCACCTCGCTGGTATGGCGGAGTGGATTTCCCCCTTCCAGCCGCATCAGGTGTGCTTGGCCAGCATGTTTGGAGGATTGGGTATTTGATATTTGGGGTACGGGTATCATACGCCTGCAGAGCTCTGCGTGCAAGAAGGAGCGTTGCCCGTGGCGGAATTGTCAACGCAATTGTGTAGTGATCGCGGTCTGCCAGACGCACTCCTGTAACAGGTACCTGGTACAGCATTGTATGTGTACCTGATACTCGCATATGATGCATCTATGGTAGGAAGTCGGAGACGTCACACGTTTCCCGTTCGGCATGGCAACGTTCAGTAGTTTTAGACTTCGAGGGTACCCGTGTCTTGCACAGCAGTGGAAGATACGATTGCTATTATTGCGGGCATTCATACGTACGCGTGTGATTCGCGTCGGCCACTCTCATGCCCATGACATGGCATTTGCGCTGTACATGTTCAGTGGCCGACGTCAATTTGGTGTCTAGGCTCAACATCTATTTTTTTACCCGACCTTGATCAAACTCTAGTGTATAGGATTTTGAGTTGGTCCCGCTGTTGAGCTGTGTTTTTTAAGCTGGTTTTTTATTGTTCGTACCGATCTGAGCCTATTTTTCTTGACATAAGGTTTCTTAACCCTTTTAGAACCGCAGTCGCGTCCGTTCTGGGGACAAACCAGTCAAATTTCAAGTAGTTTTGTCCCCAAACAGGACTGCGGTTCTAAAGGGGTTAACTGCCGGCGCCCACTGAATTCACTCTATCTCGGAAGGCCTTGAGGTGCTGCACTGGTTAGGTGTTTCAAGGGCCTGTCTGTAGTTGTTTGCTCGAATCACTCTCGGACATTCATAAGCCCTCGAGCTCCAGAGCTAGCTAGACCTACGGGAGCTCGAGAACAGCAGGCAGTGAGCTCTACTGCTGACGTACCTTGCTTTGCCGACAAATATGGTACAGTAGGGTAGTACAGAGTATTCATACTTGTAGTGCTGCCGTCTGCTCAAATTCCAAGTGCGTGAGTACCGATTGCTCGCTTAGCCTATCGGACGAAATGACCGAATGTCAAGGACCCGACAAACATACGCGTGGCGTAGTCAGCGTCGAGAGTGGTGAGATAATAGTGTACCTCAAGTACATACGTACGTCATGCCCATTTTTTTCAAGGGCTTTTTTACTGTCTTGAATTTTTTGTCCATCCTTGTGATAGTTTTCGAATGGTAAACACGAAGGCTTTGGCTGTACGAACCGCAATACATGTTGCACGTAACAGGCGGCGGCATTGTGGTCAGCCGTTGCGAGGGTTCTGCACGACGAGGCTCAAGGAAAACTTACCAAGATCGCTGCGCTGTTCGCCATCTCCAATCAGACCATGGGCCCCGACCGTAAGTAACCATGCCCTCCCGGCAACCAGCGGCATTTTATTCCAGCAGTAGTGTTACTAGTGCACCAAGACGGCAGACCTTTATATCTTTTTGTGCATTGACCGTTTGCTTGACTGCCTTCTTGACGAACAGCTTGGAGATATGCATTTGGCTGGTATAGGATGCAAGCGCTACCCTGCGCGAGCAAACGGCAACTTGTTTCAGGTCGTAGACGCGGGCTTCGTGGCACCACCGTTGGGGCTGCCGTTGGAGAGCGCGGTGTTGTTCGCTGGTGGCTCCTCAGTACACTGTATGCCGAAGTAGCTCTCCTATCCCTCGACTCTTTCGAGTGCGCCGTTATTGTCGGGGAGTTTTTCCTCGCTCGTGCTGGTGGTCATAGCGAGAGTCTCAGGTGCCTTTTGCCTCTTGCTGACGCCGTCGGTTCTAAGAACGCCGTGTATCGCTTTTGTCTGTCGCGTTTGTCCTGTTAATAGTATCCGGTCTGATGGGATCCCGGTCAACGTACACATGGAAACCCTTGTCGTGTTAAAGTGCGCCTGTTCGATAACTGACGTCCCCTCTCTTGCTCGTTTGATGCACACCGTGCGTTTAGTGATGGAGACGAGCGCTCCGCTGCTGGCGCCAGCAGTAGCCACGTCAATGCGCCACGCGAGTGCCGTGGTTCGCACGCAGGCCGCCCTTGCCACTCTTGGCCTCCTCCGTGACACCCCCCTTGGCATGGCCAGTTGCAGCATCGGCAGCAGGGGCGCGACAGAGGTACGTTGGTTCCTCTCTCTGATATGCTTCTATTACGGGGGGCCATAGTTAACAGGACCTATGGTATACATAAACACCTATATGTTCAACAATTTTTACTAACAATATTTGGTCCTGTTAACTATGCCCCCCCCGTAATAACAGTGCGGACATTGTCGATGACAGCTTTCAAGGGTGTGTCGCGTCTGTCGTTCCTCCTCATGCTTGCGCCCTGAAGGGAGGTAGGACAATTTGTACCGCATCACCAGGGCAACTGGGTTGGGGTTCCGTAGGGGTAGATGTGCGCGGTGATGGGCTTGGGTCACAACGGTGCCGCTTGTTTCAAGCACGACGTCCTTATCTGGAGGTTCCTGAAGCATTCGCAACACTGATTTCCTGTTGTGCCAACATGAACACGCGCGGTTTCTTGACCACTGCATCCGAACTCTGATTCCTGGCTTTTCGCCCCCTTGTGCTCTCACGCGGGGACCTTGACCGCATTTAATGAACGATTCGGTGGCGTTTTTAAAGGACCAAGAATTTTGGGCGCCGTGCCTCCTGCGCCTTTGCCTCGACGATTGTATTGGAGTGAGGGTAGAGGCGTTGAGAGCGGCGAAGCTAGCGGTTGCTTGCCTCAAGGACAGAGCAGGGGTATCGGAGTGGGTGCTAGGAACGTTGAAGGACGGCTCTCTTTTCCGAGGCATGGACAGGTGAGTATGGTACCCCCATGCACACTACAATGTCGTGATATGCGGCTGAACCTTTGCGTGTTTGGCCACCTTTCACGTTTTCGAGGAATCGACGTATAATAGCTGCTACTGCGCCATCCTGAAGGCTCCAGATGGCAATGTTAATCTTGCACATCACGACTGACAGACTGACGTCGTACGGACCAACGCCTTCGTACGTACTGGATACTTAGCAGCCTTTGCCGAGGAGTCGCAAATTGCCGCTATGCTTGGTGTATGCAATGTGCTAGTGACCTGCGAAGCGTGTTGCTTTGTGTTGGTGGCGTAGCTTTCTGAAGAGATAGCCGGGCGGCTCGTGCGAAATTTAACTGTGGCAAGACGCCGTTGTCCATTGTCCAACCCGTTTACTACTGCAAAAATACTTCCTAAGCACAAAACGTGGGTACAGACTGCAGACAGTGTTAACAGGGTTGAGGCCCTTCTATTACTTATTATATCGGTAATATCGCGCTCTAGGGTACTGTTTCATCAGGAGGGGTCGCCGAGAGGAGCTGCGCCGACAACGTTGTCCACGCGGGCACCACCTCTCACAGAGCGCAGCGTGTCACAGCCGTCAACTTCTGGCTGCAACGCCGCCGCCCCCACCACCACAACCGCCACACCGAGCGCCAAAACGGCGAAGGAAGCACGTGTCAAGCATGCGGTACGTAATGTCCATTCATGAGGAGGCGGGTGTTGCTATCCATCCCGCTTGGGTTCTGCGATGTGTCGGCATAATGCATCCTTTGGTCCATTACTATGAGGCGTCGATATGGCGTTCTTTTATTGCTTCAATCGCTTACATTGCTTCTAATGCTGTCGGCAAAGGAATGTGGAGCGCGCGATTCGTTCGAAAGCCATGTGAATGAGAAATTGAGCAATGACAAGTAGCTACCTGTGACAGACCGATTATTGTCCCTCGACTTTCTCTAACCCCGCTGCATCCGCCACGTGTATCTTGTGACACTCGCTACTATATGCTACTTCACTTAACTTCTCCCATAGACTAGCGCAGGTAGTGTATGTGATGGCAGGATCAGCACGCCACGCCCGTTGTTCATACCCGTAAAAGGAAAACGGAAATTGTCAGACGAGTCCTTGTATCGTGCCCAAATACATCCGGTCGGGTTAAGCGATTTCGTGCGTGACCTGCACAACTCACACTCCGGCACACGCCACACAGGACACGGGCTTATGTACGACCACGACAGCAAAACCGCTTGTCCTTCTGTCGGTGCTGTGTGCTACCGGCGACGTTTTCAGATCAAGGTGTGGGCGATATATCTCTCCTTGGCGGACTTGACCAGTCTTTTGCAGACCCGTGGGACCTCCAAAAACACCTTCGAGCTCGCCACCAACAAACTGCTGCAGGTCGCCAGCGGCTTCAGCGACAAAAGGGCACAGGCGAGGGAGATGCCACTTAGGATAGAAACCTGTCCGACCAAAGACGTTCTCTCGATCTTGCTACAGTTTGGCACAGACGGCGTCGTGTCCGCTGCACGAGCATGCTTCTTCGGTGTCAATGAGCAAGCCCAACCACCAGCCTTACTTCACTTTGCAAGCCTGAGACGTATGCGCAACACAAGCGAACCGCATTAGTAGATTGACGTCTCGCCTGTCGCGCAACACGTAACGTTTGCCGGCATGAAATCACCGCTCTTATTGATAAAACCCCCCTCCAGGCACCCTTGAGGCCTTGGCAGCCCGGATGAGCTTTCTCAAGATGGCGATGCCCTCCGGCCTCCGGTTGGGGCTATTTGGTTGAGGTTCATTTATTTTGCGTTTTTAGCCGACCGATGGCAGCCATTAAAGGCTGCACGTAACTGTTACCTGGTATCCTGTAGCGCCTTGCGGCCCGGAACGCGGTGTGTAGATGTGGGTTTCATGTTTGGCAGTGCCCTTCGGAACTCCCCGCGTTGCCCCAGCAACTGGGTGTCGATAAATGCTAAATATTCAACTCTAGAAACCGCACTTAACGGCGCATGATCCAATGGCAGAATCAATTAAATTGGTCCACTCGCATGCTGCGCACGTTTTAGAAGCACGGGTTGCGTATCCGCACTGTTTCGAAAGGTGGATGTTGCGACTGTCCGCCCGCAGTGTGCAGTGTTCTCTTCTATCGCGTGCGCGGTAAATCTCGAACCATTTTTTGTCCGACATCGACTTCATCGCGTTGTTTGCCTTTTTTTTGCGACGACTGTGGTGATGGATCTCGGTGGGGGGGGGGGTTGTTTTGGCTACAGGTGCGGGCGGAGGCGGTGGAGGCCTGGGAGATGTTCGTCTCCAACTGCCTGGGAAAGTTCAAACGCGAGGAGGCAAGCACGTGATTTTTTTTGTCCCCACGTACTTCAGGATGACGAGCACCGCGTTGTTAATGCGTGGAAAATTGTAGATGCCATACTTCGTATACAGCCGCAATACCTACTGCGCCAAGATTGGGCCGCGATCGTGTCTTGCTGTAGTAAGCGCTCGATCCATTATTTTATACCCGCCCTTTCATGAATACAGCAGATGACCGTTAACCTGCGCTCGTGTTGTTCCGCAGGCAGCCAAGGTGGCTGAGCTATCGCTGAGACCGTTCGTGAAGCGCGCTCTGCGAGAAAAGTGAGCTGCAACACGTTATCAACCCGTTTTTTTTGTCGGCGTACTCGTAAGGGGGGAGGGCGCTGAACGTGGTAGAGCGTGTAAAACGCTTTGTCTTGCGTTGTCTTCCATGGTATTTTGAGGGGCGGATTGGAGTCAGCAGGAGGCGCTGCTTTTGGTTTCACCCAAGAGCGAAGCATGGTCGGTGGGTCAGATCGATTGTTGCAAATTTAGAGGGAGGGTTTTCCATCCCGACGAGTACGAAGTGTGCGATGGATTGTGTATGCTTACGATGGGCACCTTCTTATCTGTCGGATTGTTTCCACAGAGCTTGTTAAAAAAAAACACCGAACTTCTAATCCGTTCGGCAAGCATCCCCTCTATCGTGTGACGCGGGGTCTGTTTTCCCCGGGTTGACCCCGTTTTGCCGTGCTTCCTAATACCATACTCATACGTACGACGATTTGCAATCGCCTCTCCTCCCGCGTCGCTATTTGGCAGGGATCCTTTTGTTAGGGGAGTCGTGCTGTCGTCGCTAGCGCGGTGCGTGGCTTCCTTTCCGTCACGGTCTGTCAGGTACCTATGGAGACTGCCACATAAACACCAGCAGGAGGGCAGGATCGGCATGTCAGATTTGTTACGGAAGGCGGCCGGTGAGCGCTGTCACGGGCTTACTGGCACCAATAACTCCTTCTGTAGCTCCATGCTTCGATTCTAGCTACAGGCAGCTCCCAGCGTGACCCATCGATTCCGGAGCTGACCGCGCTCTAGGCCGGCCGCCGTAAGGAACAAGGGGTTCAGGAGCCGCGTAGGCCTGGGCCACATTCTGCATGTTCCTCAATGCCCCGCTGCTGGCCGTGTGTATGCGGGTCGATCACTGGAGCGTGTGGTTTGCGCTTCTATATAGGTCGTGGAGAGATGAGCACTTGAGCAATTGTTTTGTGTTGTGTTGATGGTGGCGGGTTGTAGCGCTTCGTTTCGATGGGGGCACGTCATCGCACACACTGGATGCCGATTATCCGTCATTTTCTTGCTTTTCCTTCGTATGGAATTGACCAATCAGAGAACTGGGGCCGCAAAACGTTTCGTCTGTTTTGTTCTGTGTTCATTAAACACCTTTGGTTATGATGAGCTATGATACGAGGAACCGCAGCATAAACAGCTGTGTTTTCTTTGACTCCCATTTCCTCCCTACCCAGGTGATGGAAGCGGCGACGATGCCCGGCATTTCTGCTCCCGTATGCTCGCGGCTTTGTTACCCTGTCTACACCCAAGCCCAGCAGGTGAGACCGCTTTTTTACTTTTCGTACGGTAGTTTTTTCAGGCGTTGCACTTTGCTTTGGTTATGTTTTTCATTTGTTTGCTGATTTCATGGAAACGAGGTGAAGACGGTTCTTCCGGGGAAGCCGGGTATGTTCCCGTCGGAAGGGAGAGGAAGCGGAGGAGATGCGACGCTTCGATTGGCTAGTCTGTATGGTACACCAAAATCCAAGACCTGCCATTCCCTCCTTTGTTTGATTCGCCCGCGTGCCTCCTTCGGCGTCCGCCAGATGCACACCCCTGCCTCCAACAAGCTGGCCTCGATCTGGCGGCGGAGGTTTCTCCTCTGCTGTCCACTCTGCAGACCCTCATGAGGTCATTCCCCGCGCCTAGCCCTGAGATCGCCGCCGCCAGAGTCGGACCCGCGGCGACAATACCAGAGTCAGAGCCCGACGCCCGTTCTGCTCCGCTCGACGCGCTGCCGATATCGGGCTTGATAGTGCGGGCGTGGTGCGGGTTAACCTTGTGGGCGCTCTCAGAACATCGCCATGCCATTGCTAGCTCTGCTGGTGCTGGTGCTGGTGCTGGTGTTAGTGATGGCGAAGGTGATGCTGGACGCTGTTCAGCCCCAGGCGGGGATAGAAAAGGGCGCGAAAAACAGGAAGTTGCTGTCCAAGGTAAAACACCCCCGCCGACCCACAAAAGGAAGGGTACGGACGAGAGCAGTCCGCTGACTGTTGTGCTACGGTGGCTGCTTCGGAAGGAGGAGACCCCCAGAGGTGGCGGCGTACAAGTCGCGATCGCTGCCAAAGAAGGTGTCGGCGTAGGCGCTTCTGGTGGAAACGTGGTAGGAGGTAGGGAGAAGGAGACGCCTAGGACGACTGCCTCTAGTGCCAACCTGGCCGAGTGGAGATCAGCGCTGCTGGCGGCTCTAATCCGTACGTTGAACAGGCTGAGCATCTCCGCAGGACGGAGAGAAGATCCAAACGCGGGCCTTCAGGGACCCGAGCGAATCCGAGAGCTCCTTGAGGCACCTATGGTGGCGGTTTCGCCACTTCCGGGCTCCATAAGCACTAGCTCAATCTGCCCGGGGTGTACGAGGGCGGACGACGTGGAAGGCATCATCTTGAGAGGTCAGGATGGGGGTGATGGTGGTGGAGGCGGAAAAGGCGGTAATGCGGGAGGCTGTAGTGGGGGAACACAAGAAGTTGCCGCACGCGCTTCGCCGCTGTGGCTGGCGCTTCTTGCGGGGGTGCTGAGGGAAGGGTGCGACTGTCACAGGTACGATGCCACACACCCCTCAAGCGCCCACCGCCGGGGGGACCGCGATGTGGGCGAAGGTGACCGGCCGTCATTTGCGCGGCAGGCACGCCGTCTGTCGAGCCTGGTCGATCATCGCCTTGAGGGCGCTCGCGGTAGCCGTCGTAGCTGTTTTCCGAGATCGTCTCTTCTGGTCGAACTGCTCGGTTTAGCTCCCATTGAAGGGGCGGCGCAGGTGCTCTCATCCTTGTCCACGGCCATTGCTGCGCTGTCGGAGACGGCATCAACCCCTCCTACGCCCCTGGATGCACCGGGAAGGAAAACAAGTACCGGCCAAATGTGGCCCTCCTTCGCGAGGAAGCGGAGTTCAGCTCTACTGGCGCTGGGCCGCGTATGGCATGCCAAAGCCGCTCGGAGCTTGTCGGCCTGGAAACTCGTCGGCGTTTCTCGCCCCGCAAGGGTTGAGTCGATGGACGGAACCCTCGACAGCCCGCAGCGGGCTCGGAGCGGCGTGAAGGGACCAGTCGCTTCGCACAGCCCTGTCGGCAACATGGACGCGCAACCAAGTGATAGACTGCTAGGAGACACTACTGACACCCTGCAGTTCCTGCTCAAGACAGTTTCTCTCGTTTCACGCTCACCTCCGTCAATTTGGGAGCCAATACCTTGCACCGAATGCTCTGTAGAAGGAAGTGGAAGAACCGCGTTGGGACGCGCTTGTGGCACGCAGAGGTTGGTGACTGGCGGAGTGGGGGGTGTCCAAGGACCGGAGGCGGGGGGAAGGTTGCCCGACGACGAGGCGGGAAGTCGATCCTGCTCGCAAGGTTTCTTGGATGCAGTGGATGCTACATTTGGTGCAGAGGCGGCGGATCTCTGGCATAGGCTCTTCGATGCCAGGCAAGGCCATCGGCCGGGGTTCTCGAACCTGTTGAGGAAGTTTGCAAAGCAATGCGCCGTTCTGGCGCTTTCTGGTTCAAGGGAGGCCTCAGCCGGATCGGCTTGGCGAGAAGATGGGCCAGGCTTCGGTTCAAGGGTTCCGGTAGCACTCGACAGCAAATCCACAGGTTGGACACTCGAGTTCAGCCAGACACAGCGGGGTCGACGAGAAGATGACGGCAGGAACGCCGCACGCAACGTGAATCAAGATGGGTTGAAGGGAAAACATCTGGCCCCGCCGCCGCCACGCGCCAGCCTCCCAGTCTTGACGGCGGCTGCGCTTGCGCTCTTGCGATCTGCCCCAAAAGAACCAGACAACAAGTCCAGAGGCCCTGTGTGGAGGGCCGGGCTTGCCACGCTCGCGTGGATGCTGACAGCTTCCCTCCCCACCCGACCCACGCCGTTCCCTGCGCCGGCAGCATCACCTCCCTCTGCTCGAAAGAAAGGCGGTGGCCACTCGACGGAGACGCCGCGGACAGTGGCAGCCATGATATCCGAGGAGGTGATCACCGAAGTTCGCGAGTGTCTCATCGTCGCACGCCGAGCGGTTGCCTCAGGGCCGAGAGAACGGCGGTCTCCTCGAGCGAATTTTCCGCTGGACGAGGCTTCGATGGCGGCCATGTCTCGACTCCTTGCCGTGGGGATTGGCCTTTCGGGTGGTGATTTCCAGCGCATCGCTTCTCTGAGCCGAGCGCGGCTCATCTGTCCCGCGCAGACATCGTGCGTGGCGGCCCACCCAGTAGTGTCTGAGGAAATTTGGGCGGTGGCATTGAGTCTCGTTTCGACTGTCAAGGACTTCTCCCCAGATGAGCTTGTATCGCCTGGTCTCCTGCCGGCCCTGTGCCCCATGCTCGAAGCCGCCCTGGAGATACCTAAGTCAAGGTGCGTCTCCAGCATAGGCACCCGTACCTTTGTCTATGACGTTTGTCTTGTGTTGCCTGACGAAGAAACACTCGGATACCGCTAAAAATCGGATTTTGATCGTCGACTTTTGCATATACTCCCGTCGCCCCTACCGAGCACGCTGACCTTATGCGGCGCAATTGTGCGTCCGTGTCGACTTTATTATCTCCGTGCGCTTCTCCACGCAGACCTGCAGAAGATGCCCTCCAGTCCGCCGTGATCGACATGTGGAACAACACCTTCGGAATCCTGTCAGGGCACGAATGCGAGACCCTTATCCCACGTGGCCTACGCCGTCGCCTATCAGGCATTGCCAAGCTCGTGGACGTGAAGATGCCTTTCGGCATCACCCTCGAGGATGAGTCAGACCTAGACTTGCCCAAACTCAGCCAGGTTGCCCGAGAGCAGGAGGCGGTGCTTGCCGCGGCCAAGAAAATGGAAGAGCACCCTCCGCAGAAACCAGTAGGAAGCACGAGCCGAAGGGCAAAGTACGCGCTGCCAGGGTCTGGGAATGATGTGGCTGGAGCTTTGCCTGCCGCGAGTGCGCGGAGGTCCTTCATGAGACAGCGCCCGAGGTGAGATGCGCAATAAACTGCATACAGTGGGTAGCCACAGATGCGTTCGATCACGTTGCGCGCTGCCTGAGGTGGAAGTGGGCCGAACTCGTGGTTTCGGGTGTGCCGAGGTTTGGACTTTCTGAAGCACGAACGCCCGGAATTGGCTGGTGCAAGTTCCCCAATTTTTCGTGCGATTCGTGGCAACATCAGTGAGAACAACGGAGGTAGCATGTCTTCTCGTCGTCGCTCGGTCGCTAGCGCAACCCAGCTTCGTGTTCGTCGCGTCGATCACGTTTTTCGTCAAGGTCCCACCAAGCACCGAAATCTACTTTCGTCACAGAAGACTAGGCATACGAGTAACGGTGCTTGGAGAAGTCGAAAGAGGTTGTTGTGGCTCCATAATGTCGCATCTTGTAACGAACTGACACCTTTCACTGCCGACCTGCGGTCGACGGATCGCGTGCACAGAGCAGTCACTCTAAAGGCGCCTGCTCGTGCAACAGTGTGTGCTGTCCGCTGTCCTTTCAACGATTGTTCGCCGTCTTTTTTCGGGGCGATTCTCATCTCACAGCTCCCCACCAAGCTGTAACGCAGCAACGCCCAAGAAGAGGTCGCCATCTACCCCGATCCAAGCCCCCACGACAGGTGAGCTCGCTCTTGTCCTGAAATATTTGTATACGTAGTGCTGCTTGCTGTACATCAGTAGCACCAGACCAGGGGAGGTGCGGCAACAAGGTTGCGAAACTTAAAGGCGCCGCCGGTATTATCACGCTTGGCAGCGTTCTCCTTCTCGCCCTTGTTCCGTGGCATGGCCTCCGGCGCGATCGCTCTGTTATTGGTAGGTTGATACAGCAGTCCCTTCGTTTGCAGGACAAATGGCCGCTCGTTTTACAGCATTTTGTACCAGTACTATACCTGGTACTACTCACCGGACTTTCACTTTCGCGTCAATCTGATGACTCTGTAGCTAGACGGATTGGTTTGGTTTTCCCCATGTCGCTACCCGAGCCGCGCAGCCAGCTTGGTTATTACTGTTTTTGCGGGACGCCTGCTTTTTTGTGTCCGCCCTTTAGCCGCCGCCGGCTTGTTTGTGGCGGTTGCCTCACTTTGGCGGCGATGTTGCTCATGTCAAGTTGCAGGTGGGTCCAAGTTTGTGCGTGTCATCGGTGGAGCTCGAGGGGGGGAAAGAGGAGGCCGTGGTACCAAGAGGGCTCCCGTGACCACCTATACCTCTCTCGACGGCTCACAAGCACCTTGGGAAGACGGGTCTCAACTGCCAGACTCGGAGCTTGATTCGGGTGAGAATGGCTGGAGTTGGAGTCTGTGTTAGCCTGATTCATGTGCGGATTGTATATAGCAATCTGTGCGAGCTTGATTCGGTTGCGGGTTCCATGAGTAGATGTCGTTGTGGACCCTTTCAATCGCACATTCGCCTTCTGTTTGGCTTGTTTATATGTTTTCGGGAGGCGACTTTGTGGCTTCCGTGAACGCTTGGTCTTGTCGTCGTGTCTTATCGTACAGCAATTCACGTTTTAGTTGAAGATTTCTTTTCATTCTTCAATTCGTGTCTAGTGAAGACATTTCCTGCTGTACGAGTATGTTATCCCACACCATATGCGCAATCCGAAGCTGGGTACACTACGAAACCAAGGTGGGGCGTTGCCGAGGGCTCCTGTGCTTGGGCCACGTCGTGTGCTCTCGTGGTGTTGTATTCGTGACAAAGATCACCCTCGACATAACCCCCTTATCTTTGTGCGCTCTCCTTTTCCCCCCTTACACCCCAGCAGAACCGGCCTTGCTTGAGGAAGACCTCTTCCCTGAAAGCGGGCTGCCGGCGCCCCGCCCCGCGTCAAAGTATACACAACCAGATAGCGGCAACTCATCTCTGGGTAAGCGCGGCAGGGAGGGTGCAGCTGCGACCCTTGGAGGAACGCCTTCTGCAGCTGGCGGCATGACCATTGACAACCCCGCGCCCAATGCTGACGTTTCAGAGGAGGATGCTTCCGACCGTCGAGTACGGCCCCACGAAGCTGCTGCGATGGGTACCGCTGACGGCACAGATCGAGACACGCCCTCGGAGGCATCCCAGGAATGGGATGCCGAGGGAGCAGCCAGAGGCATCACCGAAGACGACCGTATGGCCGCTACCATGGCTGCTATCGCGAAGGAGTCTAGCGCATCGGTTGGGTCAGGCGTCCCGAGAGATTCCCATAGCTCCGGTATTGAAGTAGAAGAGGGCCGGGAAGGTTCGCATAAGGCTCTCACGGGTAGAAGTAGGGAAGGGGGTGTTGGGGTTGACAGCGTGGTACAGGATGTGATGAGGCTCGCTCGAAGCCTGAAGGCAGCCAGACCGTCCATGAGTTCGGAACAGCTCGAGGAAGTCGACTCGCTCTTGAGGCAAACTCTCCAGGATGTCCGGGAACGAGAGGACGAGGAGGGGGAGTTCGCGCCGTCCGCTGCCATGTCTTGACTAGTGAGACTAAGCGTGACGGGTGTTGGGATGCCCAATGTGGTTCCCGTTGTATTAATAGCAGCGCATTTTTCGCATGGTGTAATGTAGTACACAGCAAGTGAGCGTTGATCTCCACCGAAGAGATCGAGAACGACGTTCGACGCTGTCTGTGTTGGAGTAACGGTTCAGGGAGAGCGGTACGAGATCGCTGTAATATTGGGAAGCAGGCTACAAGTATCGTAGAATAGAAGTACCAGGTAGAATATAGGGATTTTTTACCGGGGCTAATTGATAGGATGTCACAACCGAGGGCATGCCGTATTGTTAACGTTGCAAACGGGAGATAGGTTTGCTAGACACCATGACGTGGGTCGCTTCAGAGTCACTTCCCACATAGTGTGCGGCGGGGGGGGGGCTTCTGTTGAGCAGGGCCATGAGACGTTCACAGACAGGAGTGTTGGAAGAGACGAGGCAGGGCCTCCCCAGGATGGATGCTCGACTCGTTGTACAACTATTAACCCGGTCGGTGCAGTGCGCACCCGACTATGTCTTCCTTCGTGTCAACCAATCAAGCACCAGCGAACAACCTATCTCATGACCACCGAACAACATTGCGCACGACATTGCCGCAGCTCGTCGCTTCGTTTCAGCGCCCGATTGTTGACATTTCCTGCAGCTCAAGCTCCAACTCTAGAGCTATTATACCGTACCGTACTCGTACATACACACACGTCGTATATTTCGTTTTTCCTTCCACGGAATCGGCGCTTAGGGCGTCGTGCGAAATGCTGCTCGCCATCGCCAATCACATATCATGCGCATCCCGCATCCCGAGTTGGAGGCACTCTCTACATTCATCCGTGAGGCAATAGGCCAACCCAGTCTCGCCCAACAAACACGGACCCGCGGACAAAAAAGGACACTTGAGACCACGAGACAGCAACAAAAACTACAAACAATATCTGTGCAGGAGTAACTCTGCCCGCCACCCGAACCACGTCGATCTCGGATGACGACACCGGTCGACCACGGATTTTCCACCAATCATAAATTTTATTTCTCTAAAATTGACCAGAAAAACTGCGGGTAGGGAATACCCGCAGTTGGCGGTGCAGGTAAGCAAACAAGTTTTTCAATTTTCTGCGCTTGTGCAGCAACTCAAAACGAAGGGCTTGGCTTTACCGCTCTCGTGCGTCGGCCTCAACCACGGTGAGCATGGTTACTCTTAACATTTATTGGCACCTATATTCATAGTAGTTTCACCAGTGTACACTACGAATCGTCGGCGTACAGCTTCCCGTAGAGGTCGATGGCGCACAGCGCAAGGGCATGCCCCAACCTGAGCGGCAGACAGAAAAGCAACGTCGCCACAGGACGGGGAGCGAGGTGAGAGTTAGCCGTGGCGAGGGTCATCCAGCAGCAAGCATTGCAATGGACTTTGCAGTAGTGCCACTTGGTGCGGTGCGCAAAACAGTCCACGAGTACCTCGCATTCACACATTGCCGCATCAAAGCAGGCCGCGTTACAGCAGCCCCCAGGGTAATGACATTCATTCCAATGCTCAAGCATGCAGTGAGTCAGACTTCGGGCACACCGACACAGCACGGCCGTGTGCATGCCAAGCATGCGTTCAAACATGCACTACGTCAGGGTTACGGTATATCGACATAATCACACAAGACAGGTCGACTGCATGCTGGTGCTGCATCGACGAAACCAAATAAAAGAACAGGGACAATAAACGGACTTTACATCAGAACCGGTCCAAAACAATCCCTCGGAGCCCTTCTTTATTGTAGTACCGTAATATCTACGCTGCCCTGAGGACATGGAACACCCTCGCCATCTCTTCGCCATGCAAGATGCAGGACATACGTACACGCGTCAGAGCGCTTCCGCGCGTCACGTTTTCAAGGCTGGGCGAGACTTCGTAAGTAAGACCCAGCAAGCGTCGGCACTGTCGAAAGACACGCACCTCCCATTGACCCCAGTGCTTCGAAGCCTCAGAAATCGGAAAGCCTTCCCCATGGTGTCCACCTTCCACGTGCCCACGCCATACGGCGACTTCAAGAAGGGAGGCGAACCCCTCACGTCCTGCGTCACGATAACCCACCTGGCACAAGTGCACGGACGATCAACACCCAGGTGGTTGGTACCACTACTATAGTAACAGTTGTGACGGGGGCAATTGCGTGGCGGCCGCTGCAGTTGTCTATTGTTTTGCTCTGGTTGGTCTCGCAATAACTCCTCGCGAAAGTGTACAGCAGTGCCGTGGTCACAAGACAGGCTCCACGAAGTGTATAGTGCGTGCTATTGCGCTAAACCAATGACACACTCCTCACGTTCACGACGCATAGCTGCTGTTGTACGAGTACCCGACCTATTCCAGATACCCCCCTACTATACCAAGTAGAGCCTAATGACAGAGATGCAGCTGACACATCGGGCGAAAGACACGCCTGCACACCCGGTTGAAGATTCAAAAACCAACGCTCCATCTCCGACGAGAGTGTCACGGCACACATGCACGTGTCCGTATCGAAATGCCACTCCGCGCGTAAACCCCAACCCTAACGCTAACGCGCCGCAATACGCACCGAAGCGAACGAAGGAGAGTCAAAGCGCGGGTATCATAGACGCCTGCCACGATATACTGAGGTAGCACCATTTTGTTTTTTAGCCTTCCCACTTATGCTCCATACATACCTCAAACTGACCTCGACAAAAATGCGTAGGCAAAAGCGGATGAGCGACTCCATGGTCTACTCAAGCAGGTGCAAACGAAAAAAATTGCGCAACACGAACGGGATACAAACAATGTCTACAATGCCGACAACGCCGGATTGCGCCTTAGTTGAGGAGCTCCGTCGGTCGTGTTGTTTTCCGTCGGTCGACAAAAGTGCCAACCCTGGAGTGGCACGTGTTTGTATTCTGAATCCCCTTTTGACAACAAACCGAGAATCCGAGTGCGCCGACAAGGCCATAACATGCCGCCTCACATCTTGATGGTAGAGTCGTACCCCTCGCACACCCAGTTGATCAAGTCACACCCATCGGTGGCCGATCCGTGGCAGAGCGAGTAGTGGCTAACTTGCATACTCCTGCAAAACAGGAGAAGTTGCGACGGCGCACGGCAGCATTGCCGTACCAGTACAACTAGTATTATAACCAACACATCACGTTTCGCAAATGTTGTGCCACCGTGGACTGCATCACAGAACGAAAAAACAGAACAAACCGTTCTCACTGTCGTCTATCTATCTATCTGTCTATTTTTTTAATCCTCCGGCGGATTTGTAAAAATAAAGCTCAAGCTCACCGCGCTTCCACGTTTCCAGTTTCGTGTGTCAAGAGGCAAATTTTAAAAAGTGCTCAAAAGTGATCAAAAGTGCCCCGTCTGGATAGTTCCCCCTCTTGTTGGCCCTTTGCGGGCGTGGGCGCTACGTACGACCGAATACTCGAGACACGCGGTCTCACCAAGCGCCTAGGGCCTAGGGTAAGCAATCTGCACCACGGGAACTGTAATGCCGCCAGCGTGCTGCACAACTCCTTGCAGTTCAGCTCCCGTACCATACTTTGATGATAAATAGTGTAAAAACGGGGGGATGATAAGCAGGACCGAAATCAAATATAGGCAGAACAGTCCTACTTGTAGTTCCTATCATACGTCACTGGGAACCATCCGATTTGTTTAATAACAAATTGTGCAGAAAAACGTGGGTATGATAGACCACCGAAAGCGTGAGTGCATCATCCCCTGTTCCCGCAGCGCTAGGTTGCTCTGTTGTGGCCCATGTACCTAGCGTATCCTTTTTCAACCATTTCCGCCATTTTGGCCTCTGAAGTTTAGTGAGAGTCACTCGTAGTGTAGTAGTATCCGGTACACTCCAGTCCGTTTCGGGACTACTCACTGGTCTCTGCCAACGTCGATGCAGATCCAGCTGCCCTCCTCGTCTGTCGTGGAGCACGCTACCCTCCTGCGAGACACCAGAGTCGCCGCAGCGCCCTCCTTGAAGCCGGAGCTGGTGATGAATACGAGACCCGCGTCGTGCGGGTTTTCGAACTTTTTTCGCGTGTGTCTGGGAGGGCGGGGGAGGGAGACGGGGTGATGGAAAGAGGGGGGGGGGGGCAGGGAAGAAGTCCACACGATTTAGGCCCAACACAGCACCAGCACTACAGTAGACAGTTATCCAAATACGATGTTGTTGATGCCGTTGATCTCACATGAGCTAATTGCCACAATCTAGCCCATGGTCACACTCAACGAAAAAAGGAATTCCTTAGGGTCGGACATCGCTCTAACGAAATCACACTATTTTACTTGTGAACCCCTTGGCTACCCGAATTGCTTCGGTACCGCACGGTGCCTCACCTTCGAGTTCCCAGCCAGTAGATAAGCCCCCCGTTGTCCCCATCCCGGGTGTAGACGAAGTGCGCCAGACTGCCATCTCTAGCATCCATTGCGCGCTGTTCCGGTTTGGAGCCAGCGAAGACCTGAGGGTCCATCTTGAAAGAGCGGACGTGGTCTCCCCCTGCCGTGCAAAACATACGAAGGTAGCGCGCTTTAGCATTGTACTGAGTTCTTGCGCCGTGCACTTGCATAATCGCAGTCTATCGCTGTCGCCCAAGGTACTTGTCGAAGAGCATACCGGGCACATCATCGGTCGACGGTGTTTACGAAGTCACTAACACCACCAATAACTCCAGGTTGCCCGCACCAAAACCACAACACAGGGCACCTACAGTAATGTAGTGTAGACTATGCTGCTGGTGTGCTATCAATAGTTTATAATAACACCCAGGTAATGGGGCACGGTTCATCAGTCATCAGACACGGTATAACATCAATATCACCCGTATTGATACTACGCTCCACTCGAGTCATTGCTGCTGTTATAGCGGCGACGAAATAGCCCCCTCGCCATAAGCCATCATAAAAACACCTACGCCGCCCAATCGCGCTCATCCTTACACTTCACACAGCAAGGGCCATCGCACCCTCCCACCCATAATCCAGCACTCTGACGTGCTCACAACAGCACCATCTCTTCATACAGTAGTTCCATCTTGCTCCATGGGCACCTCGCACCACAGGATAACACAACCCACCCACCACACACCACGCTCGCCTCACTGTCGATCACAGCCTACCACACCACAAACAACATGTTTTTTAACGTTCGCTGTGTTTGTGTGTTGGTTGTATAGCAGCGCCGACCAAGTACGGTAGGAGGTTACCCATTCTAACCAACACTGCTGTGCGTCAGCCACAACCTACGGCGCCTCACTTCGATACCCAAGTACGACATTACCGCACGACACTACCCTTGGCCTTAGCCTTGCTGTGTTTGTGTGAGACACACCCTTCAGCCTTGCTGCGTGTGTGACACAAAAAATGAAAAAAAAAAAAACGTTCGTCAAGAGAGCGAGCGACGGTGGTAATACTGTCTGGCCTTACTGGTAAAATTGTCTGACCTAACTATTAATAGTAACACCGTCTGACCATACTGGAAACCCTGGCACTGGTAACACTGTCTGACCTTGCGGAGGGGCGTCTTCTGTTCGAAGGGCGCTCGCACCGGCGCTTGGTGAGCTGCGGTTGGTGCCTTTACCCCCTCGTCTTACCGCAGCCCGATCGTCTCCGCCTAGTCGCCTGTTACCAATGGCAAAAAAAGCAAGTTGATCGGTTGTCGCAACCGGACCGCACGGGGGCAGAAAAGCGAAAACCCCAGAAGGGTAGTGGACGGCGTGTTTCGGGTAGGGGACGATACGGCAAGTAGGTGCACAGCATGCGGGGTTTTCTCGTCTCTTGCCTCCCCACGGGGGGGGGGGGGAGCTGGGGGCCCAACTCTGCTGTCAAGATGACGGAAACGGCCAAGTCAGTTCTTCGTGTATTACTCTCAACATTCATGTTTGTTTCGTACACAATAGGTGAGTACGTACTACTAAATACACCAGATGATATATATATATATATGGTACTTAATACGACTAGCTGCAGGCGACAATACAGAAACTGCCACAATCGCTCCGCTGATTAGGTTACACTTGTTTCGTTGACACATGTCATCCTGGCATAATATCATCCTATCATTTCGAACAAAAGAGCGACGCAGTATTGAGCAAGAACGTGTCTTAAGGCACAACTTTCCTGACCCTCGTGACCTTCTACAACACCATGAACCATTCCCCAAGCAACTCAATTTCTTAACTACGAGGCACTCCGGAAGCTATTGGTACAAAACGGTGTCCAACACTCGAACACTGCAAGACTCACTTAGAAACGGCCAGCACGTCGGGAGCAAAATCGTCGATCTTGGCTAGCGCAGCTTGCAACCTCTGCTGCCGCATGAGCAGGAATGATCGCCTCTCCACAAGCGCCGCGTCCTCCTACAACACAAAGTCAACAGACAAAATGTACGCGGTACAGCATGAAATACTCATTATACTGGAACCAGACCAAGATAAAAAGATAAGAGACAAATCATACAAGGTACCACGTATAAGATACATGAGACGAGCAAGATACACTACACCATGAACCTCGTGTAACATACACTACACAAAATGCGCAACCGTGTCACCCAAACACAGCTCTAACGATACGTGAACAGCAACAGTACTACAATCTACGGCCTCCATTGGGCCACACGACACACTGTGACACGCGACCAACTGAACACCAAAACAGCCTCACAAAGATCAGGGTTCGAACACCCAAACTCGAAACGCAACACAACCCACAGGTACTGAAGACCGAGTGCTACTGTAGTACCAGGTATACCTTGAGGTTTCGGATTCGAGGTCAGGTTGAGCGGTGAAGGTAGACGCCATAGATCTAACGGAGACGGGCAGATGACACGATAATACATAGATAGGTGCATTCGCCGCGACGTGGTGCCAGCGTAAACCAGCGAACACCATCGCAGGACCAAACCACTTACCAGGTACAAAACTGTTGACGATCGTTACAAATTGCTCACTGCAGCGCCAACACCAGTTTCACAGAGCACAGCACGTGAAGCGCAAGGGATGCACAATAGCACAGTAGGGCGATTTAACCCACTAAACTGGGGTTAGCGACAGCACTACTCAGGCCATCCGTTCACGATTTCACACGCAGATAATACCCCACAGCACTATTCGGTAGGACCAAAAAACCTTCACGACAAAATCATACAAATGTACCACATTCTAAGCGCACACATCCCAAGCCAAGCGCCACAGCTCATAGTCAGCGCATACAACTCATACCAGGCATACACAGCTCATATCAAGCGCATACAGCTCATACCAAGCGCACACACCCCATACCAAACAAATACAGCTCACACAAAGCAACTACACTTCAGACCCAACAGCGCAGGCAGCTACAAATGCCAAGCACAGACAGCACGCACGGGGGGGGGGCGCGTCTCACGTTGAAAATGCCCAGCTGGGGCTGTTGCCAACCCATCTCCTCCTCTTTTTTAGAGGGCGCCTGCTTGGGCTTCTCTTCCAAAGAGATCTCTTGGGTGAGGGCCAGAAGCTGGGTCTCTAGGCGGTCCACGACGTCCCCGAAAAAAGAGGATTCCAACAACATGCAGGCGTTGTCCACCACACGCTTGGAAGTCACGCGCCAGTATGCCTGTATCAGCCCAGGTTAAGACCCAACCCCGATTGGATAAGGTGGCACCATTTTTTCGTCAAGGACGCCGAGAAACGATCACGATCACAGACGAGGTACGTTCGACTCCCAAAAGTTGTATTTTGAGTGAATGCGATGAACTATTGAAGGAGTCTCCTCTTACTGTATTACGGGAGACCATAGTATACAGGACCTATGGTTTACACAAAAAACTACCTGGTATATATTTACAATTTTTTACGAACAACATTTGGTCCTATTTACTACGGTCCCCCGTAATAGTAGATCCCATTTCCATCCATGGCAAGTGAAGTTCCGGGAAAGCAGGAAACACAGCCAAACATATATATTTATCTGCCAAGGCGTTCTCAAGCGCACTCACTCGCACAACAAGGGTTCTCCCCCACCAAAAAAACGCCTGCGATTTTTTCTACAAATCCCTCCTGGCATACCCATCAATCACGGCATTCCGAGACTATCCATACGCGTTGACAGCACACGATGCCAAAGCGAACACATCTACAGCAGCCCACGAGAACAGATTGAGAAAACAGCGTCAACGTCACGAAGATGAATAAAAAATTGTCAATTCTACCAAAAAAAAGCTACCAGGTATGCATTATTATGAAGTACTACTAAAACATGCCATTTTTACCTGCAAAATAGTGCTCATATCTTCCACTTTGGACGTTGGGTTCGCTCCATGGGCGAAGCGGAACCACTGCAATACCACGCGCACAACAGGTGGGCGGGGAAGTAAATACTAGGTAAGAACTGCATGCCGTAAGGGGGAAAGGAGGTACGTAATACCACCAGAATTAAGGTCAGCATGATCGCACTGATGCTCAAGCCCGTGCGAATCGTCATCGTAGCAACGGTCATCACTTCGTAGCAACGGACATGGCTGCCATGGTTGCGACAAGTAAGTTTCGTACTGTTACTTTCGTATTTTTTGGGCGGTCTATGGCCAGGTTCGTCCTGAGGCATTTGCCTGAAGTAATTAATATTCCACTCCAGAGTTACTGGAACCTGTTCTGCGACCACGCGTCCATGGCGGACGTCGAGCACTACGTAAGATTATGCAGCTGTCGCCAGTGAAATCGCGCAGCAGGATACTTGGAACTGTCGTTATTTTTGTGCCTTATCGGCGGCGTACGGCGGACGCTTCAGCCAATTCGAGAGGGACTCATAAGTTTTTTGGCGCCATCAAAATCAAAACCTCGCATGCGCTCGTACAGCAGTCACAATGTGTACCTGCCCTAGGTTGTAGGTGACCCATTCTTTGAGCGGCTTAACGTCAGACGCGTCGCCGCCGTTGGGAGGCCCATCCCCCGCTTCCACCAGGACCTATTGACAGTAGAAACATATACCAGGTATGAACATAACAAACAGCGTACAGAATGAGCAAAGAGCCTTCCACGTGGAAACTAAGCCCATACGGCATATGCCGCAGGCAGCGCCTCCAGATAATGAGTCAGCAGTGAGGTACGCAAGACTGACCTCGGGCGACGACGGTTCACTGTTAGAACCAGAGGCTGAACGATGAAAACGATGAAACATAAAACCGATCAAGTTGCAGCGGGTCGTCACAGGACTGGGCGAGACGCAACCTCCACGAAACACGAAACAGGGTAACCTGACACGAAACGCCGCCAACACCACCCGCAACACCGACACCAACCGCTGCCACATGTCATTCACACGTCGTAAGCACCTGGTGCAGAACCCTGTCGAACCGCTCAAACCTCACTTGATTGATCGCTTCCACCAGGTCCTGATGGTGCAAAAGGAGCAACAAAACTGTTGTATAGACAGCTTTGGTATAGACACGCCGACACGTATGATATCGACAGGTACACACTACATCGACAGGTATGATAACGACAAGTATGATATCGACAAACATGATACCGCCAGGTATGGTGTCCATAAGTGCGAGATTCACAGGATCAACAGGAAAAAATCGGTAAAAGTATGGTATGGACAGGTACGATATCGCCAGGTTCGATAACGAGCCTGCAAGACGCTGATGCGATTGGCATGCCGAGCCCGCCTGGGGTCATCATCGCTTGTCACTGCTCAGTGTTGCAAAATGTAGCGATAGCGATAGGGATAGGGGCCACGTGGGTGCCCTGACCCGTCCAAAATAGCTGAACGTATAGAAAACTTCCCTGAGCAGGAACATCGTCTCACTGGCAAGCGCCGCCGCTGTCATCGAAATCATCATATATACTGGTATATATATATTTTGTTTTTTTGCTTATCCCATTTATTATCTTCGCACATCTTCTTCTCTCTCTCCTTCCAACTCGTAACTCAGATCCGGGGTCACATAGCAGGCTCTTCCCCCCCCTTCCCGCTACGGCACGTGCCTTCATTTTTATCGCGAGAAGATTTCAGCCTTTTCTTCCCTCGTCGACTCGCATCGAATTGTGCCTACCCACGCTGCAAGGCGCTCTCAACAATTGAATCCTTTTTTTTATTTTTATTTTATTTTTGCAAATAAAGTCAAATGTCCGACCCACCTGGGGCTCGAACCCAGGACTCAAACACAGGTAGAATTCGAGGTTAACCACTTGAACCACCCGGGCGACCGGCTATTAGGGATTCACGGTGATGATGAGCGAACCTGATCATCGTTACGGTCTTGACAAAATAGCACTGTATGGCGCTTTCTTTCCTTCCTGCAAAATCGAGAGACATCCCAATCTGCCATCAAAGTAGGTGCACTTTTTGATGTCGAAATTTTCCGTCTCATCATCCAAACTAAAGCGTGATACGTTACTGTTATTTGCCCATGATGTAATCGTTATACCGCCACAACGTCCGCGCCACTGCTGATGCCACTATTGCCACCAAAGGCAACCCTAACCCAAACCATGTAAATATGTGAATATACATCTATTTCAGCGCTCCTGCGAGCTCTGTAAAAAAGCGCGTGCGTGGACAGGGATTGGAGCGTCCATCATACAGCGCGACCGCGCAATGGCATGCCAAATACGAACCAGCTACCAGCATCGTACCCAACAATAGTAATGCTGTACATAAAAAATACAACAAAAACAAAAAGAGGCTAAGCGAGAGGAACCGAATACCAGGTGCGTCTACTATTACGGGGGACCATATTAAATAGAACCAAATATTGTTAGTGAAAATTGCGAAATATATGGGTTTTTGTGTGTACCGTAGGTCCTATTTAATACGGTCACCCCGTAATATTAATATAACAGGTGACATCCTATAATATACCTGGTTCTCGGTGAAGGGGTTCTTCTCCTTGTCGAAGAGCTGATCCAACTCGGGCTGTAGCTCCTCTGCCATGGTTGGTACGGTGGTCTCAATTATCCGCTGGAAAGCTTGCTGCAGTCTGGGGTATTGAGGTGCCACCTGACCATCCCAAACAGCGAACCAGATGCAATACAGTAACACTTGGTCCAAACAGCCGCGTCAGCAACTACGCCCCAACCATTTGCACCATGTGTAACGTGTCCACAATCAATCCCCACTCGCCATGGCCTCCTCCGCTACAGATAACACTGCAAGTGATACTGACATGCATGTTGCTTGAGAAAAAACGGGAAAATATTCCTCAAACCAGGATTTTTTTTACGGAGGACGAAAAATCAACGACGACTAGCGTTACACTTCCACAAGGAAAAAAATACAGGACAATCAGGAAGCACCAGCGGGCAAATCAGGAAGTTTGGAATTTACTGAAGGACAAATCGCTTTGCGAAACTAACGGCCCTTGATCGTTTCCCAACATCATCAATAACATCGTGGTGCCGCTTGAATACCTCGCTGATGAGACTGACGGCGATGTTGAGCAGGCTGTTGCAGCACAGGTTGCGGCATGTCTCCACCACAGGGCGGAACCTCTCCACCTGCAAGCCCAGCACAACACATTCCATCATTACGAGTACATTGCATCACGCCGCTAACTGCCGTCGAGGAAAGAAAACTTGAAAAAATAGACACAACTACCGTGCTGTCGGACATCAAGGTGCCTGCGCTTCCATGAATGTGCATGCGTCTATACCGGCTATACAATGGCCAAGGACCTCATCTTAAACAACGTTGCCCTGCAGCCAGGCCACAAAACTCCTCGGGGAGTCTTTGGGGCTATTCTTGTGTACGAGGGGGAACACCGTCCCTGCCAAGCTGTGGCAACACCAACTTACGCTATACGGTTATGCCTGTACCTGCCCTGTAAAATACCACTTACAATGTTGCATATCTGGACAGATCAGATAGATCATTCCTACTCCATGCTCTACACCTTTCAGAGAAGATGATCTGTATGATCGGTGCGATCTGAGTGATCCTGTATGATTTAGCTCATGCTGCCGGGTGGGAGCCTGAAATCTTCATCTGCGTGATCTAGGGCATGTTTCCTGCGTTGGATCTGTACTATGCTGGTCCTGCACCACACACCATCACGGCAGGTTAGGATCTGTCTGATCTATCTGTAGATGATCTATCTGTAGATGATCTATCCGTCCGACGTGTGAAAGGGTCAATGTATCAGATTGGATGCGACAGGCTTGTTCTAGCTTCATAACCGTTGTTCGCGGATTTCGATCGAACGCACGATCAGGCAAAGGCGCCGGCAAATAACGTGCCATCACATAGATCTGAAAAAAAACCCCACTGTAGTACCTGTTGCAGCATGAAGATGTAGAAAAACTGGCTGTTCACGATGCCGCACAGCTCCCGACCCCTGTCACACAGAGCGTAGCGGGTACACCAGGTACAACACATAATAAGCCGCATGTAACGCAAGGCAAGAGAAACAACAGAGCAGCAGCAGCAGCAGCAATAACAACGCCGTACGCCGTACAAGCGACGGCACGGCACACCCCAACAAGGACGCATACGAGACTGCATTGCTTACGCAACGCTTGGTAGGACTTTCACTCTATGAACCGAGAAAAAAAAACATGCCAGGCAGCAAGGTTGTAGCACCGCACTCTCTGCACTATTAATATTACGGGGGACCATAGTAAATAGGACCAAATATTGCCAGTAAAAATGGGTAAATATACAGGTTTTGTGTCTACCGTAGGTCCTATTTACTATGGTCCCCCGGAAGAGTATACTACCAGATGCCACATACCAGGTACCTGGTACCATTTAGCCTACAGTCAAACCTATTTTCCATGTGCAAGCAAAAGGCTAAACGTGATAAGAGCGCCCGTAAAGGTGTCCAGAAATATGAGAAAAGTCTGCTTTTGGTGAGACTACTGCTGTATATACGAATATGTATATATATTCCAAGCCTTTGCTCCAAGCGTATGGTGGGAGGGTTAGGGTGGCGTCTGTCAAACCAGCAACAGCATGGACAAGCGCATGTCCATGTGCAAGCAAAAGGCTAAACGTGATAAGAGCGCCCGTGAAGGTGTCCAGAAAGATGAGAAAGGTCTGATTTTGGTAAGACTACTGTATATACGAATATGTATATATTCCAAGCGTATGCTCCAAGCGTATGGTGGGAGGGTTAGGGTGGCGTCTGTCAAACCAGCAACAGCATGGACAAGCGCATGAGGAGCATCAAGCACTCGCATCCAACATCGCACAGAAAAGCCATACATCCTTTGAAAACAACGAACACAGCCGCACTAGCAACACCATGTAACGCAAGAAAATACATAAATGCATACGTAGTCCTACGGCCACCTCAGCATTACCGTTAACAACACAGCAGTACCTGTGCGCCTTGAGCTGGTCCTGCAGAACCTTCGGAAAATCGGGGTGTTCGAAGCCTGGGTTGAGCGAGGCGATGCCGTGCTGCATCTCTCGGAATGCTCGATCCACAACAGACCTGAACACCAAACAACGAACCAGCAGCACCGAAAATATTTCATCCACAAAGCAAGACAAGCCACAAGGCATGCACAACAACCACACGAGGCAAAGAGTGTCACTTATCAAAGTATAGGACCTCGCGCAGCAGGATATTTGTAACTGTCGTCAACTGGTGTGTGTTGCTTGATTTGGCGAGTTTGGATAATCGTACTATTAATATGAACATCGGTCGGCGCTCCTAGCATCGGCTTGAGCCAGCTCGAAAGGGGTACATACACTGTCTACTTTCAGGCGAGATGTACGTTAGAAACATGCAAGTGTTTCGAAATAAGTAACAATTTAACGATCAACATCACGAGGCAGGTCGAGACATAATGTATCAACTACTGTCTTCAGGTGCAACATGAAACGAGGCAAGCACCACAGCAACAGCAGCCAAACAGAAGCGCCCCGAAGCAACCAGACGCAAACATCTTCTGTTTTTTTTTTTTTTTCATCTTCCTTGGAGATCTGGGTAAAAAAAGCTTACGCCCAACACATCTATTGTGTATGTACACTACGTACGCGACAACAGTAGAACAAATCCTATATTGCGTCAGGCTGAAAATTGTAACAGGAAGCGAAGCAGGATGAGTCCTACACTAATACCAGCACAAGACAAAAAACTGAGGTCCCCGAGTAAGCCGCGCAACATTGGTGCCATTATTTTTTGCATTTCTTGCTGTCGCGTACCTGGTACTGTCTAAATACGTCAATGGTAAGATTGTAAACTTACGTCATCTGTGACTTTGACCGATTGAGCGGTTGACGCTCAACTTTAAATATGGACATACTGTAGGTCAAGGAAGAGTTATTACAGTGGGACTAATCATGCACAGCCTCGGCCGAGGTGAGCCGCGGATATTATACTGTACCCCTGGTAAGCTGTACGCACCGTCATGAATGTGACGGCGATACCGAAGACCGAACATTCAAACGACAGCACAGCGGGACAGCAGCAAGCGCTGGTCGAGCTACGACACGGATTAAATAGTGTGTTATCATAAGTGTTACACTGTATTTTCACGTACCGCTTAGAAGAACACTGCCGGCGAGCGCTTTCAGATCTCTATAAATCGAACTCCGGACAGCACGCGACACCTTAAACACGACAGAACCCACCACCAATGGGCAGCGCTCAACAGCATGACAGCTCGAGCCCCTCTATGAATGCACCGACGTTCAGAATGAAAAACGCTCGAGTTGAGAGTTGCAATGAGTGTTCCAGAGGTGAAAGGTGGAAGGCACCAGTATACACACTGCAGTATTTACAACACTCAAGCAAAGAACGCGAAAGACATTTCCATGTTTCACACGGGCATATCACCTGATTCTGAGTTCAGGATGCGTGTTGAGACAAGGATCCCGGTACTCTCCCTGTTGCACAACATAAATACAAGCAGTTAGAGCACATGCAAGGGGACGTACGCGCAGAGTGCGAACGGTGTCAGGAGGAGTGAACCAGGGACGAACATCAAGAGCAACCAGGAGTCGTCTGCAGCAACACCGATACTTTTCGGACCGAGGTCAAGGTTTTGTGGATTTTTCCTTATTTTCTCGCGATGTTGTTCCTACATTGGTCTGTTCCCCAAGGTTAAATTCGATTTTAAGTTCGCGTTACTCTACAGTATACCAAAATGTCATAATGTATCATACCATTCTACTCCATCAATATTACGGGGGACCATAGTTAATAGGACCTACGGTATACATAAAAACCTACCGGTATATATTTAACCAATATACTACCAATATTTGGTCCTATTAACTATAGTCCCCCGTAATAGTGATTTGTAGCAGTGAGGCACGATCTCGAAATACCATTCTCTGCTGATGTGGTGGGGATGAAGAATGGACCGATCCGCTGTTATTGCAGAGACGTGGCTTCTTGCTGTAGTATTGCGAAAAGCAGCTCGATGTACACGCCGGCATCGCATGGCACATACAACAGCAAGAAACCACGTCTCTGCAATAACAGCGGATCGGTCCATTCTTCAACCCCACGATCATACGCAGGAGTATTCCGATATAAATATTACCGTACTTAGAATACTGCTGGAGTACGAAATCGAAATCGAAATGTGTACTAAGCCAGTAACAGCGTTAGCCGATACCAGCTACCCCACGCGCTCTAACGAGCGAAAGCGACCGCCAATAAAGCGGGAAACGCATTGCTGCAGTGGACGCAGGCGCGGACATCCACCGTCGATAACAGGCCCCACGACGCACCTTGATGCTGCTCCTGAGAACCCTGCAAAATGCCCCTATGAGCTGCACCAGCGTCTTGAGCTTATCTGCGAACTTGCGAGGGGCGTGCTGCGCTAGCGGGATCAGGTCTCGCTCCACTTCCGCTGCAACAAACAACGAAAGCAACACCACGAACGCACAGACAACGATGCAATAAGCCACAGAGGCACACCAAAACGAACAAAAACTAAAACTAAACCAAAACAGTAGCAGGTAGTTTTGGGCACAAAAGCCGATGGAGACAACCAAAAGCTGACATCAGACGGCAAGGAGATCAAGGCACCAATTTGCTGATTCCGCGGAATGTCAGTCCAACCCTCAACAAACATGAGTTACGAGTACAGACCCTGGGGGCAGCCGGCAAAAATTGCTGCAGTAGAGACTGCACCCCTTTCGAACCACAAAACCGGAACCAGCGAATCGCCGATTTAGAGGGGACGATCGATTTCGTGGAGCGGTGGTTGCACACGGCACTACAATTACACATTGTATGGAGTGAAAAACATAAACCAGCATAGGATAATTGTGTTACCTACTTTGAAAAGAGTTGTACCCACGTTTTTGGAGACAAAACTACCAGGAGTTAGTGTGGTCAATAGTCAGTATGTCCTCAGGGCCCAGAGGTCGAAGTACTCACACAAGCTCTCCTGCATCTCCCACTTCATGTTGGGAAGAGCGTCCTTGATGCGGACCGTGAGGAGGCTCACCAGCCGCTTCGTCAGCGACTCCACCCCCAGGCAAGACTTGTCCACCTGCCACACCACACCACACCAAACAGCAATACCACACGGTACCACACCACACATCACACCAGACAACGCACGGCAGCACCCAGCAACGACAGCAGTAACGGGCCAAAATTACATGTAGTTTCCGGTTGCTCGGCACAAAATCAAAATGTTGCCACCCCCTCCTCAGCCACCCCTCCTCCACATAGAACCTTTTAATGTGCGATATTACTGCTGTTGATATTGAAACAATGCCCCAACTCTAAATCGAAGTCGCTAGGGTATGAGTGCACTTCCAAACGCGCCAACGCTATCACCCCCTCTAAGAGCCGATGGCATCCTCACATCCGCGTCAGCAACCGGTTTGAACTCTAGCCCTCTAACCCTCTAACCCTCGCTACGATAGCGCCTACCAGCTGGCTACGATAATAATACAACAATACAGGCTCAACGAGCAAAAAACAGCAAGACGCAATTTAGAACCAAACCAGGCACATCAAACAGCTACGAGTAGACCTCGTTACTGTCTAATACCTGGTATATAATTAGTGCCACACCACCAGACAGGCTTGAAAAATAACTTGAAAATCAGAAAAAAACAACTAAAGCAGTATGCCCCCGCGGATAAAATATGAACACGTAGTCTATTGCAGTATACATAGTGTATGGCGGCGGACACCGTACATTTACTATGCTCTAGCCGCCTCGGTGACGGTCACCTTTTTGAAGACGCTGTGTGATCCGAAGAAGTCCATCTCGGCGTCGTGGGCCTCCTTAAGAGAAACCCCTTCTTTCAGCTGCAGCTGGTTTCGGTTCTGCGGTGACAAGGGGTACCACGAGATGAGACGAGACGAGACGGGACGAGACGAGACGAGGTGGTGTGAGATGCGATGTAACGATGTACTTTGAACAAAAATGTGTCCACCTGAGGGTGGACCTTGCAAACACGTCACGAGGTAGGCAATAAATCAAACACCTTTGAAAAAAAGCAGGGGGTTCGTACTGATGCATCACTCTGCAGTTCCCTGTCTACCACGCCCTAAACGCGTCTTGCCATACAAACCGTGTGGTGTACTGGTATGTGAGATAAATACTGTTACCATCGATATATGACACATCCTTAGAATCATAATTATCACGACAACATCACGCGACCGTACAGAATGTCGTTACGGCCACCCGGGGATACCTTTGCAACCCGTACAGACCGGCCTCTGTACGTACGGTACTTCCCGTTTCTCCCGATATACTACTATTAATACCTGGTAGTGTCGTACTAATAACATTGCTGCTGCTAACACCTTTCCTCTGGACACGCACAAAATACATTCTTGTTTTATTGTATTTTTGTACTTATTTTCCCGTTTTGCTTGTGTTGCTGTGTTTTCGTACCCGGTACGCTGGTATTTCACTTGCTTGACCCATCAATGTGCGATTACCTTTTGTTTTTGGTCTTCCTCTGTCTCACAATCTGTGGCCACAGAATCAGTATCTCTCTAGGATAAGGAATCAGGACGGACACTGGGTGAACCGACGAAGCTGGACAGAAAGGACGATTGAATGTGAAGGCAATACACACAAGAGTACTGCAATCCCCTACGATTCGAACGAACCGAACAAACCCTACAGTAGGTCCAGCTGGTTCAAGCATACCGATCCAAATTCCGTACGCATCCAACGTCCACGCCGTTGTAGGAGATAGACCCTGAAATTTGGCACACGTGTTCCATGAACCCCTGCCAGCCCGTTACAGGCTGTTTTCGTTTTGTTTTTTCCGCAGGTTTTTTCGTGTAATGTTTTTATATTTGAGCCTTGGGGCATCCGATTTTTTTGGCGCAGAAACAAGACAAAAAAACATTCGTCAACGGCTCTTAGCAGGGGCTCACAGAACACGTGTGCAAACAATCAGGGTCATCCCCCAGAAAATGGCGTGACCATCCGGACTTTTGTGCGGTAAAAGTGCAAAAAAAAAGGCGATGCCTTGTAACTACTCACAGTAGTTCAAGTACAGGACCAAGCTTTGGCCTTAGATAAGAGTTGATATTGGCCCTACGCAGTCATTTCTTCGAATATTCGCGCGATTCTGTTCACAGGCATATGATACATGCCTTGGAGTACGACCTGGAACGGTTCGGCGAGAAAACAAATGCGAAAAACATGTGTTTTTTCTGCGGACACGCCGAACTACCATTGTGTCTTTCGAAAGCCTGTGGTTGGTCGGGACACAATATCGCCGCTATAGCGCCGGCCCTAGACCCTTAATAAAAGAAAAAGTGGCCAGGTCACATTATTCTGCTCTACATTACGGTCAGTATATTACCTGGTGCCAAACATGTGACACTCGAGTAGGTATTGCGATCGGCACTTGTGGCGGACAAAAATTGGGGCGATAAGCTTGAGACCGCCCGTGGTACGTTCACAAAGGTATAAAACCAGCTACGTACAGTTTAGTAGATACAATACCGGTGCACTTCTAACACCTCCAGCCATGGGCTACACGAAGCACGATAGAAACGAGCTACCAGAGGAGGGGCGATAAGGGTACCACACGGTAAAGCCAACACGGTATACGGTAAACACACACGGTACACCGACCAAAAACCGCTGAATTTATAGCGTGTTGCGTCTGTGAAGTACTGCCGGGATGATGTTTGCGTCGATGGTGATATTAATCCACCAAAACATGGACCCATACCTTGACCATGACGTATCCTAGCTTGAGGGGCTTCCTGTTGTTGCTTAGCACCTCCAAAACTTCCGCCTCCCCGCCGGGGTTGATGAGGTCAGGCTTCGTCAACACGCCAATCGTTCGTTTTCCTGTTGGGTCCACCTGTTGCCCGAGGCATGGCATGGCACAGCATGAGCGCACAGCACAAGGGCACAGCATGAGGGCACAGCATCCCATTCATTATCTTCGCACATCTTCTTCTCTCTCTCCTTCCAACTCGTAACTCAGATCCGGGGTCACATAGCAGGCTCTTCTACCCCCTTCCCGCTACGGTACGTGCCTTCATTTTTATCGCGAGAAGATTTCAGCCTTTTCTTCCCTCGTCGACTCGCATCGAATTGTGCCTACCCACGCTGCAAGGCGCTCTCAACAATTTAATCCTTTTTTTTATTTTTGCAAATAAAGTCAAAGTCCGACCCACCTGGGGCTCGAACCCAGGACTCACACAAGTAGAATTCGAGGTTAACCACTTGAACCACCGGGGCGACCGGCTTAATAACCAGCACGACGGTGACGGCTTCACCGTGACGTCAATACCGTGAGACACCAAATCTCAAGAAAAAAATCTCCTCGGCAAAAAAAACACCACAAATAAAACGGCGACAAAAGCCTTCCAAGAAAAAAACACAGCCGCAAATACAGAGTCAAATCACAGTTGCAACACTACACAACACGTGCAGACAGAAACGCCTCCTGTACCTTCTTCGCCCGCTCCAGAATGTCGACGGTTGCCACATCCTGGTTGGCTGGTACGATAGCCAGAATTATCGTTCGCTCCGACCTGAGGTAATTTTCGATGAGCCCATTCACCTGCAGCACACATCGTCGTCGTCGAAATACGTTAACCTTGTGTCATCGCCGTTGTCGTCAGGGGAATTGCTACCATCAAATCGTTTCCATTACGTTCGTCGCTATAGTCCCCTGAGAGGCGGGTTGCACCATGGCCTTGGCCAGTTGACACCGGAACTTTTACTCTCCCGCTGTACCCGCTCTACTCATGCCTCGTGTTGAAGACTTTTACAAGTAGCTATACGCAGTATAGCTCAAACTCTGGCGTTCACTACACGTGTATTGCTCAATCAGTATAATAGGAGACCGCGGTTTGACCCTGACTGACCGCCTCCCACACTGAAACGAGTAAAACAAGGCCGAAAGTGGCCTTGACGCACCCCAAAAGACTGGTCTCCTAATGTTACAGGGAGGAATCGAAATCAGAACCCATGATGGATCCAATCCAAAAATCATTAATCCCCCTGTGCTCACACCATATTCGGATACTACTATTAATATGACTACTACTATCACTGCTGCAGAATGTACCTGGTACAGTATGCGACCCCGGAACAACGTATTACAAGGGTGATATCAATAGAGAGACCTCCAATGACTATTGACAAGTGGGGAAACAGAGGGTGACTCAGTACATCGTACAAATGCTACTCGGCCCCCACATATCGGTTCGGTATAATTTAGTATCATTTTGACAGACCTCCAATGACTATTGACAAGTAAGTGGGGAAACAGAGAGTGACTCAGTACATCGTACAAATGCTACTCGGCCCCCACATATCGGTTCGGTATAATTTAGTATCATCTTGACATCGTGTACCAGTCCGAATATCGCGGATATGATAGGCGCACGCTATTAATAGAATAAGGGTGAATCCATCTTTTTCTGGGGCTCCTGACTCAAGGAGCTTGATTCCCGAAAACGGATCAAGAAAAAAATGGTACGCTTAAGGCGAAGAGCAATCCCATGGATATTGTGAAATGCTTTTGAATGCTCTTGGATACTATTAATAACGACTCCTAATGAATACCAGGTACTATTGAAAACTACTACTATTACGGGGGACCATAGTTAATAGGACCTATGGTTTACATAAAAACCTACCTGGTATCTATTTAACCATTTTTACTAACAATATTTGGTCCTCTCAACTATGGTCCCCCGTAATACTGAATGAAAGTCATTCCAACAATGTTGGGCCAAGTAAGGAAGCCCGCCCGATCAGTCAGTCAGTCAATCAGTCAGCACTATTTTTGGCAGAAAGTGATACGCACGTATCTCTACTGTGGCACACGTCGTTAGAGTCGTAAGATCCTAGAACCGAACACAACTTCCGACGTGTTTTCCATTGATACAACGTCTGGCGATCATTTTACGAGCATTTCTCAAATCCTGTTCTCCGCAGCAGGGCATGAACATACATACATACACGCGGCCGTGCACACTACCTACTATATCAACATGCCGGGTACCATACTGCTGTACTACTATTAATAAACCTATAATACGACTGCCAGACAATACACCAGATACCAGGTATACTGCAACATTACCGTAGAACAGTAACAAACCAAAGTTACAGCCCACAATCACAGATACGCCCGCAATTGTAAAAAAGCAAGAAGGCGACGGTTTCACCTCTGTGATGACCCCTTGGCTCTGACCCGACACCGCCGTACGAACGATGCCCGGCAGATCGATGAGGGTCAGGTCGGGACAGTCCGGCGACTTGATCTCGATGGCGATGAAGTCGCTGCTGAACCCGTTCGCCTGACCGTTACACACCTATCATACCAGGTATCACGGTTTCACCACGGGGCAGGGTTTCAACACGCAGGAGGCGGTAGAATATCACTACCTGGTGCTTGCTACAATTCACGACGGTGTGACGGAGCCAACCTTCAACATTGTAATCGAACAAGAATCGAGAATTCGACACGACACGAAAAACATCCATATCACTTTGATATTTGGTACATCGAAGCTTTCCTTCAGTGTCAGCACGAAAAAAACAAAGGGGATGCCAGCGGATGGAGGGCAAAACCCTTTCCATGCGATATATCGAATCGATACGATATCCAAGACTAGATTCTACACTCAACCCTTCTTACGGCGGTTCCATCAAACCTTTGCAGCATATGCAAGCTTTAACATCGAATACGGGCGAAGGTATCATACATTTGAGGCCATCACTAAAGACGTGAACACCATACCGTTGTATCAAAGTTTACCACTTTCATGCTCGGAGGAGAAGGAAACGTGCGCCTTCAATTTTCATAGGGCATCTACCTCATGACTTTGCAATTATGACGAGTCAAAATTGTGCTGGGAGCGAGGGCGCCTCGACTTTGAACGATACAGCAGCTGGCGGCCACTCCGCTGACTATGATATCGCCGATTCAATATGTGCATGCAGGCAGCGTCTTGTCCAAGAGCAGAGTCCTACGGGGTGTGGTGGTATGGTGCAGTTAAAGAGCTGCCCGGACAACGGTAAACACTGCAAGTGTGAACAGACACGTCAACCGCTCTTGCTATATGATGGTGCGATGTACCTGGTAGTCGGCACTGCTGGGTATCCCAAGATGCGAATGGAAGCGGCGTACTTTAACGCTCGACTAATAAAGAAAGCGCTGGCCGTCATATATATATATGTCTTCCTCCAACCAGGTATATACCTGGTACTACCTTGTATCGAACTTGAACCATTAGTTCCTGATTCGATGTAATACGTTTATGCCAGTGTACCAGTATACGCTTGGGATGAACGCTGGGTGGCGTGCAAGAGTAAGAGAACGATACTCAGTCGTTTTACAACTTTTCTCCTTTCCCACTTTTCTACCAACGACTATTTTGCCGTAGCGCCAGAGGCCCCCACGCGCCTGACGACGAGCGTGTACAACATACCATCCTAGAAAATAGTTCGATCTGTGTTCATTGTCGACAACAAGCAACGCTCAGAGCGAATGTCAACGCCGTCGACGTGATCCAAAGCACCATGTTTCCGATCGTTTACGATGTCCGCCATACAACCATCAATCCGACGTGCTCGACAGTACAGTATACCTACAGCCTCATACATGTTGCGCGCACAAAATCATCAGAGCGTGACGCAAAAAACAAACGAACTGATGCCAGACACTGACCGCATTCATGAGTTCCTCGATAACTCCCACCAGGGCCTCGGAGGAGGCAACATCCCCTGCGGCAGAAGGCTGAGGGCCGCGCTTCCAGTCGACGCTAGCTTTGCCTGCGGAGCCGAGCAACGGGTACATCAGAAGCGAGATAGCGCTTCATCCAACAAACCATACGTGGCACACCCAGCGCGCCAGGCTAAGCGAAGTCGCTACGATGGACAGTGTTCCGTTCGGAGCTCAAGTGGTCTCGGAGGGGAGTGTAGCCCGAGGAATGCCATTCGTCTATGATTCACGGCCCAGATATGCAAAGTTACGTTGACACACAATACAACACTGAACACTGCTTGCTTCGTGGCTGCTTTGTTTTCTCGTGCGATGGCGCTCCTGTTCTACACCTGTAGACTACCGTCGTGTACGTATGATATCATATTGTACTTGTGGCGTTCAAAATACTAGTTGGCCAAAGAGACACATGTACACATCTGTGAGGACCAAGGCCAAGAAGCCCACCATGGCCATGCCGAGTTGTACCATGCGTTCTACAGCAGCCCCTCACCTTGCCAGCCATCCCCAGGCTTGGTGCGCTTCATGATTAGTTGCACGGGGCAGCGCGTTACCAGCCCCGAACCCCTTGGGAACTGAACGCCGGAAAGGGCCTCCAGCACAGAGCTCTTACCGCACGATTGGTCACCCATGACAGCGATCTGAAGCACGGGTCACGCGGAGGAAAATTTTAGCGCCACGTACATGGTACCAGGAGCTACCAGGTATGATACCAGGTATCACACGTCTGTTCACGTAATGTACTTAGGACGCAGAAATCAGACAGGAAGAAATGCCGAATCAATGAAGGGGTTGCCCTGTTCGGCACAGTGGTCAGTGGTCGAAGGCCCGACATCAGGGAGATAGGACGGCACGTTGCAGTAGTAGGGACGTGGGGACGATTGCCAACGCCTCAGGACGTGTGATACCTCAAACCGGTTTGCGCACAATCAGGTCGTTTTGCCAACAAAAAATCAGGTACACATGAAGGATACAGCAGTACTCGTATGATACCACTCGAAGTATCGTACCATTAACAATATTCCTTTACAATCCTTGCTTTCTTTGTTTTTCTGCTTGTTGTGTACCCCTATTCCCTGCCACGTCGATGGACTCCCCCCCCCGTACCCTGCCATTCTGCTTCGGCTGTGCCATCGTATTAGACATGTACAAAACTCAAGAGAGGGTAATAAATCGACTCTTCGCGCCGAATTGAAAAACGCGATCTTCGTACAGGCAAATCCCTCGATATAACACTCTAAATTGGGTTTTTGGCCAGAAGAACGTGAGATAAAACATGGGTGAAATGAACAATCAGCAACTCTACAAACAACACGTAGAATACAGTATGGGCTGGAGGACGTAGTTGCTGAGTCGTGTACACCAACAACGAAAGGTCCGGTTGGCGCTACCCGGTTGTTCCCGATAGGGTGGGGCGTGCCGTATTGGGGGCATGGGTTTGGGGCACCTCCGGCAGAAAGACGCCCAGCCGGAGCACTGCATGATGTGCTGGTGCCGCCGAACGCGGGCATCCCGTGCATCCGCCCTTCCCCGACCAAGGGATCACCCGTTCTGCCGTACCCATTCAACCAAGTCGTGGCGGCCACTGCTGCTGCTGTTGTTGTCCTTGCTGGCAAGGTGATGATCGGATAACCGAGTAGAGGGGACAAAGCTGTTTCCAATTTTGTCCGCCAAATTCGGCTCTACCAACAAAAAGAGAACACGAACACATGCTTGGGGTAATTTCACCCCAAGCATATATTTGTGTGTTGCGGACCACGTATCGCGAAAATACCGCCTATACCCGGCGTTCGTATAAAACTCGAGAGGCACATAATTCGGCTCTAAACGTCAAACATCGCGATATTCGTGAGTTTTATATATGTCTACTGTTTCACTTGCTTGACCCTTCGCTGTTTTTTCTCTTTTTTCTTCCTTCTTTGTTCCCGATTTTGTTGACGTTTTGCTTCAGCCCCCCTTCGTCCGTCTTTCCCTGTCCTCTTTGTGCCTGGTGCCGTCCTTGCCCCAGCAGCTGGGCATAGGACTGCTCGTTTTTTGATAGTTGTTAGCTCCTTGTCTCTACCCTCTTCTGGTCTTCTTGTCTCCCGTCTGGTCTTCTTGTGTCGTCCTTATGTTCGTCCATCAGCTGGATATATTATAGGACTGATCGTACTGCTGTAGCAGCAAACAGCAAACTCGTCCTCGGGACTCCCCTGCACCCTGAGTGCATACCAGGTATCTGCTTCGTTTTTCTTTTTTTTTGTTCTTCTTCCTTTCTTCCGTTCTTTATTTCCGTTCTATTTTTTTACCCCTCTTCGTGTTTTGATTTTTCATTTTTTTCGAGCCTATACATATACTACCGTGGATATAAGACGTACAAGTTTTGTGGTGTTATTTGGTTGCAAGTGATACGGGATGGTATACCACAGCTCGTTATTAATGGTACCGTTTCCCTTGCAAACTGGTACCGCCGCATTATTTTATACGTGTTTGTTTTCTCCCATCGAGATGCATTTTTGATACAGCCTGTTTTGTGACCACATCATAGGCAGGATGGCAGGGAAAGTGAGCTAAGGTGAGAAAATCAGCATAATTTCATTTTCACTGGTGCGAAGTACAGGCCTAGAGCAGAGCAGAGCTACGCTACTTATGTACGTGAGCTATTCGGCTCGATTCCGTTTCCGCACGTCCTCGGGTTAAGCACCAGCATCGGCTTAAGCACCAGCATAAGTCGCCTGCCGGTCTGACTGTCAGCGTGGCCATTACAGCAGTGTAAAATGTACGGTACGGCAATAACTACAAAGTACCTGCGGTCAGTTTGTCATGATACCACACATACCAGGTACCAGGTATTGAACAACATTGGTCGCCTCGCGATCGGAATGCAAGACTCTCCATATCCTCACGCAACGCAGGCAGGCAGCCTCCTCCAGTGCTAAAACACTGCATGCTGAAATTCAAGCACCACACACAAGCACACAGGTGTCATTCACACCTGGGGAAGACTGAGCTCATCCTGGATGCCTTGCGCTCTGAGGGAGTCGACGAGGTCTAGCCAGGGGCGGACTTCTCTCTCAATGGCCTCGTCAAGCTTATTCACCACGCCCCTCTCGTCTTCGCTCGTTGGGCTTCGCGAGCCCTGTTCGTGCGCAGCACACCGAAAACAGTCGTGGACATGTTGACGAATTGGTGGAAAATCGACAACTTCGACGACAACAACAGTAGTAGACGTTCTATCATAAGCAGAGTACACACAGACCAGGTGCGGCATACCTGGTACAGTAGAGGCAATGGATACGGTATCGTTTGGGGCTGCACACGGTGGTACAGCAGCGGCAGCAGCAGCGATAACGCGCCCCCCGCGAAGGAAGCGGCGAGATATCAAAATAAACTTTCGCACGATAGTTCATAGCTGCATTATGGGGCGGAAACGACCTCCTCGAAGCACGCCCTGTCAGCACCGCCCTAAGCCCCATAACGAGAAACACACCAACAGTATAGCCTGCCGTGAAGTTCTATGCTCGGTAATCACTCAAGCAGCGCACGGCATCGTGGAGAAGCTAGAGCAGTACGTAGCAGAGGGCCTCGCCGAAGAAGAAGGCAGAAATGTCACGGAAAGAACGAAGCCAGGCAAAACTTCGATAAAGAAAACTCAGAGGATGAACTCAATTCAAGCATCGCCCACCTCTCTTCCTTTACCATTCCCATCAGTACGCTCTTTGCTTGACCCCTTCATGAACCTTTACCCCTCGCCAGGTCCTGTCTCGTGTGGTAGCGATGCTAGGATGCTCTCTGTCGCGCCACGAGGTCACTTCACTCGTCTTCTGCCTTATATACCCCCCAATGATAGATGCCGCTAACATTATGTTGAACTCCTTCAGTGCCTTTCGTTCGGGTTGGCGTTTGTTGCAAGTGCTCGTGCGAGTTCTGCTAGGCGTATTCGACACGGAGGGTGGGTGCAGCATCCTACCGGTACGTATCATACTCTCTCCTCACTATTGCAGAGAAAACTGAGAGAAAGCACTTGAAATCGGCACTATCTTCAGCCTCCCATGGTGTCGATGCTGTTTCCACGAGTACCGGTACCATTACGATGTGTTGCACTTTTGGGTCGCTTCCTTTCCCATCCACGACTCGACTTACCAACACACTACACAAGCAGCCCTTCCACCGCCTACTCCCACGTAGGCCTGGAGACTGGGCTGTTCATATGCGCAACTCTTCTGATGCCGAACACCAGCAGAACGTCTCTTATTTTCCACCGCAATCTCTCTTTTTTCGCTAACAAAATGACGTGTCTCTTTGCTGCTCCTTGCCTCTGGCCTTTGAAAGCGAAGGAGACTTGTGCGGCGCAGAAGCATTCTGGCACAATGCCCACGCTCGGAGTGAACCGAGACGACTTGTTCGATGCCCTGGGGCAAGTGTACACGGAAAAGGAGTTCGATGAGCTTTGCTTCGAGTTCGGCATCGAGCTCGACGAGGTCACCTCCGAAGCCAACGAGCTAGAGAAGCAGTCTCAGGTTAGTCGCTTGAACGTCGTCCATAACCCGTAACCCTACTACTTACAATACCGCAAACCTTTCCGACTCTAATTCCAAGTAGTTTGCCCCCAAAACGTGGGTACAACATACAATTCTTACGTACGTGCGTCCGAGCACGTCACACTGCTTCCTGTACGTACAGCAGCAGTGTCTACCTGGTCCCAGGCACAACTCTGGACGGAAAAATAATGACCGTTTTAACTGAAATATCTAGGCAAAGAGTCCCTTATATTTTCGTCCAAAATGGTATGCCATATCAGGTACGAGTATACGAGCGCACGAGCACGTCTAGACTGCTCGTGCATCTACTACTTTGCACACTGCTGTACATCCACCTGATCCTAAATACTACTCAGCTGTACATACATTTTGGTACTTACGGTGGGTATCGGAACGGATGAATATCGGATTGTATGTTGACCAAGTGCAGGGAGGGGCGATGGCGGCAGGAGGGACAGGAGGGGCGTCGACGGACGTTGTCTACAAGATCGACATACCCGCTAACCGTTACGACCTCCTTTGCATCGAGGGCCTTGCTCGGGCTCTCAGAGTCTTCTTGGGTGAGTTCTAATGCTGCATTCTCAGCCTGGCTACCAGGTAGGTATAGGGCCACAACGGGAGTGTTACTGCCGGTATGTACCAACAGTATTTATGGCTGCTTCTGATACAAATAACAGTATACCTGGTAAAAATTCGGCAAAGAGTTTCCTGGATATTTGCCTTGCAGCCTCTGCTGCGTTGGCGTGAGAGCGCTTACTCGACGCCCAGAGTGCTTCCTCTTGCGCTGCTCCTTCGCTCCATCGGGCCGAAGGAGTTGCTTGTGCCGAATGCCGCGCTGACTTAGTATGGCTGCATAAAGTAACGTGCGTTCGCTTTCATTTGACCCCCGGTGTATACAAAAATGGGTCTGGCCTACGCAAGAAGCCTTGGTAATATCCCACCGACACGCACATCTTTCTTTGCCAAGCCCGAGCGCATGTCTGCCTCTCCAACCCTTGCGTGGGCTCGAGGCGGTCTAACCGCTAACTGAAAAGCGCGCTTTGCAACATCCCCACTGTGTCAGACAAAGAAGAATCTCCGGTTTTCCACACCGTGGAGCCTACCGGCGGTGCTTCGGGCCGTCAAAAAATGACGGTCGGGTCTGGTGCGGCCAGCATACGTCCATACGTGGTGTGCGCTGTGCTGCGAGGGGTTACCTTCGACGCCAAGAGCTATAAGAGTTTCATGGACTTGCAGGCGAGAATTCCACCCCGCCCCACATTTCTCTAATCGTGCTAAACTGAAGCCCAGTGCGTTGCTGTATTGTTTTAGTTTTAATATTTCACACCTCATTCGTATCATGATCTATCTGATCTGTCTACAGTAGATGATCTAGTTCCTCACCTGACGTTGTGAGAGGTTGTGCAGGATCTGCATATTATAGATCGAACCCAGGAAGCATGTGCTAGGTCATGCCGATTGTACAACTCCCAGATCCTACAGATCAGGAAATGATATATCTGTCTTCCCTGGAAGATCTACAACAGTAAATCATCAAGCGGATATCGATTATCTGTCCGAGCTGCGCAAGCTCTGCAGTTTAGCCTCCTGAACGGAAGAGGGAAACGTCGGCCGTAGACTCGTGACACACGCGTCAAAACCAATATACTGGCGTACTAGTTGTGTTCGTACTTGAAACCGTCTTGCTATGAGGGCCCGTAGTGAGGTGCTTGACGCCTTTGCATGTGTTTTGCCCCCCTCTGACTGCTGTGACGCGCAGGACAAGCTGCACCAGAACATTTGCCGACGCCGCACGCTGGTGGCTATCGGAGCGCACGACCTCAACACTGTCAAGGGGCCCTTCCGCTATGATGCCGTTCCTCCTTCGGCCATCGAGTTTGTCCCACTCACGCCTAGCGACAAGGTACGGTTGCCGAGCCTTTGGCCGCATGGACGAAAAGCCACGAGTCGTGCATTCCGTTGCCACAAGACGCGCGTTTAGTTGCGCTCCGGTTTATTTGCTGGCCGTCAAATAGACCGATGTACATGGTGCGAGGAACGGGTATTCGTGGCAAATGGTGAGGCGTATCGAAAACGGTCGAAGTGGTCTGATGCTTCTTCACATGCTTGTCCTCCCCTGGTGATATCGTTTGTTTGGACCAGAGGAAGCGTGCATATACATACTCGGTGAGAGCTGTGGCGTTGAAGTTGCCGCGTTTTCTCTTGCCCCTGATCTGCTGTCTTGCGCATTCTTTAACCCCCCCCCCCGCGCCACACACACTTGACAGGGTGCCTTGAAGGCCAAGGCGCTGTTGGATTTTTACAACACGGACCCATCTGCGAAGCACCTGAAGCCCTATACACCCATTATTTACGACAGCGAGGTGAGTGCAAGCTGAAAGCATAAGCCAGCGTGTAGATAACACCCCTGGCTGCGCTACGGTGCTATTAGTGGCAGCACTCTACACGTTGCACCTTTCGATGGTTGACGACTTTGCAATCAGCGCCTTGGGATGGCCATGAAACATCGACGTCGCCTACTGCTGTGTCTCGCTTGTGCCCAGATGGCCACGGCCTTGCGCCTTGTTCACGCCGTGGAACTAGAATAATGTACCGTGGTTAGTATCGGTGTGCTCGGATTACTGCTTGCTTTGCTACGCATTCTTGTGTATCATAGCTGTATCTACGGTACGTTCGCTGGATTGAGCTAAACTGAAACCACGTTTTGTCATTTTAAACGTCTTCGCTGTGTTTTTCACAGGTGTACCCGGTGATCAAGGACTCCAACGGGGACGTGCTATCGCTGCCCCCGGTTATCAACGGCCACCTTAGCCGTATCCGACTGGAAACCACGGACGTTTTCATCGAGTGTACCGCCACCGATCTGACCAAGGCCAACATCGTGCTGGACACCATGGTCACCATGTTCAGCCAGGTAAAGATAAGCAATGCAAACGGCTGGAGAAATTCTTTAATCCTACTTTTTCAAGTGGAAGTGGCGGGATTGGATGGCCATGTGGCGGCATAAAACCGCGTGTGGCACACCCTTGTATGCGAAACCTGAAAGTGAGAAGAGTTATCCTCCGTAGAAAACACTATTTGAGGGCCGCCGGGTCCCTTCTGCCGAGCAAAGATGGTGAAACGGTTCCTGTCGGTGGCAGACCCGTATGTATTCCGAACAGGGTTACCCCTCAAGGTCAGCTTAGTTACACTAGACCTCTCTCTCGACTTTCTTGACTGTATTTTTCGTTTTTCGTGACTTGGCCCCCATTTTCTTCTCCCCACGCCGACGTTTTCTCTTCCACGACCTTGTGCGGTCAACATCCCGTGCCTCTTCGTTTCGCTTGGACACCTTTCGATTGTCGCCTGGCGCGGTTGTTTCTGTGTGGCAACTGCAGTACTGCGGGGACAAGTTTTCCGTGGAGCCTGTTGACGTGACGTACGACGACAGCGGCGAGACGCAAACGACGCCCCTCATGTCCACTAGGACAGAAAAGGCGTCGGTTAAAGAAATTTGCTCCATCATCGGGGTGGAGGTGGGTGGGTCGGTCAGAACAGCCGCTCGCACCGCACCCACGGTACGGCTGTCTTGGCGTGGGATAGAGCGTCGCGCAATGCTATTTTGGTGACCTCGGACTAGATTATGGCGATGAGTTAAAGTCAGAACAAGAACAAACAACAACAACAACAACAACAACAACAACAACAACAACAACAACAACTTGTGACGTGAGCCGCCCTTGCCGGTGCTGTATCGTAGGCCTTAGCATGGCGTACTCTTGCGTCATGCCATGCTTTCATTCGCACTTGTGTTCTACAAGCGGTACGAGTACCTGGAACGCTCGCTGTATCAGACACTCAAAGTCTGTGTCGACGGAGCACAACCCGCTCAATAAATACTCTGCATCCGCTTCTCTCACATTAAAAAGCGAGGCGACGTTACTCTCCTTATGTGGTGGTGGCTTGTGCATGTCTCAGATCGAGGTCGACGAGATCTGCCGACTGTGCACCAAGATGCAGTTGGGACCGGCGGAGGCTATAGAGATGGAGGGCGAGGGCGGCAGGGAACCGGGGATTAAGGTCACCGTCCCGCCCACTCGCAGTGACATATTGCACCCCGTCGATGTGGTCGAAGATGTGGCCATCGCCTACGGTTTCAACAAGTAAGAAGGCGGCGTTTGCTTCAAGTGTTGTTTTCTTTTTTTTGTGAACTGGGAGGAGTCGGGCGCGTGCTTGGTCGATTTTAATTCGTGGCACAGTAGTAGCATGTGGTGCCGTCAGTCATGCCATGTACATGCTGCAACGTATATAACATTCTAAAGATTACGCGGCATTCCCCGGCGTTGCAAGATGCGTATGGACCATGTCATCATTGTTCATTCGTTGTTGTATAGAATGTGACATGATGGTGCGGCGGGTTGATTCAGGACAGCGGAGATTGAAGGCGGCTTGGTATTGTCGTAGCACGATCATACTTGGTACTGCCCCATGGTTTTTATTACTATAGAGTGGTCCCGGCATTCGAACAGATGGTGATTTGGCGCTGGTATGGCGAGACGAAAATAGGTAATAAGGCGATGCAATGTTTTGCTTGGATAAGAATCGGTCGTTTTCTCGTTTGGGCCGTGCAAGCAATCGACCCATGCCACAATGATCGTGTCGTACCTCCCCCCTACGCTAGTGGCTCCCTGTTGGTGCTACGTACACTTATCGCTTGCCCTGGACCCATCGGTTCAGCGTGGTACACAACTCAGCATGCACAAGGTATCAAAGCATGGTGCGACTCCTGCCTACTTTTAGAAGAGCGAACAGCACGGCTTGAGCAAACACATCCTACCAGCATCGCAAAACACACATTTCATAGCAGACGACAATGGACCCTGCGCAAGCTACTGCTTGGATCCCACTCGAGTTTGGCGGGGTCAAGTCGACGCTCAGGAACGCAAATATTTTTAGAATTTACACGACGCCGAAAAGGTAAACAATAACCCCTTGCAAGATGGCTGAACCGGCCGACCGACGGACCGACCGACCGGGATCCAGCGCGCACAAGGTGACGATAGTAGCGAATGTGCTGTTGTGCGGGTTCCTAGCTACAGCTATACTATCCTACCAGCCCGGGATGCCTAAAGACGTACCTTGCCTTTGCTGTCCTGCTCGCAGCATCCCCACGACTCTTCCGGCCACTCTGACGGTCGGAGGGCACCAGCCCCTGAACAACTTCGGCGACTTGCTCCGGGAAGAGATCTCGAGGGCGGGCTACACGGAGATGCTGACGCACGGCTTGTGCTCGAGGGACGAGAACTTCAAGGTGCTTCGCCTCGACCGCGATGTATTGCATGGTTAGATCGCGGCGCTCGTTCTCTCCCCTCCTTTGACTCATTGTCTCCCCTTGACTAGGCCTTCGGCGTTCGTGCACAGCAGTTCCGCACGGTGCTACCAGTAGCGGGGAGTACGAACAGTGATTTATTTTCGAGGGGACATACTAGACGTACTGCGAGTACTGGCAGTATATTAGGGTTCGGTACTGCTCATACTGCGAGTACTCGCAGTATTTCGGGGTTGTTTACTGTGGATCCTGCCCATCGGTGCTCTAGCAACAGAGCAGTACTGTACCTGGTAGTTCTCTATGCGAGGTGCGGGCTTGGACCAAGAACGATCGAGCGCTGTGAGGAGAGCTCGGGTATGGCTGACGCGCTTCATTTTATTCGCTTGAAGCATTGATGGATCAACAAAGGTGCCGGTTCATCTTAATCAACTTTCTGTAGTTTCTGTTGTACGTGACTTTTTCTCCCCGCGGTCGACAGTAGTACTACCGTAGACCTTGATGCCCACCTCACCTAAAAAAAGCCTCTCCAACATCACGTATCAACGACCGACCGACCTCCCTTACTGGCAGCGATCATTTTTTTCAGGGGCCTGTTAAATTTTGTTTTTTGTACTGCCTATTTTTGGTTCCATTAGATGCTCCGGCGCGAGGAGGAGCCTTGCGTGTCGCTGTCGAACCCGAAGCACGTAGAGTACGAGGTTGTGAGGACCAGCCTGCTACCCGGAGCTCTGAAGACGGCACAGTTCAACCGCGCCATGCCGGTGAGCTGATGAACATGGGAGGTGCCCTTCCACACTGAAATGCTTGCTGTGAGCGCTACGGCGTGTCGTTCGTTGTTGGACCAGCAGGCAGAAGTGTAAACGACACGTCGCGCGTTAAAAACATCACAGCCACAAAAGTATCGAGCAATGCCACGGCGGTAGGCGTGGTCTCTTATTTTTCTAGGTCATTCATCACATACTCACATGAGGAACTCAATATCTCTTCCGAAACATGCCTTCCAAGAACTATGTTCGCGCATCCCAACCAAGATTTCTATGCGCTAGTCCAAAAACACTTGTCCTTTCTACGGTGGTAGAAAATCATACTAACCGATACAGTAGTTGCTCACCTGAGAAGGGGCTTACCTTGCCTCAGAGGGCAAAAAATGCAACCCCTACCGTGACATGAGTCTAGATGCTGGAACATAAGATGTAGAGCTGCCCTGGGTATCGAACGCGCCACCCTACTGCCGTATCGGTTGGGTGGTTCCCGACAACGACGTCGATAGTCAGGGTGCCACAGGGTTGTTTTTGTGCTGTGGTGGTGGAAGGCTATTATTGCTTATCAGATGAATCTTTGTTTGTTAAGCTCAACTTTATTCCTCCTCCTTTTTCTCGTCACCTGTAATGCCTACCCTGGTAGTAAAAAAGAAACAAATGCTCTTAAAATTGAAAACTTTTGCTTTTATCTATGAAGAACAATTACGTACGTCGTACTTTATGTAAAAAATACAACTTGAATTTGTAAAGACATAGGCTTTTGGATTAAAGCACTTGGATATGTAAAGACACAAGCGTGTACATGATTTTTAATCTTCCTTACGCCGTGCGCCCGGTAATATAACGAAAAGAGAAGACTCCTTCCAAACGTATCAACGCACTTCGGCCTACGTATAGAGATAGAGGCCTTATTCAATTCAGTTCGTTTTTCATTGCACATATTAAATACTGGTATTGCATACTACTGTATTACACGTAGCTTACTGTGTACTGGTATACAGCCTCAGCGTCACGGCTGTACAACAAGAAGCAATCAATGCAAGGCCATCATCCGCACAACGTGGGGTGGCCTGCCATGTGTGTGTTGAACGTCTTCAGGTCAAGGATGGCGTGCGGCTTTTCGAGATTTCGGATGTCGTCCTTCGTGACGACTCCTGCGACACCGGCGCGAGGAACTGCCGCCGCCTGGTGGCTACCTACATGGGCCCCACCGCAGGCTTCGAGATCATTCACGGCCTTGTCGACCGAATTATGTCGCTCGTGCAGGTGAGGAAAGTCAACCAGCGTATTTAGTCTTGTCGTTGTTTGCATTTTGAGTGCGTTGGTGCACACGTCATGTATTCCAGCCAGGTATACGGAGAATGGAGCAGCTGAAGTCTGTCAATGTTAGCGACAAAACGGTATTTATTTGTGGTGCATCTGCCCTCGTCGGGCTATGTTTAACAGCTTGGGCTGGAGAGGCTGCTAGGGCGGTGAATGCGTCGAGGCTGTTGAAGCTATAAGCCATGCTACGCGCTTGACTGCGGCCGTTACATTGTCCAGTCTACAGAAGCTACTTGTCGCTTTTAAGTAATATGCGACCTGCAGTGGGAAGAGTCCGTCCGCGGATGCGCTGATGAGAGCGTGAGTGGCTCTGCCTTCCCCCCGCGATCGTTCCTATCCGTAAGCCATCTTGAGTACTCATATATCACGCCACCAGGGTGAGGTTCCCCACTCTCAATGGACCCTGTGCAAGTAGTCAACCTCAACTCATCGCGGAGTATAGTTGGGATCTCGCACACCCTTCACCATACTCGCGTGTACTACCAGGTGTACCGTATGTACCTCAACGTTTTGCACCCACGAGTTTTCCTTCGAGTCGCAATTTTACAGGCACAGCTTTGTCCCGCAGGCTCCCATTCGATTTCCTTGTTACGCCTCCTACGTACCGATGATGTACGGCCGTATTTTCCAGTCGATCAGCCTGTGAATGGCGCTGTTTTTCACGTCCGCGACTGAAAGAGGGGTACAGCAGCCCCCTTGCACAGCATGTGGAGCACGTACTGATGTGCCACTCAAAATGCAAGATGTTTGCGCACTGCAGACTCCCACCGTCGACTCGTTCGTGGTGTGATCGCGTATATCAGTTTATTCCAGCAGGCGTAACTATTCTATCTGCTGCTGTCCCCTTGTCTCCACGTCATGGCCGTTTTTGCCGTGTCACACTGCACGCATCACCCATGAATTGATGTCGGACGCCACCCCTCTCATTAGTTTTGTTTTTTGCGCGTTGATTGTTGATGACCAATCACCTTCTTCACCACCAGGTGGCGCCGACTAAAGACTACTCCGGGAGTGATCCCCGAGCGCGACTTGGAGGGCCCTGGAGGGCAAACATGCGGTACCGAATCCAGCCAGTCGACCGCCCGACTTTCTTCCCTGGAAGGTCAGGGTTGACCTAATCGCGTGTGATAGTGTTGTACCTTGGGTCTTGTCTTGCCTTGTCTTGGGGTCGGATGAGCGAGAGCCGTGCAGCACACCCGGCACGACCAGGTTTCTTTTATGAGGCATTTGAGGGCATCGTTGCTTTTGAGCTCTGGGTCGATCCCAAGAAGCACATCACCTTCAAAAATGATTTTTGGTTACAGACAGTGCGAGGATTTTGACGTCGCACGGTGTCTTCAAGACTTTTTTTAAGACGGAAGGAGAGCTAGGGCGGAGAGGAGACCGCGGCGAAGGAAGAGTTACGTTGTCTTGAAGAATCGCGATCATCGGGGTCAAAATTGTTTCGTGGTTCGGGATTCAGTGCGGACATGAAATACAGCCCTAAACTCTTCGGGACGACTGTACGTACTGCTGTGACCCATGAAAGGCACTGGCGTGCTGTTCCCCAGTGCTTTTTATTTTTTATTTTTGGCCTCGAGGTTTTCAATTGACCCCAAGATCCAATCGCTTGCATGCCTTTCGCCCGTTGCATACCTGCAACCTATCTATCAATCCTATGAATATGGCAGGTGCGCAGACGTGATTCTTGAGGTGAAGGGCAGCGACTCGACGTGGGAGGAAACCAGGCTGGGATCGTTCGGGATGTTGCACCCGGAAGTGCTCAAAGCTTTCGAGCTGAGGGATCCTAGCTCCGCCGTAGAGATGGACCTGGAGCCGCTTATGTAACTGCCGTTGTTGTTCGTTGGGCTATTCGGCCGCTTTGAAACCTTTGGCTTCACTTTGAAACCGTTTGTGTCTACGGGTGACTCGCCAGCCGCTCGTACATTTTATGATAATTTGAGCTTATTATGAAGACGAGGCGCAAGGTTTTAGCTGTAGATTACCGTCAAGATACTGCTTGAATGTGGTTCGTGTTACCCCAATGTCATCATTCGGCAAGGGCATGGTCACAGGATCAGCTTCGCTGGAATTAGAGCACCGGTGCGCCCTATTCGCCAAAGTGCCAGCCCACGTCTGGTCCAGCGGCAAATATCTCTCGGTTGTTGGTGGTATAGACTAAAATATCATACCCTTGTAGTCGGTTGTTAGGTGCACCCACAATGGGTACATAGCGTGTCTACCTGGTGGGAAATTCTACCATAGTATTAAAACACATCCTTCTGTCAATCCGGGCAATACTAGGTAGCTCGTATTGGCTACCCCTTCCCCCTTTTCCCTTCTGGTTGGCCTCACCGCGTACCGAGTGCCGCAGATGGCATCGAATACCAGGTATTGAATACCACGCACAGCTGTGCTGTACTACGACATGCCTTCCCATTTGTCTGCCACCGCAGTGAGATGCCAAGCAAGCAATACCATAGAGGTAACCCTAAATACACTCAGCCGGTAGATACAAACGACCTTTCAATGCACGTCCACAACAGTTACTGTAGTGTCATGCGCCCGAGTTGTGGTCACGTCGCCAGTTGTCCAACCATTGCACCACCCGCTCGGTGTTGGACTCGAGCTCCTCGACGCTATTGCTCGCAACCTCGTGCACCGCCTCCTCGGGGTACGCCTCCTTAGCCTCCTCCAGCACCACCTGCATGATCTCGCACTCCACATTCTCCCCAACCTTCTTCTCGCTGTACCCCCTGCATCATCGTCAAGGCCATCATACTAGTCGTCATTTTCATCTTGATCAACATCATCCATCATCCTGATCATTGTCGACATCGGACTAGTCGTCGTTATGCTTATGTACCGGTATGTGGGCTTATGTACCGATATGTGGGCTTATGTACCGGTATGTGGTCATCAAACCGAAAGGTGATGAGTGCCATTCATCCAATACCTGATATCCAGGTATCAGAAAACCATTGGCGACAACGAGCATGCCGCTACAACTACATTGCGCTATTATCACGCTCTACGAAAAAATGACGAGCAGGGTGTACAAGAGCTTGGGAAGGAAACAAGGCAGCTCAGTCGTATTAAGCGCACAAGCAGTTGTTTTTCAGGCAGTGCTCTATAGCCTGTAGAGCGTAGTGCTTCTGCCGTAGCATCCCAATATGAACAAGTGTGTCGATGAAAACGGTCGAGAGCGTACCTTGCCCCCAAAAATACATATCGCATGCCGTTGCTGCAGAAGCTACACATCCAACTAGGAACTTAACCAAAAACAGACGGGAGTTCTGGTTCTTCATAAATGGGGTAACAACAGCAGCTCCGGTTTAAACTCCAACACGACTAATGTACAGCACGACAACAACTGTCTGTGACTACATACGTTTTACTTCTAGCAGCCTTTCTGATCTCCTATTACGGGGGGCCATAGTTAACAGGACCAAATATTGTTAGTAAAAATGGTTAAATATATACCTGGTAGGTTTTTACGTACACCATAGGTCCTGTTAACTAGGGTCCCCCGTAATAGTGTCGTTTGTATTGTGTCTCATTTCATGTTTTTTCTTCTTATTTTGTGGTTTTGCTTGTCTTGCGTTCTCTACCCAGTACGCTGACATTGCACTTGCTTTACCCATGAATTTGCGATAATTTTGGTTTTCGGTATTTCTCTGTCTCTCAATCTGTGCCCACAAAACTACTATCTCTCCAGGATAAGGAATCAAAACGGACACTGGGTGTGCTGACGAAGCTGGGTAGAAAGAACGATTCAATGTGAAGACAACACACGACAACAACAAATTATGTATCCTAGGGAAACTGATGGCATGAGCAAGTGTCGTGTTACCTCGCTTTGAGTCGGTCGAAAAGTGTGCTCGTTTCCGCCCTGAGCACAAGGACCAAGTCGAACCTGTTTCGCGGAACAACGCCACGTCACAATAGTGCCGCGTTAACGTCAGCACGGTCGTATGTTGGAAGCCAGAGAACGGGTGATACTACGTATGATAGCATTCCGCATTTTTTTGTTTTTGAACCATGAATAGAACCAGGTATCATTTTTGCTTTCCAGCTCTCTGGACAAGCCGTGGTCACAGGCGTCTTCCGTTTCCCCCCTCGGTACTTGCCTTCATTTCTAGAGCGCATAGGGTGAGGCTTTTCCACTGCTCGTTGTTTTTCACCGAATTTTGCTAACTCTCTCGCCATATCCGCGATATGAAAAAGACACACAACACAAGGTACTTTTTGGGTTTTTAGCTAACCGCCCGGATTTGAACGCCGGCCCTCATACGCTTGTAGTATTCGAGGGTAACCACTACCACCGGGACGACCGGCTCGTATGCTACGACATGGCCGTGTTACCACGTCTGTGAAATAGGGGCATACGCGCATTGGAACAGGAGGAGCTGCAGAGCAACGAGGCGTGTGTGCAATGCTCCAGCGTCAGTGTGGGTAAATCTCGTACAGGGTGGTGGTGCCGTGCCTCCGCAGTACCCGCCGTTTCATAGGAAGGAAACGCGCTTTAGGCAAACACGCCTCGTTGCTCTGCAGTTCTTCCTGTTCCAATGCGCGTATGCCACTATTTCACAGACGTGGTAACATGGCCATGTCGTAGCATACGAGCCGGTCGTCCCCGTGGTAGTGGTTACCCTCGGATACTACAAGCGTATGAGGGCCGGGGTTCAGATCCCGGCGGGGTCGCCAAAAAACAAGAAAAAACTTGGTGCGGCCTTCTTGTCTCGCGGAAAGCGTGAGAGTGTGAGTTAGCCTGAGGGCACCGCCCAGCACGAGATTCACCTACACAACGTCACAACAGTAGCGTCTTTTAGACTATACAGTAAGCTGCTTAGTAAACTTACCAGTGCTCTGGGAAAAAGTCGCAGGAGTGGAAGTCGATGACGTTTCCCCCTTCTTCCATTTGGGTTTCCATCGCATCGCAAAGCTGCCACCGACGACACGACAGGGGGGAACGGGGGTTGGAAGCACGGGAAGGCGTGATTGTAGTCGGGAAATACATACCAGGTAGGTGAAAGTGGGGAGGGAAGGAATTTCACTCACGGCGGTACACTATTGTGGAGCAAAGGCGTGATTGCTTGCGAGGTATCAGTATTTGTCGCATCGGAACTGCGTGCGCATTTGGTTTTGCTTGGTGGGCGGAGCGTTATTTTGGAGGGGCGCGCAGCACCAACCGAGGGCAGAAACTACTGTAGTAGCAGACACATATTGATTATATCCGTTTGTTGGCATTGTACGGCAGAGCGGAAAAGTGCAGTTCAGAAAAGCAGGATTTTGGAAAACAAATTTGAAGTGTCAAATTACAGCACCCATTCGGTGTGCAAACTGCGTACGAAACTGTGTATCACACGCGGTCGCGCTGAAAGGGGGTGATGCAAAACCTCGAGTCTCGTCTGCGCACTTTTGTCTATCTTGCAGCAACAAACAGCACAAAGCCTGCTACAGGTATGCAAGACCTATTTGTCGTCTCCGAAAAAATCAATGCATTCATTACACACTAACTCAGGTATTTACCCAGGAACTATTCAACATACACACCAGGCATTCATAGCCCAATTTATTTGTGGATCGGACTCAGCTTGTTTTTCTATTAATAGTCAAAGCTTATACGCAGAGTGCAAGTGATACTGCTGTACAAAGTACACCACCAAACAACACAGTTGGTACTGCAAGTGTGTGCTTGCTCGCTGCAGTATGATTGAACTTTACTCGAAATCGCACCTTATCCTCGTCGAGGATGAAGGTGTCGAACGACTCGTCCCGTCCTTCATGGCACTGCTTCAATCGCACCTGTAACAAGGAAGTTGGTGCCAATGTCCAGGTACCATGTTCTTGTCAGCCTGCCAGTGCATACCAGTGTATCTATCCATCAAGTCAAACACCCTGCTGTGCAGCGAGTAATATGTAGCAAAAGCTGGAGACAAAACACTGAGTACTCAAAAGACGGGGAACGCGAAATGCCATGGTACAATACAACCCCGAAGGATATCAAGCATGAAATGGCGCTGGCGTGCAATAGATCGACGTTGCCTTTCGCGTCGCGTCGGGGCCGCGGATTGATTGCCGCTTATCCAACGCCAAATCTTGCCCATACTGCAGGAACTGGTGCTATAGTATACCATATGGTACGTACAGTAGCTACGAGTACAACACTACAGAACAAACAAGAATTACACTATAAAATACTAGACTCCTACGGTTGGAGCGCTCCAGGAAAGCAGAACAACAACCAACTATGGCGAACTCACCACATCGCCAACGTTGATGTGCCTCAGCCCGGTGCGGTCCTGCGAAAAAGAACGAAATACATCAAAGGTGGTGTCCGGGTTGCGTGTGGTGCTTGTGCGCTCGTGTTTGTGCCGTATTCTACTTTTTTGGCTGCTGTATCCCACGTATCGTTATGATGTACCAGGTACCAGGTACGGTGGGTGCACCGATGTAAGAAAACCTGATACCTGGTATAAGATAAAACAGGATAGAAGAAAGGGGTGGCCTGATTAAGAGAGGCTCAGGATGTTCGGTGCACAATACAGGCTGTACGTGTTCAAATGCTAGGGGTGAATACTGGTAGCCCCAGACAAAACAAATAATCCTGGCTACGCAAGCACCCGGGAAATCGGATCCGAGCAGGCGCCTGATCACGGCGAAGCCGCGACCGACACCCCCCGCCGGGGCGAGGGTCCCGCCGGAGGACCCCCGGGAGGGCCCCGCCAAAGGCGTCCTGCTGGATGAACGTGTTTGCGCGATATAAAACGTTTGCTTGATTTTGGGCCAAGTTTCAACGGAAAAATTGGGTCAGGGGTGGGAAATAGCCCCAGGGAGAAACACAAAAGCGAGCAACGTGTGGTGATGCCCCCTCTGCATCTTGATGGGTTTCCGTTGTGTTTGGAGGCCTTTGAATAGACTGTGCGTCATCGTCAATGCACTGGCATCCTAGCAGCTTCCTGAGCCAGCAGAGATGTACTGCCAGTATATCCTGGCCCAGTACCCAGCCTTACCGAAATACTGAAGTTTCGGTGTTTCGTTGGTCAACACACACATTTCTATACGTATTTATAGCATGTCCCCGTTTGGCACCCTGGTCCACCCCGACCTGATCCCACTTGGACCCGAGCCCTCCAATCTGACCCTGGGTATATAATTAGCTGTCGGCATGGCCCACCGAGGCACTCTGATCCCACGCCGACCAAAATCGAGGGTCGACCACAGCTAGGAAACAATTTCGTCGAATGAGGATAACAATTGGTACACTGCTGTGACCTCAAACTCCTACCAAAATTTACCCCGAACATGCTCACACGTAGGGTACAAACCCCTGCTGTAGGCGACTCGCTCTATGTACAGATGTCCAGGACGAGTCGGCACAAAACTAGATGCAGGATTCGGGTCTTTTGGGTGAGTCATTGATTTTGTCGATCAATGTCTGCTGAGGGTTATCGTAAGAGTTATCTCCAGAGCCTGCCATAACAGGGGTTTCATACACATCGCGCGGGCTTTCCGCCAAAGTTGTCCCGTCAAACAGCGGTAGAATCCTTCCCGGAGTTTTCCTAGAGCTTTATTGAACAGTTTTCCGTTTCTCCAGCCCATCAGTTTGATTTTTGGCGCAGCCAATCAGTTTACTTCGGAGGGTCAAAAGTAATATTGTTCGTCAGAACTGGGGCCAGAAATAATGGATCTTAGACGATTTTTGGTGAAAAATCATGATGTTCTCAGAAGTGGCAATATGGACCAACAGTCAAACTACGACTCCGGAGAAACGGAACCCGGTTCAAGAAAACTCTTGCCGTTAAATTAAGGGGAGCATCCGGAGGAGCCTACCGGTGTTTTCGATCGTCTCGCCGAGTAAATCGCGGGTTTTCGGCAAAAAAACAGTTCTTAAAGACCAACCATTATGGGAAAAGGGCTCGAAGAAGTTTTTTTTGCCGAACACCCCCGATTTGCTCGGCGGGACTGTCAAAAACACCTGACCTGTAGACGACTCCTCAGGATGCTCCGCTTAGTTTTCCGACAGCTTGCTTGAAATTTTTTCCGTGTGCTCCCCAAACTTTTCCAAGAGCTCTCTTGAGGCGCTTTTCCGTGTCTCCAGAGTCGTAGTTCAACTGTTCGTCCATATTGCCAGTTCTGAGAACGTTATGATTTTTCACCAAAAATCTGCGAACACCCACTATTTCTGGCCCCAGTCCTGACAAACAATCGTATTCTTGACCCCCGTAAAAAACTGATTGGCTGCTCTAATAAGATCAAACTAGGACTCTGGAGAAACGGAAAACTGTTCCAGAAAGCTCTCGGAAAATTCCGGGGAGCATTCTGTGGAACCTACGGGTGTTTTTGACTGTCCCGCCGAGGAAAACCCTGTAATCGCTTGTAATCGTGCATTCGGCCTAAAAAACTGGAGCACAGAATATAATTTCCCATACTACTCGTAGAGTAGATGGAACGTGTAACATTTAGAATTCGCCCCTTTCGGCCGCTAAGATATGTTTTGGAAAAATGCCACCAAAACACGCGGCGGAGCGGAGCCGCGTGACTGCCCCTGCCGACCTCGAGCCCCCCAAAAGGGTTGGGAGTTGGGATTGGGGATAGAGTCAGGGTGAGGCCTGGGGTCGGGATAGTCCGGGGCGACGTGCAAGTTTATAGTTGACCACACGCCCTGCACAAAGTTTTGTGGAGTTTTTTGGTCGACCGGTCCTGCACATAGCGACAGCTGCTGGAGGCTGGCTGTAGATGCCCGCTACCCACTGCTGTTTGCAGCACTCTTGTACCTCGATACTGTACTGTTGATAGGCTGCTGCTGTCAAGTGCAACGCCAACTACAGATGGAGCCTGTTCGCGATGATAGCTACCATGACCTCTGTAGGGCCGGTACGCCGTAAGCTACAGCTGTAAACATGTAGAAAGAGGGCGAAGGGCAGTTTTATGTGTGACCTCCAAGACAGTCAGCCTCCTGCCCTTCTTTTTTTTCTTCCCCCACCATCCAGAGGGAAGAGGGTATCGAATACACACACTGTACGTACTCTACTCCTGGCTGCAATGCAGTAGAATTTTCAGCACGACGTCAGCACACTCACGGCAATCTGCTGACAAGTACAAGTCTTCCCAGTCCCGGGAGTTCCTGTTATGAGAATGTTAGGCCCCAGCGATCCGCCCATATCTCCACACCCAGGTCCGCAACAAATGCCCTTTTACAATATTGAGATGAGCGGCTCCTGCCCTTTTCCTGAGTCAAAGCACCGGCCGCCTATGCTGGCTGTCGTTGATAGAAAATGCCTCCAGCAGCTCACTTTTTACACTGTCAGAGAGCACAAACAGCAGCAGCAGCAGCAGCAGCAGCAGCAGCAGCAGCAGCAGCAGCAGCAGTAGCAGTCAGTGTCGATGTCGGATGTCGGCATTGTCGGCCGTCGACGTAGGGGGTTCTACTAGATTTGTTGGCGTTATCATGCCGGGGACGTGGATGCTGTTTTGCTGGCTCTCAGGGCTGACTGCATCGTGTTCAATCTGCTTTGCTTCTTTGCAGCTTGTGAGCAGCCTGTATTGGACCCCCAGCGCGGCGAATAGCTGAATACCTTTTGCGAGCGATGGTGCATCTGACGTGCTGCCATGAAGGGTGCTCTAAGGTACTGCAATCAAACGAGATACAGCATGCGCCAAAGATATCAAGTTCGATCCTGCTTTATCCTTGAGAACGAACGACAGCTGCAAACTGCTGCAACGTTGATGTTTGTACCAGCAAGCAAGCGCTTCAACCGTGCCTGATACATACCATAGGAGAGGAGATGCCGCGCAGTAAATCCAACCATGCATATGTCTACACTGCAGCGCGAGATGTATGTGCTCTCAAGTTCAGACGGAACGTTGCCCGGGTTTTCTCGTGCAGGCTCCATCGTTTGGTTTCGCTGGGGAGGATCGGTCCGCGTGCTCCGCGCACAAGCGTCCTGGTATGCAGTACCTGAAGCATGAAGCAGGGACCGACAAAGCACAGGCAAGCAGAGCCACCATCCAATGGTTTGGAGGTAAAGAGTGGGCGAGGCCATAATCCTGGTGCTGTCGACGGCTACTATGCACCAAGCAGTAGCTTAAGTACAGTAGTGCATGATATATTCTTACCACACCGCCGTATATTACCTTCTTTCTGAAATCCTGCTGCTTGCTGTTGGTTTGTTGTTTTTGTAGTGTACCTACTCGTACAGCAGTTCTATGTGAGCTGGCTCTTTTACCCGAGAAAAGCTTGTTACACGCATGTGTAGCCCGCACCTGACAAACGAACTACTGTTGTACACCCCCGTGCCGGAAACAACCATGCCGAGATGACAAATGTGGGACGGTGCCGTACGCAGTAGTCCTCTATGAGTAGTCCTGCAGCAAGAGTCCCCTATGTATGTAAATATTAGTATGGGATGCAGGGATGTTGGTGCTGAGAGGTTGATACTCGTCCACCACATGACTCGGGCGTGTCTTAGGGCGCGTCTAACACCCCCCCAGAGAGCATTGGAACGAAACGAATGGGATTTTATTTGCCGCATGAATGGTGCTGATTGGTTGTGGGCAACGAATAGATTCAGTGCAGCTTGAGGAAAACAGCATAATATATAATATGATAATCACTGTTGTTTCGCCGCATTTTTATGGTTCCCTACCTTTTTCGATATACAACGAAGAGGAAGAAGAAGTGTAGCACCGTTGCACCCCTTTTTCTTGTTTTGGGGGGGGGCGAACGGCCCAACCGAACGGGAACAAATAGCATATTATTTGATGTAGATGGACACCATCGAAGATGGATGTGGACACCAATTTGCCGTGGTATGTGAACACTATACCGTTCGTACTGATTCGGCAGGCGAGGCCCAGCATTCCGCGTGGACCCGAAACGTTTTTTTAGGTAGAAACGGAACGAATGACCACGAGCAGTTTCGGCTCGTTCCGCTCGTTTCCAGGCTCCTCGGAGCGAGTGTGTCTTAATCCCCGCCAGAGAGCATTGGAACGAACCGAATGGAATATTATTTGCCGCATGAATTGGTGTTGATTGGTTGTGGGAAACGAATAGATTCAGTGCAGCCCGAGAAAACAGTATACCTAGGAAGAGGAAGAAGTGTTGCACCCCTTTTTCTTGTTTGGGGGGGGGCGAACGGCCCAACCGAACGGGAACAAATAGCATATTATTTGATGTAGATGGACACCACACAACATGGATGTGAACACCAACTTGCCGTGGTATGTGAATAATATACCGTTCGCACTGATTCGGCTGGCGAGGCCCAGCATTCTGCGTGGACCCAAACACGTTCTTTTAGATAGGAACGGAACGAATGACCACGAGCAGTCTCGGCTCGTTCCGCTCGTTCCCAGGCTCCTCGGAGGGAGTTAAGACACGCCCCTTTTTTACCCCCCAGAGAGCTTTGGAACGAATCGAATGGAATATTATGTGCCACATGAGTTGGTGTTGATTGGTTATAGAGAACGAATAGATTCAGTGCAGCCCGAGAAAAACAGTACCAGGTATATTGGAAGAGGAAGAAGTGTTGCACCCCGTTTTCTTCTTTGGGAGGACCGCAACGACCCAACCGAACGGAAGCAAACATAATCTCGTTTGATGTATAGATGGACACCACCGAAGGTGGACGTCGACACCAATTTGCCGTGGCATGTGCAAAATATACCGTTCGTGCTGACTCGGCTGGCGAGGTCCAGGAGTCTGCATGGACCCTAACCACGTTTTTTATCATAGAAACCGAACGAATGACGACGAGCAGCCTCGTTCCGTTTCGCTCGTTCCCATGCTCTTTGGAGAGGGTTAAGACGCGCCCTGAGGTTCTCCTATTTTACCATCTGTACCGCTTGTCAGGAATGCGACATCACGTATTTTACGGATACTATACCCACAAAGTACCTATAGTAGTATGCACACAGCTTCGCTCTCCGCCTTTTTTTGTTGATACAAAGCAGAGCACAGCATGTATTATTGCTATATACGGTACGCAGCTCCATAACTTGAGGGCGTGCTAGGACAGTGCATGAGGCTATCATCATGCTTATTGGTGGTGCCACAATACAGGTCACCCATTCGCGGCACAATTTAGTGTATTTAATCTATTATACTGTGTATAATACCCTGGTAGAAGAACAATCATCAGTATTCTACCGCGAACCAGCGACTGCGGCGGAGTAGAACCCTCGTCCACGCCCTCATCCATACCAGATATATATACGTAGCACTGAATACTGGTATGCCCTACGGCGAACCACCCGAACATGCATAGGAACAAAATGCCATAATACCCCTGTTGTTCGATCTCTAGAGGTCTAGACGCAGCTGGCATTGGAACGCGTGGGGTTGACTCTAGACAGAAACACGGAACTCACTCTTTCTTGTGTGTGATTCCCGAGCTGTCGAGTTGACTCGGTCTCATAAGGAGCTACAGTATCTCGACGAGTGGTGTCGGACGGCTCGCACATTCTCTCGTTATCTCAATACCCCACTAACTACTAGAATCCCTATCCAGCATGGAAATCCTCAAAATACGATGGATGTTATGCGTTGTCATCCTGAGCAGAATCAACAACCCCCTTCTATCCCCGCTGGCCATATTGAGCTACCAGCTATCACGTACACACCACTCTGCTACCGACTACCCTGGTACGTATTCATCCTATCACATTTGTTGTCGGTACACGTTTCCTGATAATTCGTACGGCACCAGGTACGGTAAAACTGCTAACCAATTGTGTACAACTCCAAGAAAAAAAGTTGACAGTCCTGTGGGGCTGTACAGCAGCCTTCGAATGAGCTGTCGCTCAGGCTGGAAGTCCTCGGCATCGCCGCGGTAGCCAGCATCTAGAGAAATCACAATAGAGCCAGCGTATATCGCTTTTTGCGCCCACCCGAAGGCACGAGATGGAGCATGACCGTTCTGACGAGCTCCTCTCACAGGGCTGGCCAAGGGGTTTCGCAGGATCATTTTGGTTATCTGATACACCACATGGTTCTGGAGATACGGCTTGGTTCTCATTTTAGGCTTCGTTCCCATTTTTCCGATTTGTCTAACTGCTAACTGCTAACTGCTAACTGCTAACAGGGGCATGTTCCTCGAGGACTGGACTACGCGCCATCGGTTCAAAGAGAGCCCGCTCTGACGAGTCGACCTGGCCGAACTGACGCCGTGGGGGCAAAGATGAACCAGTGTCGGCATGCAGAATGCCCCAAGGTCAGCGACAAAAGAGGGAAGGCTCAAAAAAAAAACATACCATACCTCTGCTCTTCGTGTACCGCGAGCGGAATTCCTTTGCTGATATACCGGCCGACCGGCTGAAAGTCCTCGAATTAGTTCCCTCTTTGTCGGCGGCTGTCACATACATGTGCATGTAGACCAGATACGTGTGTTTCATTGTAAGAAAGCTTTCGGTGTCGTCTACGTCTGCGGCAAGTCAGTAGAACGGGGGCCCTCAGTGACGGGGCCGTATTATTATTATTATTAATATTATTATTATTATTATTAATATTATTATTATTATTATTATTATTATTATTATTATTATTATTATTATTATTATTATTATTATTATTATTATTATTATTATTATCATCATCATCATCATCATCATCATCATCATCATCATCATCATCATCATCATCATCATCATCATCATCATCATCATCATCATCATCATCATCATCATCATCATCATCATCATCATCATCATCATCATCATCATCATTATTATTATTATTATCATTATTATTATTATTATTATTATTATTATTATTATTATTATTATTATTAACTACTCTAGCCGTAAACTATAGCTGCAGTATAATACTGGTACTTGTTTGCTTCGGTGGACGGGTGTATGTAGCTACTCTTTTTTGTTGTTGCTTTGATATAGGGGTATGTATATATAAATAGCTATTCGAATTTGATGCGGAGACGAACCAATAGAGCCGTCATATTTTCCGTACCCATCAGAATCGCTGTACTTGTCAAGCGATATTGTCAATGGACCATCGATGTTGGGCGTCGGGCTTGCCCTCGCTCGTCGACGGTAGGGTACTCGTACTGTGACTACTATTATTCCTGCCGCATTGGAACTCCTCGAGCAGGCCGACTTTACCGTGTTTCACACAAGACGAAAAACAGCTCGGGCTCAATGTCCGCGGTGCCACTCCGACGTTGCTTTCTTTTATGCTTCCAAAAGGCACCGTCCTTCGGGTTTCCCAACGAAGAGCGCATATTTTGCTCGGCGCACAAGCGCCCCGGAATGGAGTACTTGGCCGGCGCCGGGGAGCACCATCGCGGCGGGGCTGGTGATGCCCTCACACAGGTAACAACGCACACATTTTAAAGAGGCTACAGTAGTGGCACCCCTGCCAGCTTGGCGTGGGCGATCTTGTCATTCTGTCTTGTCACTTCCCCCTCCTTACTATCTATACTATACTCGAGTCTATCTGCAGGTCTTAAGAGGGTTACTATGAATGATTGGTTTACAAGTTGGATAGATCGTGCTCTACTGAACTGTAGATCATCTACTATAGATTACCTATTTTTTGCTACAAGATGTTGTGCGAAAAGCCGTTTCATACATATCATACAGAACATACATATCCCACCCTAAATACGACATGTGCGCAAGAGCCGTGGCGTGCAGATCCCACTCGGCGGCCATGATGAAGCCCTTGCAGATGATGTAGATCAGCAATGTATTTGCCCCTCTTTTGTCTTTACTTAAATCTGTCCGCTGTGTGTAATGTTAATCGAGGAATGCTTACACCGCTGCTCAGGCAATGGACCACGTCCCGAAGGGCCTGAACTACCATCACTCCAGCGGCAAACGCTCGGCTTCCTCTCCCGCTTCCGCCGCTGGTACCGCCGTTGCGGGTGGCGCTCACTGCCGAGAGGGGGAGTGCACCAAGGCTCCTAGCTACGGGTGGCCGGGGGTGCCTGGAGGAAATCCGGACATACCCATCATGTGTGCCATGGTGTGTGCTCATGTGTCCTCATAGAGGGGGAGGCTCTTAAAGCCTGTACTCCTGCGAAGTGTAGTGAACGCTACGGCCATGTTCGTTTTTTGCTGAAACATGTGGGTGCCCTTGGTAGAATATTCCACTCTCATTCCAAGTAGTTTTTTTCCAGAATAATAGCGGCCGCAGTTAGTTGCGAAGAGGTTGTAGCAGAGACATTACCTGATGTACTATATTGTTTGTTTTGGAACGAGAAATGTCTTGTGTTTCCACCATCACTATTATTACTAGTGTACTATTACTAGAGGCTATAATAATCAGAACCCACATTGGAACTAAAAAACGTATCTCCCCGACATATTTACGCACATTATTGGGTTCTGGTTAACACAGTCACTAGTTGTATGTTCCCCCACACAATAATAGTGCGAATAATTGCTGCAGAATGAACCCGCCTGATGAAAGGATAGGAGAAAAACGCGCATCGTTAGGCTGGCGGCGGCGCGTTTTGCTTTGGGCTGTTGTACTGATTCGTCGACCATGCTGGGCAACACATTTTGCGGCTTACTAGCGGTGCAGCATGTAAGCGGGGATGGGCTAGGGTGCCATAACTTTTAGTAGCCCCGCGTAGCAAGAAAATAGAACATCGAGATAGAAAATGGCAACGGGTTCGTGTGATTGGCAGCGCCGTGCATGCTTGGCACGAAAATAGCCGCCGCCAGCAGCCAAAAGAAAAAAGGGAGCGATGCTAATAGGAAGGTTGTGACACGTGCGCGGTATAATACTCGATGTACGTCGCTTCGCTCTACTACAACCCACGCGGTGTTTACCTCGATACTGCAGTACAACAAAGCCGTCCAATAGAATACACTCCGTTAATATACCTATCAACTCGCCTTGAACACACTTACTTGTTGTCGCTGTCGTCCTGTCGTTGTTGTAGCACAAAAGGCCAGCGATGGTGTACCTTCGGCAGTCGGTCGACTCAGGCGCTGGGACGGTCAGAGGCAAGCCTGCTGCCAGCAAGGATCACGTTCCGAGAGGGCTAGAGTATATTCCATCAGGTGAAACGCCTGCGGGGAACTATGCATAGTACGGTATTATGCTGTCGTTGTAGGTTAAACATGCTGCGTTTTGGTTTTGCGTTGCATTCATATTCCTCTACCAGGTAACGATATTATGGTGCTGGTGTTGGTTCGGTGTTGTGAAGCATTCCTGTGGAAATATCACCGGCTACCAGTATTTATTATCAATGCTAGCATGGAGGCGCCCTCCGATGACCCAAGGTAGCGCATCGCAATGCATCACAGTACGCTATTATTATATGCCTGATAGAAAATGCCTTTTGTCTTCATTCACTGCCCATTAGAGCGCTATGCCTTCCCCCCCCATGTACCATGTATCGCTTGGTCAACCGACCTCATGGCAGTTGTGGACACTCTTATGTTTTGCTCTTCCCCGTCCTGTTCTTGTCAGTAACGATGGAGAATGATCGCGTTGTGCACTCGGACCACCCCCACTGCGTACACAAGGGCTGCACCAAGGTGACACGATGTGCCAGTCCTAGCAGTAGCAGCATGCATCGTGACGTGTGCAAGGTACTACAGCAGTATACCTGGTATTAATAGTGTACAGCGGTCCTACAGACAGTAAAATGTGGTACGGTATTACAGTATTACGGGGGACCACAGTGAGTAGGACCAAATATTGTTCGGAAAAATAGGGAAATATATAGGTTTTTGTGTATACCGTCGGTCCTATTTACTATGGTCCCCCGTAATAGTACAGTTTATAATGCAGTTTACTGCACGTATATAGTTGGAGGATACGCCTTTCTTAGTACAGCACGTTGATACACTGTAGTATAGTATGCAAGGTAGTGTACTGCTTTTGATACTACTTGCAATAATGTAATAAAGTGTATTGCTTCGTATCTTAGTGGAAGTAGTGAAGTCTAGTGTAGTGTATTATAAGCGCAGTGTAATGTCATGTAGTGCAGTGCAGGGTGGTGCGATTTATTGCTTTCTGCTGTATCATAGGTGTGGTATAGTATACTCTAGTGTATTGTAGTGCAAGTGCTGTCTACCCAAAAATATATAGTGAAGTGTATTGCAGTCAGTAGTGCAGTGTAGTATAGTGTAGTCTAGTCTAGTCTAGTCTAGTGAAGTGAAGTGAAGTGTAGTGTAGTGTAGTGTGGTGTGGTGTAGTGTTGTGTAGTTTATTTGAGCGCGACGAACCTCGACACGACCGTGCTGACAGCGTTGCCGCGGTATTCAGGGATCATGGCGACGCTGTCCTTGGTCTGATACTACCTACTACCAGGTACACGATAGCAGTACAGCACCTACCTGTCCGACCGGCGCTGCCCGTTTCAACCGCGTGTTTTTCCCTTTTGTGTGTGGGCCAGCCTTTGAAAATAAAAATGTCGAAATAGATCATTGCAAGATGCTGTCGCGTACCAGGTATAGTATACCAGGTAGTCGCTAAACTTCAAGCGTGCCGTGCGAAACCGCACACCATCTGCCCCCGTCCCCCCGCGCCCTTCTCCCTGTTGCCATCCGTTTCTCTCTGGGCTGCATGCACTGATGGATACGCTGACATATGCCTGGTATGCTCCATGTGGCCGTTGTCGCAGGCACCTTCTTACGGGATGGATGGACAAAAAGGGACGCATTGCTTTTCGCATAAGCGAGCAGGAATGGTGAGGCACGCCTGCAGTTAAGCCAGTAATGCCAGTATGATCAGTGAGACTAACCTCGTTCATGCCCGTGGCATTACCTCCGAGCGTGACCCGACACTTTTCCCCGACACACGGCCACCCACCAACGCATCCCGCACGCACGCCCACTCACTCACGCACGCACGCACGCACGCACGCACGCACGCACCTACCAACACTTTAGCACCAACATCACCAACACTATCACATACCTTTTTGTCTACGGACCTCGTCAAGCAGCGCCGTGTTGGTGTCCGCATGCATGCTTCAAAACGCGGGGATTTGTAACCATTGTAATTTCGTCCAATCGCAGTTATTAATAGCTGGCTATTATTGTGGATACCAGGCCCCCTTCCCCTAGATAGTACTGCCTCATTGTACACACGTTCAAGGTCATATCCAAGTCTGTCACTCCGTTCCATCTAGGTCCGAGGTACCGACCCACGTCGGTATGTTTCTCCGTAGTATACCACAGCCACAACCCCACGCAAGAGAGAACCTGCTCGGGGTGTCCACTTCAAACTGTCAAGCACCTTCACCTCGATCCCAGTATGAAACAAAGTCGTGCATTGTTTCAAAAACTCAAGTGTTTTTCAACCGATCGCCACCAGATCCCGATCTAGCAAGCAACTGCAATAGTACTTCCCCGGGAAACGATCGAGTCTCCCGATCGTGATGCTCGTTTTTTCCATGAACAGGTTTTCTTGAAACGCGGTGCGAAGCCGACGGCACCAACAGAGGCAAAGCGTCACGCACCCTCCCCCTCTAAGGCCTCCGCGGAGAAACCCCGTGCCGAGGAGGAGACACCAGTGAGAAAATAGCCTAGGAAATCGCGAGGCATCTGTTAATATTGTTGGTAGAATCCATCACCACCTCTGTGGGCTCGCTTTTGGTCCGGTTGGAGAAACTGACCGCATGACGGACGCTCCCCCTGCGCTGAAACTAGTACGGTATAGTAAGGCCCAAATAGCCCTTGACGCGCCCAAAATAACGGCCCTCCTATGGTATTAGCATATTTGCCAAATTGACAATGCGAAAGTTAAACACTTCGAACAGATCAATGTCTACAGATAGATCATGATTTGTCTATCTACATATAGATGATCTAGTTCCTCAACTGCCGTTGTGAGAGGTAGCGCAGGATCTGCATATTATAGATCTATCCCAGGAAATATGTGCTACAGTAGGTCATGAAGATTTTACGGCTCCCACCCGAGATCAACATGAGCTATGCTGTAGAAAGTACCTGGTATAATATTGGGGGTGTATATGCCGTGAAGTATGTAGACCGCGAAGTGGGACCAGATTAACATATGAACGAGGTGTGGAAACTTGTTTAGCATTTGCTTCCCCAGTTTTGAACGGAAGGTACGTGCTTCCGAGGTTTGCCTGGAGAGTCTCCAGGCGCTAAATTCAAAAGATAATGAGGAGTATAAGGGGCTGGGAACTGAAACTGATGATAGCAAAACGAAAGAAGCGTCAACTGGGATCTTGTGGTGCATTGGTTTATTTTTTTACTTGAGGTAAGGTTGTTATGGTTGTTGTGGTTGTTGTGCTTTTTTTGTGCAATAACCAAGGGGACCACGCTTAAAATCTTAAAATCTAACGCGGACGCCACCACGATCAACACACCAACAACTTCAACTCCAATACCAAAACCATCGCCGTCTCCTACACAAAGCCCATGCGCTACAGTATGCACCTGATACCTCGTATAAGTTTTATGCCCAGCGCCTTTCCCAACGCGAGGTGGCATGGTAATAGGCTGTCTATTTAGCAAATACTATTCTCTGCTCTACTTCCAAGTACGAGTAGTTGCCCCCGGAATTGCGGCGCAATTGGAAATTGGTTATAACGTAGGCCTCAGGTAGCCTGCTATCGTATTTATGACTTTTTACTGTAGACAGCTCTACGAATGTTTGCGCTAGAGTAGGCCTGTCGACTCATCTCCAAAGTCTTGTCGGCCTACCCTCGTCGTAAACTACAGGTATACGAAGTAAAACAATAAATTTTCAGTCGCAAATGGCGGAATTCGCGATCGTTCCTTTTCCTCCTCCTCCAGCAGCAGCAACACCACAAGGCGGAGGCAGCAGTAACAGATTACCGCCCCGACAGTCAACCGACCGATCTGCCTGCGACTGATTCCAGAATTGAGAGTAGGCAGCCCGACCCGCAAGGTAAGGCAGTTGGCTGTTGACATTTCACGCCATTGGCGTTTGGTCACACCCTTACGAATAAGAAGATTCCCTTGTCATGTGTGTTCTACTTCAGTATGAGGTAGTCGTCAGTACCCACGGTGCACCCCAAAACCCACGTACCCCCCTACGTTTACATGCTTACTACCACTGCAAGCATAGCTGGCTCTGATTTCTATGTTCTCTCGCGATATTGAATACTACGGTGGACCACATGGTAATCAGGAATCATCGTATACACAAAGAACCTATATATTGCAGTATTTTCACTAAGCGTAGTTGGTCCTGATTACTTTGTCCCCCCGTACGTGATAGTTTGTTTTTATCTACATACAGTATATCGACATCGTGTATTACATCATGTTAGGAATATATGCATCATATGGAGCTACTAATACTAATACAGCATGGTGCTATTAATACTAATTAATACTGCATGATGTCGTCCGACAGGGGAGGTTGTTGTGGTATTAATACTAATACAGCATGGTGCTATTAATACTAATAACAGCATGGTGCTATTAATACTAATACTGCATGATGTCGTCCGACAGGGGAGGTTGTTGTGCTATTAATACTAATACAGCGTGGTGCTATTAATACTAATACTGCATGATGTCGTCCGACAGGGGAGGTTGTTGAGCTACTAATATTAATACAGCATGGTGCTATTAACACTAATACTGTATGATGTCGTCCGACAGGGGAGGTTGTTGTGCTATTAATACTAATACAGCATGGTGCTATTAATACTAATACTGCATGATGTCGTCCGACAGGGGAGGTTGTTGAGGAGGCGGATTTGTTGCAAGCGAGGCGGTGCGTGGCGCTGGCTCGACAGAACCTCGAAGACCCCACGTTCGGGATGAAGTACCTGGCCAACATCGTCAAGAACCCCGACGACGTCAAGTATCGCACGCTCAAGTTATCCAACAGGCGAGATCATCGTTCGAGAGACAGCGGTGCTACCAACTATTAATACCAACTATTAATATCAACTATTAATACCAACTATTAATACCAACTATTAATACCAACTATTAATACCAACTATTAGTACCAACTATTAATACCAACTATTAATACCAACTATTAATACCAACTATTAATACCAACTATTAATACCAACTATTAATACCAACTAGTAATACCAACTATTAATACCACCTATTAATACCAACTATTAATACCCCCCCCCTTTGGCATGTCAAGTATCGCACTCCCAGGGTACCTACTGTAACATGCGAGATGATCGCACAAGGCGCAGGAGAATAAAAAATTGACCAATTATTACAAAACTGGAAAATAGTTTTCTCTAGCTAGTGCTACAGTACCTACAACGAACGATGGATCGCCTTCCCCAGTTTATTATGGCATCATAATTCGCACCCTCACACGCAAGGCACGGCAGTGCTGGCTACCAACAGCCAAGCCAAGCATAACGCACGCCCCCCCCCCTTTTCTTCCAATGAATGAGAATAATAATAGGACGCTTGTTACCCCCGCTTTCATCAAACTCCTTCCTTTTGGGAAAGGATCGCGCGGCGAAGGCTTGGTGTGAAAAATCGAGTCAAGACTGTGTTGCGCTTGTCCATCCCACTAAAAACGCGGGCTGACGGCAGAATCTAGATAGATGTATCTGCCCCCCCCTAACTTAACCGTTTAGATTCCGCACTGACCGCAAGTAAATCTCGTTTGATAGCTCATACACTACTAACGTTTTCATTGGAGGATCGTTTTCTCACGTACGTGTCTTACTCTTATACGAGGACACCGAGAAGAGTAACTCAAGCTTTGAGAACAAAACGGTATAGTACTACCTGGTACTTGGAATGAGTACAAGTACACGATCCGTTTTTGCAGTGGAAATACAGGGGTACAGAACATTGCGCTGTGTTACCCTACGTATTGTTCTGTCGACCGTTTTCTCTCAAGTGCTGCTTGGAGAAATTTGCAGGAGGTTCTACCTGAGGTTCGGCTAATTATTAAATACTATTGTATCATAGTCATCATAAGTCGCTGTCATTAGTCGCTATCAGAAGTCGGACGCTCTCTCGTGCGTTGCGTTTGTGTTACTCGGGCCAACAACATATATATTATGTTGTATTCTGAGGTTTGGCTTGCACTCCGTCGGCCGCTTTGTGTGCTGTGCGTGCTGCTTGGCGCGATGACAGGAAGTTCTACTCTGAGGTGTGGCTGAACAGCGGCATGCGAGGCGTTTTTCTTGGCCTTGGGTTCAGGCGGAGGGGCAAAGAGCTGGTCGTACTGGATCCCATGCGCCCCCAAACGCTCGAGTGTACTAAGACCGTCCTGCAGGCGAGTCACTAAAACTTACGAAGAGGCACCTTAACCTTGACCATAGGCTACAGTAGCTAATAGAGTGTAGCTATAATAATCTACCTGGTAGCTATTAACCCCTTTAGAACCGCGGTTCCGTTTTGGGGACAAACCACTCAATTTTCAAGTAGTTTGTCCCCAAAACGGGACTGCGGTTCTAGAAGGGTTAACAGTTCTTGTTATTGCATTAACCCATACCTATCTATTACAAACTACGGTATATATCAGCGGCTGATATCCTCGCATTGACCTGTGGCCACATAGCCTACTATTATTCCGGGACCATAGTAAATAGGACCAAATAATGTAGGTAAAAATAGCGAAACATGTAGGTGTTTGTGTCAACAGCAGTAGGCCCTATTTAATATGGTCTTCCCCCGTAATAGTATAGCCGAATACAGTCAGTACTATAGTCTAGTCTATAAATAGTCTACCAAGTATCTGTGGTCACAAGAAAGGTTTCAATGTGAGGGCACCCTACCACTTGCCGTGTTCGACACTATGGCCGTCACACACTGTCTGTGTACACTGTGTACACTGCCTACGAGACGAATGAATTATAACCAACCCTAACCGCCCCCCTAATAATAGTCCCTTTGTCCCTTTATCGCGTACAAAGTGTGACACAACCATAAGTAAGTGCCTAATAAATGCTCAACTATCTACTCTTCTTCTATATCGCCGTGGGTAAGGGTCAATCTTAACGAGGAGTGTTTTTCAGCTTTTTTCAGTATTATCCCGAAATTTCGGTATTTTCCTGTAGGAAAAAACCGACAAATACCGAAATTTCGTGAAAATACTGAAATAAACCTAAAAAACAGCCCTCGTTAAGATCGACCCTATCAAGACAGGCTTCAATAATTATTAGGGACTGGAAGCATGCTGCTTACGAACCAAACCAGAAACGACTATTATATCACCTCTAAGAACTACCGAAAACATTCTGTTGTGTGTTGGCAACGGATACCTGGTACTACAGTAGTAGATATCGCCCAGCTTGTTTCTTCGTTTTTTATATCACTTGTGGTACCTGGTATGGTTTTTCCTAAGGGGTCAATTCGTGCACCGGGTGCGCTTGGGTGATGCATGGGTGGGGCTTGCCATGAGGCGGTGGGTAGAAGAAGTAGAAAGGTATCAATTATTTTTAGTGAGGTGAGAGGGGACTCTCGCCCAACTCCCCCGGGACCCTGAAAAGGAGTCCAAATATAATATTGTGCAACCCCTCGGGGAAACACTAATCCCGCCGCAATCTCCGTAGATATATTACCGTTACAAGAATCACACAATTAATTCAGTACAATCAGATAATCAGACTTTGGTACGAGCAAATCCCACATTTCCTTCGTAGCCGCTAGCCTTAAGCGAGAAGAGTCCGAGTCAGGTTTGCTTCTTTACTACCCTAGTACCTGGTATATATTATCACAGTGTCAGGTTTGCTGCTTTACAACCCTAATACCTGGTATATATTATCATCGATCGCGATCAACGGTCCTCTTCCGCTTGCCGAATCACGCCTTGCCCGCAACAGGAGCTGGCTGTCGGGCGGTAAAACCACCGTCGGGAATCAGGGCACGGGCTACGGTCGCTCGCTCTGCCATGGCCCGACCCAGTCCGCTCCGGCATACTTTCGGTAGAGCTCTACAAGCATGGTAACAATAATACTGGATACTGATATGTCCCAATCTGTCCGATTTTTTCAGGATCCTTTGGATGATCGTATAAATACCCAAATCATCCTTGAAGTTTCCGGCAGGGTGGTACATAGCAAGACGGGTTGGGTGAAATGGACTCCATATTGCATGCCTGCTATTGCACACCGGTATTGCACTTCCCGTATTGTACTACTTTATTAGTACAAGACGGATTGGATAGAAATACACCCCTTATTGTTGCATTAAAAGTCCAATAGTGCGAGACGGATTGGCGGATTGGATGGAAAGGGGCTTGGTAAGCCACGTACAGCATGGCATTTCGGAAGAGTGCAGTGTACCGGCACTTGCTTGTAGTAGTTGTGTACGTGGTGTACTAGGAGGCTATACACGGCGCCTGCTGGCGTTGTCCCCATGCCCGATACCACGCGCGGAAGGAGTCTACTGTGGCTACTACTAGTAATGAATTAACCGTTGACTACTGACTACTGGCTGCTAGCGTAGATATTGCGTCAGCGGGACAAGACTACGGCCGCGAATCGTTGTGCTTGTGCTTGATTCCACGGTGGGTAGTACGGCGTTGGAAGTTCATTGATTGGTATAGAGATTGATAGCGCCAATGCATGGTAACGTGCATGAGTGTTTTCATGGCTGCACGTTCGCTACAGCAGCAGAAGAGAAGCGGTCTTCGAAGAGACTCACCAGCTCTTTGGGGTGAAACAAACGAGCCCAAGAGCAATTAATTGCAAGCGTGCATAGTGCTATACCTGGTACTTCGTATTACTTCAAAGCCGTGATCAGACGTGTACGTAGCATCTTGCATACCTGGTATTAAATAGCTCAGGCAATCGCTGCGCCGTGGGATTAGATGTGGCAAACCAAGCAGGAACATTCGCTGGGTGAGGGGTGGTGCGTCAATGCTAGGTCATACGTTATAGATGCAGTCGTAGGAATCGGATCCCCGAAACAGCCTGTGACCGAAGAAGATCATGTTCATAGATTTTTTTCTTATTAATAATATGCTGATTGTACGAAGTAATTCCTCCGAGAGGAAATAAATCTGAGCGTTGCTCATTTTTTGCCCTCCTCCTGTTAAATTTCCTGCTTCTTCAGGAAAATTGAATTCTCTATTTGTTTTCCTCTTTAATTTTCAAGAAAGAAAGTAGAGAGGAAAGCCAGGAACAAAATTCTTACGTAATAATGGTCCTTAGCCGCAGCTGTTTTTTTTTTTTTTTTTCCCATTTTGGGCCCGTGCTTGCGGTTCTTTACCGTTACATCAGTAGGCATTTTGAAACTTGGCATTTCTACAGAGGAGCCTTCGTGATTAGTGATGCATAAAAGAAGGGAGACGATGGGTAAGCGCGTGGTGGGTGTGTTAGCAGCTCAAGCAGGAAACATTTGATTTGCTGGATAGCGAGGATGGAGAGTAGACGTACATATATAGCTATACCTGGTAGGTACTAATCGGATCTGTTGAATAGACTGACCGAACAATATCATGTTCAGTTCAGACTATTCTTGGCTGTATTTAGATTTGTTTTTGCTCATTTTGGGCCCGTGGTTGGGGTTCTTTCCCGTTTCGTCAGTATCGGTTTTGAGGCATACTGGCTAGTATTTTATTTGGTGGAGAGAGGCTTCGTATTTCGTACCATACGTATTAAAGAAGGGAGGCGCTTGGTATGCGTGTGGGGGCAGATTTGGCAGACCAAGCAGGAATCGTCGTTTGGGAGGGAGAGGGGGGGTAGAAAGTATTCATAGGTAGTAATCGGATCCACTGAGCAGGCTGTCCGGGCAGTATCATGATCAGTCGAGACTCCTCGTAGTTGCCGCTGTTTTTGTCATTTTTGGGCCCGTGGTATGGGGTTCTTTCTCTTTTCACCATCAGATCAACATAATCGATTATAGCACAGCCGTACGTACTTCTTACTTGCCGAAGAGAGACTTGGTCAAGTATTGAATACACATGGAGGGCGTTGGTACGCGTGGGGTTAGGCTTAGCAGACCTAGTAGAAAACATCGTTGGAGAGGGATAGCGGTGGTGGGATTATATCTATATATACCTGGTATATAATATATATATATGTCTATTTAGGTGGTGGCCGGGTCTGCCTAATAATTAGTCTGTCCGAACAACGTCATCTTCATGTTATGATTGTCACTGCCAAGTCGATCAAGTGCATTTCGACATTTTTTGGCTCGTGGTGGTGGGTCCTTTCCTGTTCAGCAGTAGTATCGATTTAACTATAATATGCGCTGGAGAGGGGCGTCGTACTACGGAGGCTCAAGATTATACAATTTTTTGTCAGCCAGGCAAAGTGGTTTGCGTGCTGTTGTTGTGCCAGGTAAGATACCGATACGGCGGGTGCTTGCATGAAATGCATTGTTCTTGGTGAACGTGGTTTCTTGTGTTCGGCTGGATTGAGTTGAGGTGCACTACATACAGTAGTAGCTACGGTAGCTCTACAAGCCTGTTCATTTACCAGGTACGACTCTGGACGGAAATATAAGGGGCGTTTAGACATTAATACGAAGACTATTACGGGGGACCATAGTTAGTAGGACCTATGGTATACATGAAAACCTATATATTTAACCATGTTTACTAACAATATTTGGTCCTATTAACTATGGTCCCCCGTAATAGACGGTTCTTACCCTTCCGCCTTACGATGTTAACCTGTCTTACAATAGAGAGGGGGCATTGGGGGTGTGGCGCTTACATGAATGACAGCATGTGCCGGCGGTTCGCCGCGGTTTGTTCTACAGGAGTAGATACAGTAGATCGCGGTTTTCATGGTTGGCAGCCCACTTCGCTCGCTGTCTTGCAGGGAGTGAGTTCACGAGCGTGGCGCCATTGCGTGGCGCCATTTCCATGTATCGCTTGGAGGCCCTCGCCCCTTGCGGCGGCTATGGTACCGCGACGTTGGTCGAGAGGTAATTGGTCTTGGTCGCAGGTCTCTCTCTCTCTCTCTCTCTCTCTCTCTCTCTCTCTCCTGGCCACGTTTGTTATCGACCTACTGTAATCGAAGCGGTAGCAGGGTCGGGGTCACAGTGGTGATCTGTTGCCTATTAGATGACGCTTGAAGCGACAAAAAATACTATTGGACCAGTCATCCAACAGTCAAAAGAGGAACAATCTTCGTCACGCTTTTCGCGAAGCTGATTTGGACTTCTACTGGTACAATGTTAGCTCTACTTTCAGTATATGTCAAACCCCCCAAAAAAATACCACCAACAGAGCTGACCTGACCCAGATTAGCCCACTCTGCCCTCGCGCGCGCATTGCGAGGAGTGGTGCCGTGGCTCATGATACGAACGTTGCCGCAGAAACAACCCATCGTTGCATCATTGCGCACACCGAGGGTCAGCCTTCTAAGCATTTACAAGCACAGTAAGAATTGCACACCCTTCCAGAGGGGAAAATCGACGGCAAAAACTGACGACCACAGCAATGGTTGCGGTCACTTGCTGTGATTGGGGGATGACACAAATTGGCATAATATTATTAATAGTTACAATGGTTGAATGCAAGGAGTCGCAGGGCACGGGTGCAACATGATCTTATATGCCCCTGCTACAGCAGTACTACTGATTGGGCGCTCACGCTGCTCTATAGCTCCTCCATGGTTGATGACACCAAATTATCAACCATTGTTTTGGGCACTTTCTCTGGGTCCCAAAGGAGTTAGTGATACTAAGTCTTCCTCTACCAGCATCAACATAAACGAACAAGCGAAGTATGCTACTGGTATTTTTTCTTGTTTTTTTTTTTATCCTTCTTGGAGATCTGGGCAGAAATCACACGTCTACAAAGACCTAATGTTTTGCAGTTCCTGGCAGTTAAATATGCCGACACCTCAAACTGCGCAAATCCTCTAGATGGAGCTACGAGTACTCGACGTGGTGACCGCGAGTACAAAACAAAAAACTAGCAAACCCGCAAAAAGAGTGGGGGCATGTTACGCTCTGTGCGGCTACTTGCTGGGTACCGGTAGTCATCTCCAACTGGAACTTTCTAGCAGTAGTGTTCACAACTCTTGTCCCGGAGACAGTACAGCAGTACCAGCCATACTCTTGAGCTGAGCATCATACCGGTGCCTCGCCCAAACACTGTGGTACACTCACTTACGGTACTCTACGATACCAAAGCAAAAACACTCGGTTTTTACAAAAACAAACGAAGAATAAACCGAAGACAAAAAACAGACGCCGGCAGTGCGGAGGAGATTTGACACGCTCTATCAGCTGCGCCCCCCGGGGCTCACCACCCCGTTGAACAAGCCGCAGCGTCATTGCGATACGCGCCACCTCGTCCTAAAGACTCCCAACCCACAAACACATTGATACCAAACCAAAAATACTCGGCATCTACAAGTAAAACCACTGTAGTAGACAAGCAACATACGCCGCCGACAATACGGAGATTTTGACACGTTCTATCAGCTGCGGCCCCCGGGTTTTTTTTTGTCCCGTTCAACAGGCCCCCGCGTCATTACGATACGCGTCACTTCGCCCTGAGACTCCCGAAACCCCATGATGTCGCATGATCCCTTCGCACCAATCAGCGTGTCGTAATCACCGTTCCCGCAATTTTTCCGCCAATGAGCACTCGTCGTCATCGAGCATGACAATCCCACCGGGACAAGCAATGCGGCGGAAATTAGTGGAAATGGTGGGACAACGACACTGCGCATTGGTACCTACAGAACTAACAGGGACAGCGCTATTGATGCTATCATGTGTCGGCAGTCGAAGGGACGAAAAAATAGCAACAACTGTGGGGTTGCGGCGGAACTTGTCGCGAGTCAGCTTGCCTGCCGGTGTGGCGACCGGGCATCAAAGGCCTCAAAAAGACATCAGAGACCTCAGATGAACCAGAGATACGACGGGCATCAACGGTATCGGAGACATCAAAGACCTCAAAGGCATGAGAGACATCAAAGACCTCGAAGGTATCAGAGACATCAATGACCTCAAAGGTATCAGAGACATCAGAGACATCCGAGACACTATCGACACCAAAGACATGGTGGATATCAAGAGCCAGCAATGACATCGTACACATCAAAGCCATCAATGACATCAAGGACATCAAATACATCAATAACACCACAGATGTCAAAGACATCAAATACGCCCAGACGTCAAAGCAGCCGGCGCCATCCTCTGAGACGCTCAAATGCGCGCTCCCCTCTTGCTGCCCCTGCCCTGCACCCGAACCAAATTCGCCGTCTCCGAAGCCGCCCGTAAATTCAATACCACGTAGCATACCAATACGATATAATATCAATACGATACGATATCAATAATATACGATATCAATAATATACGATATCATATCAATACGATACCTACGGCAATAATCTTACGGCTCTGCGACTGCGTTATCGAAAGACGGCGAATCCATCTGGGTTATAGGGGGCAGGGGCACTATCCTCAGCATCCACTTTTCTCAATCGGCTCCCCAGATCTGGTGCCGCGGGAAGGCGTTTTTCACCGAACACGAGGGAGGAGGCGTTGTCCATATGCAGCAAACAACAAGGGGGAACAGGGGGGGACGGCGGCAACAACAGCAGCGACAAATTGTCAGCTTAGACTACCCCTACAGTACAGTACAGTACAGTACAGTACAGTACAGTACAGTACAGTACAGTACAGTACCTGGTACAGTACAGTACAGTACAGTACAGTACAGTACAGTACAGTACAGTACAGTACAGTACAGTACAGTACAATACAGCACAGCACAGTACAGTACAGTACAATACAGCACAGCACAGCACAGCACAGTACAACCGTAACGGTGCTCCGAACGAAAATCACACGGCAAACGAGAAACAAAAAAAATGCTCTCTGCGGATGCGAATGAGATCAGATCGAATATTGCCTGAGGCCGCCGTACGGCAGCAGCTGTCCACGTGTCCACGGCAAACAAATGACACATAATGGTTTCGAGAGTCGTCTCGATCGCTCTCTCGTCCTAACCACCACATCATGCTCACGAACCGCCCGGCATTAAGCACGCACCGCAACACGGCAGAGTTAAGAGCATCAACAAAAATCGCGGAATCACACCAACGCGAAAATGCCCCCAAGACGAGGGTGTTCACCTCCTGGTTATCTCGAGCAGCGTGATTTCTTCGGCGACGGTGGGGTGTATTCCCACCAACTGCCGCAGATCTTCGTACGTCATACCCAACCGCATCCCCAACCCGAACCCTTGCATGACCTGTTTGTTGCCGTCGAAATATACACGGGCAGTGCGATACACGGACAGTACGAATTTTCAACCATCATTGGATCGGAGTAGGCACTGCATATGATCGGACAGCACATCGTCGGATGACAAAACGAAAACATGCATACGATACTATTAATATACGAAAGCGGAGGAGGAAAACGCCTCTTGAACGTGAAGAATTGCTCAGTGCATCGCATTCCTCGGAGCCAAAGCAAGAGCTAACACGTCAAAGCAGAGCGTAATGTTGAAACTACACGAACAGATCAGTACTTGTTCGCGCTGAATGATCCATGATGCTCTCATCAAGCCCCAGGCGACGTTGGCTCACGAGCCCGCCCGAGGCACCAGCATGCTTGCGGTCACCTGGTTTCATGAGGCGCCGACTCCTCCCGTTGGCGAACCTGTAGTAGGACAGTCTACTAAGGCTCAACGCCGTGCACGGTCGAACCCAAAGCATCAATGGACACGCGGGTATATAGCAGGATGGCACCACTCAAACCGCTTCGACTTTGCTGCCATAAAAAAACGCAAACGGATGTGTCCCACATCCCATTCTGACACGTACCAGAGCATACCTACGTACAGGACGTGTCCATTACTGAAATAGCTTATTTCCCCTGTCCTTGACGCGGTTGTACCAGTCCGGCATAGTTCGAATTAATACGCACCTCGAACAGGCCATCTACAGATCATACAAATCATCCGCAAGTAGCTATTAATAGTCCCCAACACAAGACTGCAGCTCTAAAAGGGGAATATATAGTAATAGTAGACTGGCTGTAGTCGAGAACATAACTTGAACATACCCGGTAACACATTACGGTATGTACTTGCACAGCAGCAATACATAGCGTACGAGCCGGTATCGCGAGGTAGCAAACACTTTATCGCTCGGCACAGGGTATGTACTAAAAAAGCTCGCAGATAGATCACCTACAGAGAGGTCATCTACAGATCATTCCCACTTCATTATCTTGATCTTCAGGGCTTCTATATTCCTGACCTGTATGATCTACTGTAGCTCATGTGGCCCCGTGGGAGCCGTTTAACCTGCAATATCTATAGTGGGAAATGTTTCCTGGGTTGGTTGGGTAACATAAAGATCGTGCCCAACATCCCATAACGACAGGCTAAATAGTATTGAGATGATTCACATCGTGATCGGCCTATGCCACCCACCTCCCCCGCGTTGGGCCCCAAGAAGTGTAGGCCGACGACGCGTTGCCTGTCGGACAGATCGCACACCGCCTGGACATGACATGACATGACATGACAAGACATGACATGGCATGACATGCCATGACATGACATGCCGCGGTGGGGTGCAAAATAAGACAAAAATAGGGGCAACACGACTAAACCCGAGTGACAAACAAAACCCAAAGTCAGACGACGCAATGGGACATGAAGACTAAAACCAGCTGATAGATAAGGTCGAAATCAGATGGCAAGTTCTACATTGGGGTCGTCGGCAGCAAGGGTAAGCAGAGGCAGCGACTAGACGTGCATGGATGGGTGGCGGGATCACTCAATACAATCTGCATTCAGAGGGCGCCATGCCGGCGCGAGACGGGTTGTTCCATCGCACTGTAAGCAAGTGATTTGTCACACAACTGAGGGACATTTACTTCACCAGATCAATGGGATCACATCAAACCCGATCAACATACAACCATATCACATCTAACCATAGGAAGCATCATACTATTAATGATAACAGGAGCATGATATCCCATCCGTTTTGCCACATTAACCCGATGATATCACTCATATCGCTTATAATTACACCGCACCACTCACATTCCATCCATCGAACATCACGTCACATCGAAATAATCAACCACGGTATTCTATCGATGTGCCAATTCAGCACACCTTTACTTGACGCCTTGAATGGGGCTATTATTAGACCGAATCGTCACCTACACTTTCTACTACACCTTCTATGATCTATTATCTATACGACGGACGGATAATGTCAAAATTGACAATCAACACTATCACCTTCACGTAGCAGGCGTTTCGCGGGCGTTCTGAGTTGAGCTGCCACTCCAGAGGCGTGAAGGCCGAGTGGAACACCTCTACGTTCTCCTCTCCTGGAGTAGTGGAGAGTAGTATAGTCATAGCCGAAAACCCCCCACATAGAGTAGGTAGACACACGCCAACGAGGGAAGAAAGGGCTGAAGTCTTCTCGCCATAAACAGAAATGCAAGGCACGAGCCGTAGTGGGGAGGGGGGAGGGGAGCCTGCCTGCTATGTGACCCAATGGTTGATCCGAGTACGGCTATGAGGGAGACAACAAAGATTTGGCGAAGACGATACATGGATGGAACAAAAAAACGCACACACAGCCGATACACAGGGCGTCACGAACACGTCAAGGCGAATCAAAAGCGTCATGAGTCATGAGCTGATGCACTCCAGTTTCAGCATCGATATAACCACGTTGCGAAGAGGCAAACACATCGTGTCACGATTCATGAGCTGAACCAATAATACAAGAACACCGGCTGCAGCACCGATAACGACCGCAACCGACAGAGGGGGAGAAGGAACCACTGCTCTGCTAGGAAAAGTAAGTATCGCTATCTACGGATACTTCTACACACACGGTACTTACACTTACACCCTGAGTGTTACCCTGCTGTGGAATATACAACGCGAGAGCAGTCGGCACAAGGCATGAGGTAGTTGTCAGTCGTCACAAGGCAGTTGGCACAAGGCAGTCGGGAGTTGTCAGTCGGTGCTCACCAAGGCTGTGGATAGCCTCCTCCTCGGAAAGGCCGCAGCAGCCGTACTCCAAAGGCGTGAACACAGTCGTGCAGACGTTGCTGTAGTCCATTGCAGAAGCCGACCCTGTCACATCACACGTAAACCGCACAAACCAACACACCATAAAAAGTACCTGGTGAGTACAATGCAGCAAGAGCAGGGGAGGCGGTACATACACTTTTCATACTACACCCCACAATAATGCTGCCACGAAGGAACGAGTTGCGTGATACGAGCACGTGTACCGCTGTAGAAGGAAAATATTGTTAAATTTATACTTCGTACAAAAATAGACGACTTGTCGAGACTTTGGTCGAAACTCATATTTGCAAGCTTTGTGCCATACTACTATAGCGATACTTCGATCGCGCGTACAAGGGGTTTCGTGTGTGTTTTTATGGGCATGTTTTCAAGACACTGCTACAAAGTTAGGCAAGTTATCACGAGCGAGTTATTGAGGGAACGTAAAACGAGCAATTGATTAAAGGACCGACATCCCGTCAACTCATCATTTCATTTTATTCGTGTGCAAACTATCACGAGAACTTTAAGGGCGTGCGATGTATCATGAGCAAGCTCTCACGAACATAAAACTTCACAAACACTGGACCTAAAACTGCTACAAGCACTGGGCCTATGCTACAAGCACTGGACCTAAAAATGTAGGTATGACGAGCAAGGAGAAACCGATAGTTTTACAGAGATACTAAGGCCAACAGTTTGTATCTGCCATGCGAAGCTCAAGCTTGTTATGTAGGGCCCCCTTGATCGACTATGCCTTCTACGATGGGGGTAGCACTTATTGCCTTGCAAGGCAAATAGGTCTGACTGATGGGCATACTCGACTGAGGAACTAGGCATTAAGGCACTAAGGCATGCCTTATGGCGTGTTTCTACAATATTTTTCGGTACAAAACTAGCCCATGGGATGGCTCATCGCGTTAAGCGTGCAGCACTTCTGAAGGCAGTTAGGGTGAAACACAGAGCTCCTGATTTGAGGAACTTGAAAAAAAAAAAAATCAGATGCATCCCTACCGCGAAGATCAAGCTTATTAAGTTTGTTGTTGACACCTGGTAGCTCATGAATAGCGTTGCGGGGGGCCGAAGGATACACTGAAATCCCCACCCTCAGCGTTTATAAGGGACAGTTTCACAATAAATAAAATACACCTGGTACCGATGCGATCGTAAACATAGTGCGGTTTCGGAAAATCGTCAACAACAAAAGCTAAGCCGGACGTGTGAAAAGCACTATTCACGATCAGACTGGTTTTCAGGTACTTGGCATTAAAAAAGTTTTATTCCGACTTGTGTTAATGGAGACAGTCAACGACACTGAGACGACTGCGCTGCACGGCTACGGCAAAAGACACAGGGTTCAGCCTAAGAAAAAAAAATACAACATGCTGGCCGCTTAATATCCGCCTTTCCTAAAACCATCGCAAATCGAGGTCTAACATCCCCGTTCCCGAAAAACATTGCATATCCAAGTATAACTCCCGCCTTCCCAAAAAGCCTTGCAAATCGAAGTGGACAGCATCGTCGTGCCTTAACGTGGCAGCACTCATCTCAGCACGGTATCAATACAGTATCCGGTGTATTTGAAAAAAAAACACCGTAGCCGTTTGATCGCAGTTTTCCTCAAAACCCATACCGCTGCAAGCATTTTTTTTCAAGTCGTCGCTTTCACTTTCCAGCTTAACACGTAGGAGGATTTTACCCTCAGCGGTCTTCTTCTGGACAAGCCCTGGTCACAGGTGTCGTCCCTTCTCCCCTCCGGTACGTGCCGTCATTTTTTGTCGCGCACAGGGTTCAGTATTCGCACTGTTCGTCAACTTTCATCGAATGTAGCTAACTCACGCTTTCGCGCTTTCCGCTATTAATAGTCAATTTTTATGCAAGAAAATTCCTCATGAGTATGCACTCGGTGAGACTTGAACCCACGAAATTGATCTTGGTGGGCACGCGGACCACCTACTAAGCCAACGGGGACGCCGGCTATCATATCACAGTTTGGATAGATGACCAATTCTCACTTGATGACCGAGATGATCTAGACCTTGCAGGGCAGATATATTCCTGATCTGTATGATCTGTATGGTCTAGCTCAGGTTGCCGGGTGGGAGCCGTGTAAACGGCATGATCTACAGTAGCACATGTTTCCTGCGTTGGATAGGTACTGTGCAGATCCTGCACAACTTCTCAAAAGGGCAGGTGAGGAACTAGATCATGACCTATATGTAGACACATAGATAGATAGATCATGATCTGTCTGTCGGAGGCGTGAAGGATATATAACACAAGATTGAGGAAAAATCAAATCTATTACGGGGGACCATAGTTAATAGGACCTGTCGTACACATAAAAACCTATATATTTAACCATTTATACTAACAAAATTTGGTCCTATTAACTATGGTCCCCCGTAATAAAAGATGGCGTGCTCACCGCCGAAGAGCCTCCGAGCGAGCAGCCTTCCTGCCTGGATGGCGGAAGGCGTCAGCTCAGGCACCCCCTCCACTGCATCCCCGATCCCAAAAACGCCTGGCACGGTGGTTTCCTCATTGGTGCACACCATCTGATTGGGGTTATTTACAGGACGGTGTCGTCGTCAATGCTTGAGTGGGAAAACAGAGGCACTACATACAAGAGAGCGAAGGCGAAAAGGTGCCCACATTTTCCCGATTGGTAAAACAAGTTTAAAAGGAGCGATGTGAATAGACGAAAAAAAACTGGTGACCTGCGACGCCACCTGCTGTTATGATGTCACTTCGTACCGATGATGTGCCTGCAGTTTCTACCGATCAGACAATGCAAATTAGATCAATCATACACCTAAAAAAAAATCCTCTTAAACTAAATGGACCAGTCAAAACACTCTACACAAAACAGATCTACCATCTCCCGCCCTAAAACATGAACCAACCAGAAAAGCCCTCGATACACCAATCAAGACTCAAGAAAAGAGATAGACCGTCCTCTGAGAAAACGAAGTGACTACGGTTGGTGATGGACGCCCTAGCATCCGCCGCCCATAGTAGCGGCGGAGACCGGCACAAGCAGCAGAAGGCAGAGCGCCGTTTGAAAGTCATGCATATAAGAGCCGGAGGGCACAGCTTCAACCTCCAATTTCATAGCCTAAAAACTTGCACCACTCAGAGCGCAGCCAAAAAACGGCCAGGGGGCAGGGGTTCCGTTTCTAAATTATAGTCTAGCACTATCCTCGCGCCGACGTATCGGCCAGTCACCCATCTCTCAGCCGCAGGTAGTCCCGGCTTAGGAAATGCTCATGTACTATTAAACACTGACTGGCTTTTGCGATAACATATACCTGGTACCTGTTACGATGTATGTTAGCTCAGGTCTTGGAGGTATCCATGTTTAGACGTGTGTTTTTGCCCTTTAGGGGTCGCACCTATTTTTCCCCGCGGTTATGAGGACCACTTGAGCTATACACTTCACCCAAAAACTGATCAAGAGATACAGCAGAAACAAAAACTTTATCCGGATGAACGATCCCGTGGGCTCTAGGAATATCACGAATAACATAGTAAAACTCTAATATAAATACTAATACTAGCCCTACCCTCTTAAATTCCAACGATATTGGGTTTAATATATAGTCACACGTAGTGCAGGCAGCGGTGTGACGACAGGCGACGTTGCTTCCCCCAGATTATGATTCACCTTTCTACCCCTGCTAAGGGCGACTCCAAGATCCTCCAGCCCTAGCCCTTGCACATCGGCCGTCCTCCCAGTCGCGGCCAACACAGTATCGAACTCCTGCAGCCGCGCGCAGCGTCCGACGTCGTAACGCCGGATGGGGGATGTGGATGACAGCTCTCGCGGATGTGCTCAGTCTGGAGCACGGGGGCAAGCAGCCCATGCAAAAATCGCACTGTACTTAATGCGCTGCTTAGCGCTGAACGTTAGCCAAGACGTAGTTATAGCCTTCCACGAACGATAGGGCGTCTCCCTCATCGTCTTTGGCTGTCCGGCTATTTACAGCTTTGTAAAGCGTGAATCTAACCGATGCTTGAAGACTCGAAGCGCGAGCAACAAGCAACGCGCTGATCAACGCTAAGACAAGCACAGCAAACCATCGTTGGCAATCGATACAGTAGAGCTCCAAAATGCTGAATACAAAAAAAAAACTCGGTGTGTAGGAGAGCGGTTAATTTGGTGACAAGCTAACGAAACAATCGTGTCTAAGGCCGATCCTGCCGTGATTGCATACGAATAGGGTAGCAACAGCTATCTGTCGAGGACGTCGAGAGGGTTTCATACCAAAGGACGGAGCGGAAGGAGGAAGAGAAAGAGAAACCTTTGGGATTGATCTTGAGAGGCGAGGCGGAGGTGCCGGATATCGGCATCGGTATTGGATCGGTATCGTGTGGTATCAGTGTCACTGTCGGGATCGGACATCGGTATCAATATTGGATATAGGCATCAATATCGGGTATCGGTACCTCTTCTCGCCAGGCCTGGTCGTCACCCTCCTTCCAGCTGACGAGTAGCCTGCCTCCTCCCGTCTTGGATATTCTGGAAACGACACGAACGGGCCGTGGCAGGCAAACTTTCACTCGTCGGCGCCGGGTAGGCGCTTGATTGAGGCTATCATGCACGGTGCAAACGGTACAACTCTCAAACTTTGATTATTGCAGCGTGTATTTGCACCGTAATATACGTGGAAACCCGGCGAAGAGACTGCAAGCTGGGACCTCGAAACGCAATTGGACAGATGGTGGCCTGTAGGCACTCCTGTGTCATCACATGCTCATAAATAAACAAACAATTTATTAACAATACACAGCAGTGGTAGTGCCATGGTTGCTGTTGTGGGGTTGACGCCCCGAGCAAGTTCTCTCTTGTGTGGTTGGGTTGTGGCTGTGGTATACTATGGAGTACACACCGACGTGGGTCGGTACCTCGGACCTACACGGAACGGAGCGGCCGACCTTGGGCGTGACCTTGAACTTGTGTAAAATGAGGCGGTACTATCTAGGGGAAGACGGCCTGGTATCCACACCGTGCTATTAATAACACATAAATACTACTGCAGTATGGATAGCAGTACTACTACAACAGTAGTATCCGCTACTGCTATGCCATTCATATAAATAGTAGCAGTACCACTATTAATATAGCTATACAGGAGTAGCATTAAATACCTTGGATTCCTTCCACACTGTGATACTCGTACTCACATCAATAGTGTTAACAATACTACACTTTTCAGTAATGAAGTTAAAGCTGTGCTATTAATACAATCACGAATACTAGCGGTGAGAGGAGAACCGCCGATTCGACCCAACAACTGACGGTGCAACTTTCCTTCCCTTGGCTTCGGTAGCGAGACGTAAGTTCCAGCCATGGGGAGAGGGTGAAGCACGGCTTGATTTATGCTTTGATACAATCAACATGATGATAAACGTGGTAGAGAGCGTCACGCCAAACATCATCTCTCATCTCTTTAGCCTCGAGTTTGAAGGATCTGTTCCAAGGAGCTTCGATCGATACGTTGATGTATCTGTGATTGGTGATAGGTCCTGAGTTTTGTTTCGGAGACGAACGCTGGGGTAGTGGTGAACGATGTTATACATACCCTACCCCTTCTCTGAGGCTCCCCACTTGAGGCGCTCTGTGTACTCCTATACACTGCTCTAGGTATCACCCTAACCTTAAGTAAGCTTGACCCTTTTAGGACCGCAGTCCCGTTTTGGGGACAAACTACTTAAAATTCGAGTGGTTTGTCCCCAACACGGGACTGTGGTTCTAAAAGAGATAACTAACCCGATGAGCAAACCCATGGCCTTGCCTTATACATATGGGAAAAACAAACGATGGTACTTTTTTTTTTTTTTTTTTTTTCATCCCATTCATTATCTTCGCACATCTTCTTCTCTCTCTCCTTCCAACTCGTTACTCAGATCCGGGGGCACATAGCAGGCTCTTCTACCCCCTTCCCACTACGGTACGTGCCTTCATTTTTATCGCGAGAAGATTTCAGCCTTTTCTTCCCTCGTCGACTCGCATCGAATTGTGCCTACCCACGCTGCAAGGCGCTCTCAACAATTGAATCCCTTTTTTTATTTTTGCAAATAAAGTCAAAGTCCGACCCTCCTGGGGCTCGAACCCAGGACTCAAACAAGTAGAATTCGAGGTTAACCACTTGAACCACCGGGGCGACCGGCATGGTACTGTATGATATGCACTCTAGATACTTCATCAGTTGAGAATTTCCTATATTAATAGCCATACCTCGTATTAGTACAGCATTGTGGACAAATCACGCTGCTCTTGATGCCCCGGTCGAGGGGAAAAGGCGGGAGCACTCACTCCTTCTTTCTCTCTCAGGACATATATATATCTCTTTTTAATCATCACTTTCACTTTCCAGCCTAACGCGTAGGAGGTTTTACCCTCGACGACCTTCTGGACAAGCCGTGGTCACAGGCGGGAGCACTCGCTCCTTCTTTCTCTCTCAGGACATATATATATCTTTTTTTAATCATCACTTTCACTTGCCAGCCTAACGCGTAGGAGGTTTTACCCTCGACGACCTTCTGGGCAAGCCGTGGTCACAGGCGGGAGCACTCACTCCTTACTTCTCTCTCAGGACATATATATATATATATATATATATATATTTAATCATCACTTTCATTTCCAGCCTAACGCGTAGGAGGTTTTACCCTCGACGACCTTCTGGACAAGCCGTGGTCACAGGTGTCTACCCTTCTCCCCCCCGGTACGTGCCTTCAAGAAATGTCGCCATAGGGTTCAGCATTCCCACTGCTCGTCGATTTTCATCGAATGTAGCTATTAAATAACTCACGCTCTCGCGCTTTCCGCCAATCAATTTCTTTCATGCAAGAAAAAGGCCTCGCGAGCATGCACTCGGTGGGACTTGAACCCGCGAATTTGGTCTTGATAGGCACGCGGACCACCTACCAAGCCACCGGGGACGCCGGTGTTACCGGCGAAAAACAGCAACTATTATAGTATCTTGGATTTAGAAAACACCGCAGCGGTTATACGATATACGATATACGATACCGTTATCGGCATCGGTATATCAAACAGCAACAATAAGCGTGGTTGACCCTTGAACACTTCAACCCAGACCTGCAGTATAGTGAATACGGTAATGAAGTCGACGCTATTCATGCAGGTTAGACAAAGAACCTTGAAGCTACAACCCACAACAACAGTATGTAACTCTTACGGGGGGCCATACCACTCTGACCGGGAATATAAGCTCCGTTTGATGTTCATATCACATTCCAAGTTGTGCTTATATTCTCGGTCAGAGTGGTAGTAAATAGGACCAAATATTGTCACTAAAAGCAGCTAAATATAGAGGTTTTTGTGTATGCCATAGATCCTATTTACTACCTAGTATGTACTATGGTCCTCAACCCCGTTTGGGCTGGTCGGTGTTACTTGCTTGGTGGCTACTTCTTTTTTCTGTACGAAGCGTTCGAGATTTGTTATACGTTCTTCCTTCTCCCTATTTGTCGACATCCAGCACAACCAGTGTCCGTGCCGATTCTTCAATAATATCATTGAGAAATACAAGCTCTTTGGTTACGAAACGCCACAGAGACACTACCTGGTACATTGGTATGCAGTAAGCAGAGTAGACAATGGAATTCATGCAATGCCATGTCATCGTACTGGATACGACAGACACGAGATTCACATTCTATGAAAGGGAGAAAACGGGAAAACCAAAGAAACGATTTTTTTTTCACAAGAAGTCGAAAAAAGAAAAGACAAAAGTGTTGTGCCCCCCCCCAGGAGATGTGGCAGACAATAACCAATGCAGAACGAGCTGAAGAAACAGTATCACTACACATACACATAGAAAGACTAAGAACCGAGGGAAAAAACAGGAAAACCGAAGCACAAAAAAAACACACACACAAAGCACCCTCCAGGCAGCCGCAGCAGTTTGTGGTACGAGTGGCATAGACAGGTTCTACCTATTGTCGGTCTGGTACCTTGCTACCCTGTCTGCCGTCTCCGTCCTGCTTTCGTCAACCATGCCCCACCCCCGAAGAGGACGCGTCAGACAATACTAAACAACCAAAGCAGGGTCGTCATCCACTCACACCAGAACACTCCTGTCACAGGAAAAGAAGGAAGAAAGATAAAGGCAACGACAAGATAATCACCGAGAATCAAAACACAGAAGTAAAAATAAAATAAAGGGAGATCACGCTCGGACCAGCTGGAGCAGTAGGTGGCACGAGTAGCGTAGACATGTTCCACTTACTAGTCGGCCTGGTGCCTTGCCACCCTGTCTGCCGTCTCCTTCCTACTTTCGTCCACCTCGGTTTCCCTTACACTTCTCCTGTTGCCCCCCCTGCCCCTATTCCCTTGGTCTGGTTTCCTTCCACTCCTTCTGTTGCCCCCCCTGCTCCCATTCCCTTGGGCACCACCCCCGGCGGATGCGCGGCGCTGCTTACTCGGCTGTGCTTCAGCCTCGTCTCACGTCACCATGAACCGTCCGGCTTCTTCAAGGAACCCTCGGTCCGGTACCACGTCCCCGCCTTTTTTGCCGCAGTGGACCAGAGCGCGGTCTCAACTCCAAACACCAAGGGGGAGTGCTGTGTCCGTTGATCCTTCGGTGGCTCGGAACTCCCCAAGGTCTTCGACTATGCATTTATGCCAAGTCTTGAACTGTCCGCCAGGTCTCGGGTTTTCCCCACCAGCCATCGTCCCGAACATTACCCGACTCGGTAATCGCTCCTTGCTTTGCCGTGCCACGGCCGCCCCCGCAAAAGTTACGCACGAGTAGCTGTATTCTCCCTTTTTCAGCTTACGGCACCCCCGCGATTTCAAGTCACCTACAACTCCAAAGGGGAACCTTGTGTGCTATTACGGGGGACCATAGTTAACAGGACCAAATATTGTTAGTAGAAACGGTTAAATACATAGGTTTTTATGTCTACCACAGGTCCTATTAACTATGGTACCCCGTAATAGTATCAGTTAATACCGTCAGTATAGCAGCAGACTATTACCTATTCATGTATACCAGGTATACGAGTATTCACACCAGGTACTACAGCATGTATGTAGATGCAGTACGAACAGCAGCACAAACAATACTCGAGTATTCATGGCAGGTACCTGGTACTACGAAACCAAATAAAAACCACTCGTACGGCAGGGGCAGGGACACTATTCTTGCTGCTATATTCATACGAATCAAGAAGGCAATATGGTACGGCAGTATGAACTACCAGGTATCAAATATCGGTGGGCTGGCCCTAAGGTCGACACTGACATGATCATCACCTTCACCATCATGATCATCATCACCTGTGCGGGACGGCAGGTCTTAGAAAGCGAGTCCCCTCCGCTTCCATGAAATTTCCTATTCGTTCAGCAATGCCTTGGTCGAACCCCCTGAGAAGGATGGACCGCACCATTACCGTCGCGTCAATGCCGAGTCCGGTGAGGAACCCTTGCCAAACGGGAACATGTGGGCAAGGCAAGGCAAGGCAAGGCAAAGGTACATGGAAGGCAAGGCAAGGCAAGGCAAGGCGAAGGTACATGGAAGGCAAGGCGAGGCAAGCAAGGCAAGCAAGGCAAGCAAGGCAAGCAAGGCAAGCAAGGCAAGCAAGGCAAGCAAGGCAAGCAAGACAAGCAAGGCAAGCAAGGCAAGCGAGGCAAGCAAGGCAAGCAAGGCAAGACAAGGCAAGGCAAGGCAAGACAAGGCAAGTCGAGCGTAAGGAAAGGCAAGGCAATAGTGCAGACGTCGGCGATCTCTGTCAGGGTTGGCGGCAAGGTTGGTGTCCACAATGGCCGAGTCAACACACCACTGACCAGGCATATCGTAGACAGACACAAAGAGCTGTGCGGCATGCTCCTCATGAACCCTACCTATTAATAGAGCTGCCGCACAGTTTTAGCTTCCCACACATTTTCCACAAACCCCCCCTACCAAAAACAAACAAAGATAAACTGCAACAAGCACATTTGCATTCCCGGTTTAATGAATATTATTCTCATCCGTATCACCTGCGCACTCGAGGGCCACGTAGCTGGCTCCGATGACGAGGGTCTTTCCAGGAGGCTTTTTCAGAGAAAAAATGTCGTCAGACGTCATGGCCAGCTCGCCCCCTTCGCAACCCAGCTCGTTAGGCCTGCCCCCCACCGCTATCACTACGTTACTGCAGCTCAAAACACGCTCCTACAATATTCAGATGCGAGAAAGTGGTACGCAGAGAAAGAGAGAACACACAAAAAATGAGGACGGCTTGGTTTAGACAAAACGAGAGCAGCAAGAGCAGGAGCACGAGCAAGAACAGGGCAGGGTTGGGGGAAGGGAGGGAGACGGGGAGGAAGCTACTATCACGGCGCGTTTCAGAGAACGGAAACAATGAGGTAGAGCAGCCTGCTAGCGGCGACGCATTGGTGCAGCAGTAGCGTCGTCGGCATGTTGATTTACTTGGTGCGTGTGTGAGAGGAGGGTCGCCCGCAAGGGTTAGGGTAGAGCGGCAAAACGACGTCAACGTTTCAGAAACAGTGCTATTACGGGGGACCATAGTTAACCCCTTTAGAACCGCAGTCCCATTTGGGGACAAAACTACTTGAAATTTGACTGGTTTGTCCCCAGAACGGGACTGCGGTTCTAAAAGGGTTAACAGGACCAAATATTGTTAGTAAAAATGCTTAAATATATCGGTTTTTATGTATACCATAGGTCCTGTTAACTATGGCCCCCCGAAATAGTTGGAAAATGAGAACAATTAGACAGCTGAACTGAAAGAAAAAACAGGAACGGTTGGATTAGAATGGGGTTGGTTTCCACGCTTGGGCAAAAAAATTCGCGTTTCAACTCGTAATATAACGCAACGGAAACTCTCACCCTACGGTTTTGCACGTTGAGTAGATCGATAAGTATCGAAATACCAAACATACCTACCATGGTATTTGCGAAACTCGGTGCAGCGCAAAGCAAGAGGGGTGCGTGGCTCGATGGCAGGACCCCGTCGACACCGACAATGATAAATAAAAGACACACACACACACACACACAAAAACACTGCAAGCAGTCGGAGCACATATCATAGAGAGGACTAGCAGCGGCGGCCGCACCCTAGCCCCAACCCTCGCCCCGCGAAACGTTGGAGTCTTACAAAGCACTGTTGGATTTCTTCGCCGGGCACAGGCTAGAGAGAAGAGACAAAAAAAAAACAGGTACTCAAAAACGCGCGCCGGGATACCTACGCCCTTACTGTAATTGTACTGCATACTGCAGCATTTTGACGCTTATACCGTGAGCGAAGACAACCGAATTATCCGGCTTGACCACTCTTCTATGACCGGAGACGTGTAAAAACGTGGCGATGTTGCGATGGTGGTCAAATGTTGCGGCTGAGACAAGCGATCAGCGTTAGCATAGGTTCCCCCTGGTCATCACCTTGCCCTGCTTGTTTGTTGCTATGACGGTGTGCGCGTCTTGCAGCCTCCCCAATGCGTTCACATATTCCACCTGACATACCACCGTTGAGGGACACGCGGCAAAAAAACCGAAGTATAGAGTGGACGCCCCGGGCAGGTTTCCTTCTTGGGGGGTTGTGGTATACCACTGCTGTATGGACTACACACCGAGGTGAGTCGGTACCCCAGACCTAAACGGCACGGAGTGACAGACCTTGGGTGTGACAATGGACTTGTGTACAACGAGGCGATACAATATAGGGGAAGGGGGGCTGGTATCCATATTAGTCACAGAAAAACAATCCCTGATCGCATCGCGGCCTCTAGCTACACAGCAGAACCGTTTTTCAAGCAAGTGTAGCAAGTGCGCCATATCCATCCCAGCGGTACAAAACAAACGAGCACAATCGTAAAAAGCGCCAGGAAAAACACTTTTCAAGCAAGTGTAGCAAGTGCGCCATATCCATCCCAGCGGTACAAAACAAACGAGCACAATCGTAAAAAGCGCCAGGAAAAACACAAGACAACGCAGAGCGTAGGTGGTCAAGCCATCCTGTTACCAAACACGAGTGATCATATATACCAGTACGTATTATAAGCACGCTTGTAAATGCTTGGGGTTGATAGAATAATAGTATAGTAGTGCGATTCACCCTACTGCACAAATATAAGCAGATCGGACCGGGCCATCTACTTCCATGACCACCCGTCCTCACAGCACCGCCTGCCAACAACAATCTGCGACCTCAAGTAATGAACAAGATCTGGCCCCATTCAAAAACAAGCGGCAAACACACCCGAGGACATGCTGCTGATGCCGCTGCTTCAGCTGGCGTAACTGCTGGCTCATGCCCTGTGGACAGGTCACTACTACTACTACTACGACTACTACGACTACTACGACTACTACTACTACTACTACTACTACTACTACTACTACTACTACTACTACTACTACTACTACTACTACAACTACTACTACTACTACTACTACAACTACTACTACTACTACAACTACTACTACTACTACTACTACTACTACTACTACTACTACTACTACTACTACAACTACTACTACTACTACTACAACTACTACTACTACTACAACTACTACTACTACTACTACTACTACTACTACTACTACTACTACTACTACTACTACTACTACTACTACTACTACTACTACTACTACTACTACTACTACTACTACTACTACTACTACTACTACTACTACTACTACTACTACTACTACTACTACTACTACTACTACTACTACTACTACTACTACTACTACTACTACTACTACTACTACTACTACTACTACTACTACTACTACTACTACTACTACTACTACTACTACTACTACTACTACTACTACTACTACTACTACTACTACTACTACTACTACTACTACTACTACTACTACTACTACTACTACTACTACTACTACTACTACTACTACTACTACTACTACTACTACTACTACTACTACTACTACTACTACTACTACTACTACTACTACTACTACTACTACTACTACTACTACTACTACTACTACTACTACTACTACTACTACTACTACTACTACTACTACTACTACTACTACTACTACTACTACTACTACTACTACTACTACTACTACTACTACTACTACTACTACTACTACTACTACTACTACTACTACTACTACTACTACTACTACTACTACTACTACTACTACTACTACTACTACTACTACTACTACTACTACTACTACTACTACTACTACTACTACTACTACTACTACTACTACTACTACTACTATTACGGGGGACCATAGTTAATAGGACCTGTGATGTACATAAAAACCTATATATTTGACCATTTTTACTAACAATATTTGGTCCTATTAACTATGGTCCCCCGTAATACTACCACTACCACTACCACTACTACTACTACTACAACTACAACTACAACTACAACTACAACTACAACTACAACTACAACTACAACTACAACTACAACTACAACTACAACTACAACTACTACTACTACTACTACTACTACTACTACTACTACTACTACTACTACTACTACTACTACTACTACTACTACTACTACTACTACTACTACTACTACTACTACTACTACTACTACTACTACTACTACTACTACTACTACTACTACTACTACTACTACTACTATAATAGTACCACTGCTATAATACTCACCCCCTTGGAGCGGAGGTCGACCCGATACTTGAAATTCAGCCCTTTGATATAGTTCTGCACGTTTTGAACCATACTCTCCCAGTCGTGATGGTAAGCTAACCGCCCGTCTCCCTTTCCCCCCCCCCCCGCTCCAGCTTCCTCGGAGCCTGCCCTCCACCCGAAGTCGCGGGCATCACCCAGTTGTCCTCCAAGGAGAGAGGCCTGTTGAGCAAGGCCGCCGCATGGCCATAAGACACAAGCCAACGAGGGAAGAAAGGGCTGAAGTCTTCTCGCCATAAACAGAAATGCAAGGCACGAGCCGTAGTGGGGAGGGGGGAGGGGAGCCTGCCTGCAATGTGACCCAATGGTTGATCTGAATACGACTATGAGGGAGATAATAAAGAAGGGCAAATACAATAAACGAGATGAGAAATAAGTGAATAAGAGTAGAACATCGTGTGCAAAGAGAGGACGCCAAACATTTAACGGAGCGGCTACGCTGTGACACCAGTTCATGGGTGTGGAAAAGAAATCGTGCGCTACTGCACCATTGTTTGTGGCAATGTTAAAGCCGATAACTAAAGTTGCATCGTTTTGTAGAATACGACCGTGACGACGTGCTGGCGCTCTTACCATGCCCGAAACGGGCAAGTCACCGTGGGATCCGCTTCATATTCATGACGGCCATGACCAAGATCATGACGCCGAACAAGAGGATGGTGGCGGCAGTGAGTGGGCAAGGCCTGTCAACTCTAACTGTAAACCTTTCACGCCTCGGACAGATAATCGATTGCTATTGATACTTCATCATGATCTAGATCTTTCAGACGCAAACATATTCCTGATTTGCATGATCTACCTCGTGTTGACAGATTGGAGCCGTACACTCTGCATGATCTAGGACACGTTTCCTTGGTTTGAGCTGAACTTTATAGATCCTGCACAAAATGCCACAATGGCAGGTTATAATCTACAGCAGATGATCTATCTGTAGATGATCTGTCCGACGTGTTAAACCTTTTGGGGGGAAGGAAGGTACAGTATGTCCAGCGGCCAGTACGTCGAGAAGCGTCGTTTCAACAACTTACGGTAGGAGTTAGCCCCTTTAGGACATGACTACCGTGTTGGGGACAATTTACTTGAAATGAGACTTGCATAGTTGTTTGAGAGTTGTTTGATATTACGGGGGACCATATTGAATAGAACCTACGACCCATACAAAAACCTATATATTTCGCTATTTTTACTGACAATATTTGGTCCTATTTACCATGGGCCCCCGTAATAGTTGTTTGCATCAAGTGCAGTTCTGAAGGGTCAAGGTGTTCATGCTGCGAGCGTGTTGTACAACTCAATACATTGCAGATCCGATACTATTAATAGAACCTGCCATGCACTAACCCAGCAGAGCCGAGGCGATACGTGTGGCCGGCCGGTGCTGTTACAAACAGCTTCCCAGATATGAGCTATGACCTATAATACAACACCTGATGCATGAGCTTCTTGGGAATACAGCCCACGTTGACGCATGTGCCCCCCAAGCCCCACTGGCTCCCCATCGCGGACGGTTTCACGAAGTCGAGGCAGGCCACCCTCTGCCCCAGCCGCGCAGCCTCTTTCGCGCAAGCTAGCCCTCCAGACCCACCCCCAATCACCACCAGGTCGTAATCGTAGTCAGCACAGTCGGGGCTAGAGGCAACACCCGTCTTTTCAGGTTCGACGTCGCCGCTGTCAGCTGCTGTAGTAGCCGACAAACCGGAGTTACTGCGGAGGCTTCTCGGTGTTGGTGGGGTTTCCAATATATTAGGCGGCATGGTGGCGGGTGCGGAGGCTTCGTTTTTTTTTCTTTGCTCGTGTTGAATTCTGCAGGATGAAGAGATGGGTGGTCAGACGTTGGGTCGTAAGGAGATAGGCGGCGAAGAAATGTGGCGGTGAGCACAAGGGGAAGTACATAGGGCCTGGTCAAACCAATAAACAAAAGCAGAGGTGTGCTTGGTAGATTATGTACTATAGGGTACCCGTGTACGGTAGTCTACCCGTATATAACAAGCCAACGGGTCACTATAACGACTGTAATACCGTCTCCCAATACATGCCTTCATAGGTTATGTTATACAGTCGCCGATGGTATGAAAAAGGCAGCCAGCGTCGTTGCGTGTTGGGTGCTTTTGGAGAGAAACATGACAACAGTTGACATGGGCTTGAAAAAATCAGGTTGTTTTTGTGCACCTGACTGGCGGTGAGGCGGATGAATGGGCAGAGAGTGGTCAGCGCAACGCCACTGCAATAGCAAGAAGAGGTCCACACAGCATCCGTTGTATCGCTATAACAGCAGCAAGTTCCCCTAAACATGACCGCTTTATTTTCAATAGTGCGCGAGACTATTTTCAGTACGTAGGACACATGTCCGTTGTATAATCAACACAACTCATCACCGTTGCATCGCCAACATCGACACATGACCATTGTATATTCAGTATAGCGCATGACCGTTGTATTACAACATCATGCATTACACATGGTGGACGCAGCACTGACCAGTACTAACCTCAGCGATCGCTCATGAAACGCGAAAGAGAACGGCCTCGGTCCCGCCAGTACGCTGCTCCTAACAAACTCTAGCAGATCTTCCACCCCGCCGATGGCAACGCCCGTATTAACCGACGGATCTTCCTCCCTCAGAGCCACCCCTCCCGGCCCCGAAATGCCATCTTGGGTCTCGCGAACGACAGGCGGGCGGTCGATACTGCACAAGACCCCTCGATGCCCCGCTGATTTTAGGTCGGACTGTCCGCCCCCAGCAGTTGACCAGCGTGGTATCCATCTTCTCCATGTCCGAGGGTAAGGACGCGCCGCCGCCTCGACTTCTACCTGCCGACATTGCCCGACATCACGTGATAAGGAGCGTAAGAGGTGAAGCTCAGTGCAGGGCTGATATATGTCGGAGGGCACGCGATAGGGACTGCGGTTGCCACAGGCCCAGTTTTGAACCTGCGCGGCCGGTTGATGTGACGCTACAACATTTTGAATACTGTAGTCTAGTGTTGGAGTGCCTCCAGCCTATTCATAGGACGGAAGGAAGGAAGGAAGGAATGTAGTAGAACAGACCTGTACAGCAGAAAATATCAGGCAGAAGTAGAAGTATTGCGGACCAACGCCCAGACGGGTAGGGTGAGTCGTGTACTGAGCCAAGCTGGGGAGACTGAGGGGTTTTAGTGGGTTCAACTCCCACACACTACTACTTGAGTCGGGAGAGATACTATCTACGAATAGACTCAGGTGCCGACATCCTCAGAGTAAACCACACTTTAATGACGGTCACAGACAGGCCCGACCAAGGTGGAAGAAACGAACCGGGTTCGAACCGGTACACGAAAACTTGAGAAATAAGTGTGGACAGGGGTTTCTTCTTGCTCTCCGGGGCAGAAAAAAAAAGTAGCAGTATTACTAGGGTACCAGCATGTTTCCCTTCCCCAGGCAACGGGCGACCCACTGCATGCCCATGATAATCGCAAACGAATACGCATAGTTTTGGAGCAGCAGTAGCTATATTCATAGAAGGTAGATGCCTATCTCACCGAATGCAGCGTGTATCGGTCCTTCCCGTAGAGATCCTCCAGGCCCTTGACCACGCCACAGGCCCGTGAGAAATCCGGGTCGTGCCGGGATCCCTCGACTCGAAAAACTAACGGTGCCCTTGCCACAGGCACCGCTGCAGTCGATCCAACACCGACCACCAACAGTTGCGCAGCGAAAGCAATTACCGCTGCTTGGAGAACGATGGACCGTGTGACGGCCCACGCTCGGCTGCGGCGTGCCACCAGCAAGATGGGTTCTAGGCATGGGGCCATGCCAAGATGCCAAGCCTCGCTGCAAGTATAAATATGGTATATACCATGTGACAAGGGGTGTTTGGTGATTGACCTGTAGGTCAGAGCTGAGGTGGCATCTGTACAGTGGGCAGCCTTACCTTCGTGTATCAAATCCCGACAGCTGTACGAGCAGTACAATACGCGCCCGAAGATATAAACATAAAACACCAGTGAGTGATACTCGTATGATATGATACTACAGCTATTAATAGCAGGTGTGCGCGAACATGGCATGTTCTGTGTGAAGAACATCCCATGACGATACTATCAAGTATCAAGTCGAGACATGCTAAAGCATACAGGTACCTGTCACGGTAAGAGTGTTGTCATGTTATTCATAAATCGTTCCTCGGGCAGCAGCCGTTTGGGGGCATGCAAGGCACTACAGACTGTAGTCAGTACTATGTGTTCGATGGGATTGGCATGGCTACCAGTACAAGTGCAGCAGTATGATACCACACACTATAATGTGCATTGGGCGGCCAGACGGGCGAAATACACTTTTATTACCATCTCATGTATTCACTATCGTGCGAAGCCCAGCCCATACCTGGTATATATTGGTATCCTATACCAGGGTACCATGGGCTATGAGCTACGACACCAGCAGCCAGGGTATACCTTTGGTCACCTCCAAGCCGATGGTGGAGCGCGGCGGGGGGGGGGGATGGTGTTTTATAGTCGAAGTTGAAGCCACAAGCACCAGGTAAACCGCGTATTTCTGGTCAAAACTGGGCACGAAAAGCAGCAGACAGCTCAACACCGAGTTCGACCTGACCTGTACAAGGACCAGTCCTTCCAGGACCGCTCCTGGTTGACTCAGTTAGATGGTGAGTTCCATCCAGGTTCAAACGGGAGGTCGTGCATTTGCGTCCCCGCCTCGATACGCGATGGAACTCCCTGATAATTTGAACATCGAAACTTTTTTGCTGGTTTGTGTTTCATACTGCAGACTTTCATGCTGGCAACGCTGCAGTTGTGGTGTCCATGGGAGTGTTGCCGTGCCGGTAACATCAAATACCCACCACTGCGCGAGTAGGTGCGTGATGATTTTGCGTGTGATGTTCCCGCTTCAGCTGCTGGGAAGCCCCAAGCACGCGCTCGCCTTCCACGTTCTCCCAGGTCAGATGTTCCGCTCGTTCAATAACAACGTAAAATTTCTGCTTGGATCTCCGAGAACAACGCTACAGCAGCTGCATCAGGGAACAGCAAAGCGAACAATGAAGGCACTGGCTTGGACTGTGAGGAGTAGCGTCGGGGTAGCCAGAGCTACCGACTCTACAGGAACTATCGAACCATCGAACGCAGTTTTCCTTGAAAATGATGGGCGATGGATAGACTACCAGGAGATATTCGCAAGCAATACTCGTAGTAACGAGATCAAGGCACAGGATGACAGCAATTTCTTGCGGGAGCTGACAGTCACGCAGTTGAGGCAAGAAGCGCGGCAGCGAGGGCAGACGAGCACAGGGTCTCGGGAAGCGTTGATTGAGCGAATGGTGTCTAAACAACCGCCAGGTAAGACCCTCATCTACTAAAATACAGAAAGGAATGCGATCTCATCAAGATGGAGAGCAGCACGCATCACGTACCGATGATCACACGCGACACGCGACACAGGTTCATCATGCCATGTACCTGGTACCAGAGTGAACAAAGGGAATCGTCTCTCATGTACCAGGTAATGCCAATACAGCAGCTCTGCAATACACATGACTCATGTGTATGATAGAGCTGCTCATGTGTATTGTAGAGCTGCTGTATTGGCATTATACTACCAGGTACAGCAGTATTACTATTAATACCTGCTTCTGGGGACTATTTATAGTCGAAGTGTGGATCGTTCTCTTACAGTAGGGAATTCACCTTTATTTTCTCTTCGATGGGAAGGGGGCCCGGAGCCGCCTTATTTAGTAGCCAGCGCAGAGCAACCGCACTATTAATAGTCATTTAACTTTTCAACCAGGTACCAGGTACCCCTGATACGTGCTGTGATGCCTATGGTCTACAAATAGTACTATTAATAGCAGTAATGCTGTCGATACGAGGCTCAAACGCCCATTGCAACATGGTCGCGGCAGCCCCCCCTCAAATACTTTTAACTGTAAAGAAACATGACACGGGCGCTTCTTTAATACCTGGTACCACGTAGCATGAGTCTGAACATACTGCTGAGTGTTATTATGCCTGCTGGGATGCGTTCTTTCTGGGGTGAATTACAGATCCGACAAGGCCGAGGAGGCGAAAGCACAAGCCGGTGGCACTTTTGCCACACGGCTACGTGCTCAGACGAGCCACACCAAGACCGCGTGCACTTCACCCCTACACGGTTCAACTTCGAGTTCTCTCGTGGAACGTGAACGGAATAAGAGCCCAGCTCGACAAGGAAGAAGGAAGAAAGGTGACCAGTAGGATAGGGTAGCTCTAGATATGATTGGAACTCCCTCTGGTTGACAGTTGTATCTGTCAACTGTGAGCGCTGGTGGCAGGCAGTACGCTTTTTTTTGTCGAAGATAATATTTTTTCGGAGATTTTCGGTCGGACGGCACGGGTCTAAGACCTATGCCAATGGTACAGCGAAGTTTCAATAAAAAGTTTGAATTTCAAATATTCCCGCCAAAAAATTCAGAACACGCTTCCTATGGGCCACGTAAAAAAAAAAAAAAGTTCCTAACTTTTGGAAAAGCCCGAAAAAAGCAAATCTGGGGCCGATCCAACATCGGCTGGAGAAAAACTCAGGCCGATCTTTGGTTCGAAGCGGCGAGATTCCGAGTCCTCGACAGACATCGATCAACAAAACCAACGATTGCGTCATGAATTCTGAACGGAGTGCGCTCGTTAGGGGCTCCGACCCACCCTAGGGTCAATGTCTTCACACCATGGCCGGTGTCACGTGGCGGGAGCTGACCAGGCGTATGATAAAAAAACATTTGGTCGCTGGTTTGCACAAAACAGAAGACAAAACTTCTCCATCCGTCTCGAATGGCAAAAAGTAGACTTTTTTTCAGGTTTGGGAGGATACCGTAGGACGCCGCCGGCAAGCTCTCGCTCCCTAGACCATGGGTCCACCTGATATCTGTGAGGCCGTCATCTATATTCGTTGGCCTTGCCAGATCCCGAACGGGTTGGCCGTGGGCTGAGTCTATGCCGAGATCGAGCGTCGATCGTCGCACGAGCTGGTTTCTATCACCGTGTTGACAATTTGCAACCAGAAAAAACAAATTGCGCCGCCTGCAGCCGTTGGGGGGGAAAAAAATAAAAAATAAAACTTTTTTCTCTTTTTTTCCCACAGCGGCGGTACGAGAATTTTTTCGGCTGCTTTTTTAAAGCCATATATTTGAAAAAAAACTTTTGAACTTTGATGTACCATTGGCATAGGTCTAAGGCTTCACATTCTCTGTTGGATCTCCGGCTTCACCCAGATAAAACGTGTGTCATACAAGGGGTGCCCTACCCCCTACCAGTATGTTTTGCTATCAGCTACCAAGGTATTTTATTGCGTACGGCGGCTTATTCGAAGCAGCTGGTACATACAAGGTTCATCGTAGTATTTTGGTATCATGGCACTTTATAGCTCGCTAATGAGTACCAAGTACATTATAGTACCTGTTGCTACTTGGTGGAAGCACGATACTGATCGGCCCGTCCCCCACCGCAGGCTTTCCAGGCGGTCATAGCGCAAGAGCGGCCGCACGTGCTCGGATTACAGGAGATTCGCATCGCGGCTTTGGATGCGATCAACCGAGGAAGCCAAAAGGATCCCGCCGTTCCAAGCTACGTGGACGTCGTCAAGTCTCTTCTGCCGGACTACGATACCATCTGTGAGCCAGCCCCCTTCATTTTGACGATCGCCACTTGGTGTATTAAGGAAATATCCCAACCTGTGATGCGTACAAAGCTTGTCTCGGTTTGGGACAGAGGGGTCAACGTTTCCTACTGGAATGAAGCCGAAGAGGTGCGTGTGTGCAAGTACCTTACCAGGGTTCCCCGAGTCCGCAGCAAACAGTGCGAGGTTTAAGGAGCCAGCAATTATTTTTTCGACAACCTTTGTGATGACACGTCTTACAATAATGCTTAACATTTACCAGTACCTGGTATGTATTGCCAGGTACTACGTTTCGGCTGTTCTTGCGTTTCAGATTTGATACCTTGGCGCCTTTCTTCGAAGCCTCCCCAGATTGTCGCTATTTTTAGTCGGACGAACATCCGTGTTCTGTAGCAAATTCCCCGTTGCCTGTATTGCCTGTCCCACTCCTCCCTTACCCTTTACGCTTCTCTCTTGTCTCCTTGTGCGTTCACAGGGCTTTCCAGTTTCCCCCCTGCGAGGTCAGGCTACTCAGGGACTGCCATGTTCGTGCGAAAAAAACGAGAATGGGACATGTGAGAGACAAGCTCAGATATTACTGGCCCCTGTAATTATCTGCTGGAATTACCTAACCATCTACACTGATGGGGAAAAGAGACGATACCTGTAACCACGGCTTGTCCGCCTACGGGTTGAGGTTGAAAGCTAAAGTGACGACAAAAAAAAACACCACCACCGAGAACAGCATACAAGCAAAGGAAATGTTGTGATCTTGACGATGTTAAGAAAATGCTCATGACTTACAAACGTTCTATTGCAAGAAGAGGCACATTCCGTATACACGAGCCTCCGCCATCGCAAGAACCGGGTGCCATCGCAACACGGCAGCGTTGATTCAACGCCGGATGCCATCGCAGCACGGCAGCATTGATTTAAAGGGCTGGAACGTTGCAAACCTTGGGTCACATCTGAGGTCCAGTGCTTAACAGTCAGTCGACCCCGAATTGTGCTTCCGTGAAGTATGCACCATACCCACTGAGCTACGTATCACTGCTGTAGTGAGGGCTGACTTATAGGCATGTGGCCATGGTGCATATCTAACAGGTTTGTTCGCGGACGCCATTGGATCGTTTATCGTTCATCAGTTAATTGGTTCTCACGTTAGGCAGCAAGGCCAGAGTCGGACCACTAAAAAGAACGGACGGCGGCTTCCGAAACGGAAGACTGTACGAGTGCTTGTTGGTGGAGATGCCTACTGGTGTCTATCCTAAATCGCGTTTGCAAACATCTTTAACTTTTTCGAGCAACCAACTACGGCTGAACTGCCGCCTCGCGTTGACTACTTTCAGAGGCTGCCCGACCTTGCTGAAGGTGCGCGGCGGCATCGGGCACACGGAGGGAGACTTGGAAGGCAGGGTGACCACGGCAGAATACGACGTTGTCTTCGTAGTCAACGTGTACACACCCAATTCGGGTGCTGGTTTGAAGAGGTTGGCCTTTAGGACCGGCGATTGGGATGAAGCCTTCGCAGCGTACGTCAAGGGACTTGAGAAAATTAAGCCTGTGGTTATTGTCGGTGAGATGCATTGTGGTCTTCCCGTAGGCAGTGTCTCGGTATTGTATGATGCAATAGGTCACTCGGGAGGATTGGGGCGAGGTATTTGCTATTGCAGTCCCATAGGGAATGCAGCGTTTCCACCGATGTGCCACGACATGGGTAGCATCTTGATTTTCCGAGACTGCTCGTTTAAGGAGCGCTCTTTAGCTCTCACCCGAAAAACAGCTTTTGGGAAACAATTTCAAGCGTGACCCGATAACAATCCCACCGTTTAGTTATACAACGAATTACAATCCCACCGTTCAGTTATACAACGAATTATAACTTCAGGTAGGTCATCAGCCCAGGGGCGCTATCAGTTACCAGGTAGAGTTTTTGTTTTTTGGGCCATAAAGAGGTATCCCTATGGCAGCAAGTGTCCGCTCTTCTATTCTTTTTCCTATTATATTCGAGAGCCAACTACCCTACCCAGGGCGATGCATCGCCTGCCATTCCGAGTGGCCATTAGGCCATTTGGAGAGCCCCAGCTGAAAAAACTTGTCGTAAAGGACATATTGGGAGAGCCTCAGCTGAAACTTGGAGGTTGCAAAGAAGAACGACGCAATCACTCCACCACGTAATACCAAACTCCAACTGTGTACGCCAGACGCGAACACTGATTCGTTTCCGCCGGCCTCGTTGCTCTTGCTTTTTGTTGTTGTCCATGACGGCATCAAGGCGACCTGAACGTGGCCCACGAGGACAAAGACTTCTACAACCCAGAGCAAAGGCGCACGCGCAAGGCGTCGGGCACCACCCCGGAGGAGCGCAGCTCCTTTGCCATAAACCTCCTCGGCCGTGATCCCCCCCCCTCGTGCCTTTCGGCAGACTCTAAGTCTGCGCTACCACCAACGCACACAGCCGGAAGGGGAGAGGGTGGGGGGGATGCGGGGCCCGCTGCTCTTGAGCGGCAGGGACGGGTTGCCAGTGGCGTTGCCGATGGACTAGTGCTGGTCGACACGTTCCGAGAGATGCACCCCGGGGCGACAGGGGTGTTCAGCTTTTGGTCAGTCCGGGCGGGAAACCGGCCGGTGAACCGGGGGATGCGGCTAGACTACTGCTTGGCGTCGAAAACGCTTGCCAACGGGGACTCCGGTGTCGTGCACGACGCGTTCGTGCTGGATCGGGAGACGATCGGCATAAGCGACCACTGTCCCGTCGGGGTTGTGCTGCGATTAGGCGACCACTACTCCGGGTCATAGACAGGCATCGAGGGAACTAATCGATTTGATGCATGGAGATGAAAATATCAGGACGAGGCCCTCTTGCTGGGCCTTTTTCAGTAAAAAAAATTGTCCCCGGGGATCGAGTAAGAAATCTGCGCCCGCGAATTTTAATCGAATGCACTTCTCCGCGCCGTATTGGACCTTTTTTCAAGAAAAAAAGCGAAACGGCATGCACCAACGCCAAGCAATAAAATAAAGGTATTGATGGGGAAACGAAGACAAATAGACATGGGGCATTTTTACGCACACACTTAAACATGTCGCCATCGCTTTAGGGCTTTCCACTCAGTACACCGGTCACCTGGGTGAGGTATATCATGTATCTAGCCAAATTCAAGGGCATGCCTCACTTTTGGTAATACTGTCTGCCTTGGGTTCTACGTCATGGTGGGCGTCTTGACGTTATCTGTGGGTGTATCCACACGTCTTAAAGAAAGAGTGGAGGAGAGTGGAGAGGCTTGGCATGCTATTACGGGGGACCATAGTTAACAGGACCTATGGTATACATAAAAACCTATATGTTTAACCATTTTTACTAACAATATTTGGTCCTGTTAACTATGGCCCCCCGTAATAGGCGTCGACGCGAAAAAAGGTGGAATCACCAGCGAAATGTGCGTAAATTGCTGCTTCCCCGATTGAGGTGCCGGGGAGATGCAGTTCGCCATCGAGTAGGATTGTACACGCATATTATTAATATATATCCAGCCTCTTGTGGTACTGCAGAGCGTACAGCAGTATTGAAGTCCTCTTGCCTACAGCTTTCCGAGTGGTGAATGGAAACATCGAGAGGCTGGTAAGGCGCAGGCAAGCATTAGTGCCGTACACGGAACGGGAAAAATCGTTGCTCACATTGGGTGCAAACGTTGTTCACGCGAACGACAAAAAGTGGTCATTGATACTATTACATGGGGCCGAAAACCCGCGCAACCAGTTGGTGAGGTGAGCGACCGTCGTGATAACTTTACCACTTGGTCGACAACATGGAGTCATGTCCCAAAACAAAAACGCCTTAAAACAACTGCCAGACAGTCGAACTAGCCGCAGCCGTTCACCAGCGAGCGGCACGCCTGCACAAACTTATTCACAGGCTGCCTATATATTCATAATAATAAGTGTCTAGCGATAGCAGCTGGAATACAAGCACATGCAACATTACACCTGGTTGACTCGTACAACAAGCCCCCGCCCCCGCGCACGTTTCGTGCCACTGACTCCGTCACGCAGCGGCAAGCAGTGGCTAACTCTGCAGTTGTATCACACTACAGATGCAGTACGCAAATGACCCATGGAGTGTCATGCTGGCAAATGGCAATGGCAGCATAAAGGGTACCATCAACATTGGAGAACCCACGCGCACCTGTGGCCCGGCGCACTAGCATGGTAAGAAAAAACGCGTTCCAAATCAACACACTAGCCAGCGACCTGCAACCCTAAAACCTGCCAAGTAACGGCTATTTCACAGCGAATCTTTCAGTATATTCATGAGAGCCGCTTGACTTTTCCTACACTGAATAAATGTACGAAGGCACTATGTTGCTCTTCGCGCTTTCACGAAGCCGTGCGGAGGAAAACTAGTAGATCTCGAGTCCACCCCATCACGAGAGTTCCAATCCACCAGTGGGGCCCATGGCCCCGTCTATCTTTCTATCCGCCAGAAAAAAATGCCACACGAACAACTAAAATAAACCCCCACGACCAAAATTTCCCACCAGCGCTCGATTACAAAAGCTCGAGCCAGGTTGGAGTACAAGCATACCCTGGTAGCAGTCAGTACCTTTCGTACAACTAGCACGAAACATCACGCCACCTCGCGACACGCATTTAAATACGCGATGAGGATGGGACCCACTGTAACTCCGACAACACATTCGACCACCCCCGCCTACCCGCACCCCCCCCTCAAGAGTTATGGTGACAATAATATAAATTGCTACAAAACCAAACATCCTTTTGCCGGTGCCAAGCGCTGGTGCGGGGAAACTACAGACCAACGAATGATACCCACCAGGCTGTGTGCGCTTATGACGGCGATCTCTCGCTTCTGCTATACACACTGCTTGCCGGATCAACCTTCGAAGCTACATGGGGCTCGAACGCCCCCCCGACTACCGTGTCCAGCGCACCGCGCCGGCGCGCACGATAACGGTACATCCAGTATATAATGTTCGGAGTTTGGGACAGACCTGGGCTCCAAGAGAGCAGCACAGCGCGCCGGGCGTCAGTAAAAAAAAACAACAAGCGGCGAAAAAACCCGACTGAAACAACGACATCCTACAGAGAGGCGTGCGTGCGCCTTCCTTCCCCCGGCCTGTCGTGGGTTGCCGCAAAACGTAAGCAGCCGAGAGTACCCACAGTACGCGGACCGCCACTTAATCTTAACACGCGACTTCTTGCTCTAAACCGGGAATGGGAATGGGAATGGGAGACGAAACAAAACACAAAAAAAGACGGGATCATAGAAGAATCGAACGATTCCCACCTACCTGGTATACGACAACGGCGCACAGCATACAAGAGGGCAGCGTGCGGCATTACTGCCATGCGGCGCCACAGAGAGAAAGAGAGAAACCACCTTGGGACCACACGGAAAACCTCTCACCTATTGCAGAGAGCACAAAACACTACGAACAACACCACGCAGCAATCCTTACACTGCCCCACACTTGAAACATGCCGCCCATCCACATTGAAAAACCGGCGGGTGACGGGTATTTCATTCATCTTTGTTCCCGCATCTGTCATCCCTTTGCCGGACAAGCTTTCGCTACACACCCCTCCGGTGTGGCATCAACTAACGAAAATTAGATCTCCGCACCTCAAGTCATTTCTCTCGACTTGTCCACATCCGACGAGCGAAGGCGCAAGCCCCTTCGCCGTCTCGACCTATTGCCGCCCTCAGGACTTCGGGAGGGCTGTCTCCCCCCCTTCGGAACGCCTCCAGCCGCATCGCCAGCCATATCGGCGTGCCTAAGCACCCGCTTCGAGTGCCTCAGCGCAGCCTCTGCGCCCCATCCACTCGCGTCTGAGTCCAGAGTCCCGTTCGGGAGGAGGGTCAAACGCCGCCCTGCGTCCAAGGACCCTCCCGAGTTTATCACCACCACAACCGCCACCACGGCTACGAACATAACGAAGCCCATCAATATCTGCAAGAACACACCGCCCACGAGCGTCACAAGCGTCACGGCGGAAAGAGAGGGCTGGCAAAGTTAACAATCGATTTACAGTAGACTTGTGCATCTGGTTCATCAAATATTCAATACCAGGCACCTGGCACAGTACTCAGTACCGTGGAGAGATATTGAACCACAAACAACAGGTGCACCATTGATACTACTATAACTACAGTAGTCTTAAGGGTACCGCAAATACTTACGCAGGGGCACTGCTGTTAGCGCACATGCTTTCAGTAGAGCTTATTCGACGGCATCCCTTGATTGGCCAATATTTCGGGATAATTCATTGCATAACAAACACGCCTACAGTAATTGCACTCTGCTGCCACTTGCCACCCCGATCCCACCCCGACTTGATCCCGCTTGGGACTGAGTCCTCCAAATTCGAAACTGGCTCTTGGTATATAAATAGCCGCCAGCAGGGCCCACCAAGCACCGTCTGATCCCACGAGGACCAAAATCGAGGGTCGGTCACAGCCAGCAAATAATTTTGCCGAATATCCTACAGTATGAAAATGTGGCAATTTACCCTCCTTGCCGTCGGAATACAGCTCTTACTACACGGTAACACAGCTCTACCACCGGACTACTGCCACTGTAATACCTACTCGTACGAGTACATGTATTAAGCAACCAGCGGTATTGTGGAATTACCTGGAGCAAATTTGTTTACCGCATCACTGAGCTCACACGAGTTCCTATCGGGGGACGGAGATCAGATGCTACCAGATGCTAGAATAGGACCTATGATATGCACCCTCGGGTACGGTGCAACTCGCCACCGCCAGCGACGAAACCTGGTCAATTCCGTTCACATCGTGAGTCGAACGTCGTACATCTTTACCAGGTACAGTATACGTACCCTCTACAACATAAACAAAGTACACCAGTATGGCAAACATTCGGCACGAAAAACCGCGCGCGACATCGACCTAATCTCGGAAGACAACTGGTGTCTATTACAGGTAGGGGCTACAAGCTACCAGTACAAGCCTGCTGGGCATCATTCGGACCATTTTGTTACCGTGGTGCAAAGCGATTAATAGCACCACTACTTCGTATGCTCCAATACAAGCCCGGCTCTTGCTTGTGCTCTAGCACCATCCTCCTAAAAGCGAAATGCTATAGCTTCGGCCTTTCGTCGGTTCATGTTGAAGCAATCTCCAACCGGCCAATCGGGCACTTGCACCGGTAGGTATCTACATACGGACACAGGTCTGTATCATGATCATGGCCACCACCACCACCATTTCCCTGATACACCGGTGAGCCCAAGTCCATGCTCGGCCTACACCTTAGCACTGAAACACACATACCAAAAAGGTGCATCCTGCTCCTCCATCCCTAAACTAAAGACTGAGGAAACAAGCGCCAACCCAGAAACATAACAAATCTCGAACTCCAGCTACATATCGTACTACAGCAGTAGTAATAATATTTCAAAAGCAAGTACGTAACAACACAGACTAAAAACTAGGGTAGAACCTGGTATACGCATCATGTACATTGACCTGGTGTAGACTACCACGTAACATGGTGCGGATGTATGTGTGATATTTAATATCAATAGTTATCTTGTAAATGGTGTACCAGGTACCTGTATATACCAGGTTGCGTATCATATGAACGTGTACAATACGATAGCGCCAAAGGCTATCATAAAAACACGATGTACGCACACCGACTACTTTTTCAGGCGTAGTAGAGGGAGGATGTGGAGCTGCCCGAGGCCAATACCAGAGCCATGAGGCACGAGGGTTTTCATCGCGTGCTTGCCAACACGCCCTATTACGGGGGACCATAGTTAATAGGACCTATGGTATACATAAAAACCTATATATTTAATCATTTTTGATGACAATATTTGGTCCTATTAACTATGGCCCCCCGTAATAGTTACATGCACACTTACTGCTGTAGAAGCTACAAGTACAGCGGTAGTACTTACATATATACATCACATGCGCATACGACTATGCAAATATACTAGTATATACTATGGACAGCAGGCGGCCAAGCCGAAGCCACCAACCAAACCAAGCCGCGGCCAACGCAACGAACAGCAGTTGCAGAAAAATGCGAACATGAATATCCCATAAATGCGCCGAGACAAAACGTACCATTAATACAGCGGTACTATTGATACAACTTGCATCTACATATCTACATGACCCACCCGTGGATGGGCTGCGCCAAAAATAGTTGTTGAATCGGGTTGCAGAAGCGTTACATAAGCGCGATCTGAACAGAAACAGCCCCTATGGGTGTCAAAGAGTCTCGAGACGTTGCAGAGGCGGGTTGAAGCTGGCGGTACGCACTATTAATAGAAACGAAACAAGAGCCCCGAAAGACCCTGGGGCAACAGGACGCAAGCGGTCTGGCAGCGCCGGACACTGGACCATTGAGGGTGGCAGCAACCCGTGCGGCCGGGGAGGCAAGACCTAATGCAGCCAGCTGTGTCCGTACAGGGTCCCATCTAGGCTCCAACGAAAATTGTTCTAATTCGAGGCATACGTGACGTATTCAATCAATCACGGAACCTAACGCTTTCGAGAGAGTGCAAGACAAGTACGGCAGCGACGTTCGTTTGTAGGTCGTGCCTGGTACCTTGCGCTGTACTACTGCTATACGGGTGCACTCTACCTGATTGGAAACAATATAGGTGCGTGTCGAAGGTCACAGACACGACAAAAAACAAGCGGCCCGCTGTTCACAAGAAGCGCCAAAGAAACAACCAACGAAAGCTTGCGACTACGCATTCGTATGGACATGATATTTACGGATGTACAGAGAATACGACGAGAGATTCCTGGTAGCGTAGAACTTCACCGCGAAGCGGACGGGTATCATAAAATACGTTATCGAGAAAGGGAGTCGCTGACCAACTACAACCGGTATGTACCGACACCCCACCGATGATTACTGCTCGTATTGTATATATGTGCGTCTGTTTGACTGATTGCTGTGTTACGCGCAAGTATAATATTTACCTGACATACTTCGTTTGGTGAATGGCTCGTCGAAACAGCTTGTGTGAGACAACGCACGGCGGTGTCAGGTATTAGTGTCTACCATAACCTGGTACATACCAGGTATGATATAACCCTAATACAGCAGTATTATTAATAATAGTATATCGGCCGCCTACAGCAGTAGGAAAGGAAATCCTAAATCTGCACGAATCAACCCTCGTTGGTATTACCTACCTGGTACGTATCAGTACAGAGTGTACTGCTGTTGTTCATGAACAATGAGCATGAAGCGCCGGATACATGTACAGATAGGGCACATGGACGTTTACGGCGCGGCTCGAGCCTAAGCGAATAGAAACAGCGCCAACTCACCCTGATGCCACCACTCCTACTGCTGTACATATAACAGGTACCTGCTACTTTTTTCCTTTTTTTTTTCAGTCATGGTATGATGAAACACTGCTGTGCGTCGTTTACATATCCATACCTACCACACTAAAGACTTCGAAGAAACATATGTGTGAATGTATTATTAATAGTGTTGAAAATACTCGGCGCACCTTCCAAGGCCAAGTCCGAAAGCAACCGCACATGGGTATGCGCTGTCCAGGCTCGATTTGCTCGCCCTCACCCCCTTGATGAGGTTTGGCTATTCGACCCTCCTCGTATAGCACGTCCTCCAAACTCTGGTCCGTAGAAGCGGCGGAACTCGACCTCTTCGTGGCCCCTCTCGACGACGCACATGACCCCGACCCGGCCGCAGCCTTCCTAGCACCGCCGCCCGCCCTTCTCCCATCTCCTCGCTTGGCCCCGGCCCCTTGAGCAGCCTCCTTGTCGGCGTCACTGACGACATTGCCAGTGCCATTGCTGCTGGCAGTTACGCAAATATTACTACTTGCAAGCTTGGTCGGAAATTCGTCGGACAAGGACGACTCCCGAGTTTCGGTTTTGGTGACCGGGGTGCTCAGGACCGTCCCGCGCTCGCTCCGCTCTTTGTCTTGGCTCGTGCTCAGGCTGAGGTGGTCGCGCGAGCTCTGCATCATCCGCCGGCTGTGCCCGAAGTACTGCGCGAGGCTGTTGTGGAGACGCTCCTCGCCCACAGTTGCCGGGATTCTCGGTTCGATGGCGCGCCCGAAGGTTGGCCGAGTGCCAAATATGTTCCCGGCGGCGGTGTTGACGAGGAAGCTCAAGTCCGAAGACGCCGACGAGCTCTGCGTCTCGAACCGCCGCTCTAGTTGCCGTCGTGCCAAAGAATCGAGCGAATCAGAGACAGAAGACTCGTCCGATTCTGAGGCCACTCGGGGATAGGGCAGAGGGGCCGCACCTGGCGCAACGGGGAGAGCGCGCAGAGACTTGGCCTCTTTTTTGTCCTCTTGCGTCACCCGAAGCTCATCCCATGACTCCGGCGCGGCGCCCGTGCCGCCGAACGACGTTGTATGTGGAGACAAATTTTGAGGCTTCCCTCGCCCTAGCGTAGGCCCGAGTGTCGCACCTCCGTTTGGTGGCACTTTGGCTTGGGAAAGCCCAGTTCCTGGGGCACCAAGTCGAACAGGAATTGTCGGATCAAAATCTTCATCCACAGCAACTGTCCGTTGCCACCCGTGGAAGGCGACGGCTTGCGGCTTCTTTGGGTCGCTTGGGTCCTTGAAAGACGAAGGGTCGGCATTTGTCAGAGGGTTCTTCTCGCTGAACTGCGAGCCTTCGAACTGCGACCCCACCTGGCTGTCGAACTGGGAGGCGGAGGTGCTGTCATCGCCATCGTGAACTTTGGGAGTTGACACCGGCGGTTCGTCGACCATATTTTGACAGCTGCCTCTTACGGCGCCGGGGCTGCCGGAGTCCAACAATACGCCCCCCAGATCAACAATCAACAGCGGCAGTTTTTCACCCTAGGTGGTTGCTAGGGCATCACCCGACCTCGTATAGATCAGTGGTCAGCGCGTCACCGAGATGAATCGATGTGACGGACAAATGGCAGCATGCCCTGAACAGAAAAACAGACCTGCTCAAACCCCTTTTCCTGATCTATAAACGCCTTTACAAGGTGGTCAACTCCATACATTAGACTCCTCTTCTCGGCATAGCTTTGGGTACACCACGGATCTCGACGCGTGGTGGCGGGTATCCCACGGCAGACACACCTTGTGCTTGTGATAATATCAGGCATGAGTTCACGCGGTAATAATGTCAACGGAACGACAGAGGCTGACAAGGTACACTTCTTGCCGTAGAAGCTGATACTTTGTGAGCTTTCGAGCTCGCTTGTATACGTTCCACACACAGGTAGGGTTTCTCCAAGCATACTGCTGCTGTAGTACCACCTGTCTACCTCGGGTACACGAGACGGCAGTCTTTTTGTTGTTGTTGTCACATGTGCCCCTTCACCACGATTTTTGGAATATCTACGACGCACTCGGCGTATGCGCATCATCGTATCATGACAGGAATGACTGTATCTCCTCAAGATCTCTTCGTGTTTTTGTACCAGTACTACAGCAGGCCTTCCTTGTGGCATACCAGTACGTTGACCTTGAGATCAGATCTCGAAAATATCGTTGTGCTCCAAGATACGAGGTAAATACCCTGCCTGGTACGGCAGATAGTGGATAATATTATTAATAATACCAGGTAGGCGTTATTAGTAGGCGATGGGCTCAGTAGGACGGTCGGCAGTCGATGCTGCACAACCCAATCCGTGATGCTCTCACCTCTCCGCGTACTCGTTTTGATGCTACTCTTCTGTGTTGCAGGCAAAGTGCGACATATGCTGCAGCGACAGATTCCCGGAGAGTCTTCTGTCCTGCAACCGATGCATCACGGTTCAGCACACCTTCTGCTTGCCTATTCCGCTGGTGGCCCTCCCAGGTCCACGGGTAAGTTGCTAGTGCACATGTGCAGTCGCGACTTGTGAGGGGTGGACTTACCGGTACTTACACCTCTACGTGGAGAATATTTTTTATCCGGCAACCGGTACGATGGTGTCCTAAGAAACTTCAGATCAGCCGCCACGAGGGCGCCCAAATATATACCCTGGTACATCCATAGCCAACTCTACCCCCCCCCCTCCCACACCGGACGGCCAGGCCAGGTCAAACCTCACGGGTCGGGTCGGGTCGGGTCAGCTGACCCGACCCGACCCGCGAAAATTTTGAGGTATGTTGACTTGACCCGACCCGACCCGCGAGATTTTGAAAGCCTCTTGACTCGACCCGACCCGCCACCTCCTGATTGACCCGTGGGACAGGGGTTTCATGCGCGTCGGGTCACCTTGACCCGCGAGACCATGCATCTTGACCCGAAGGTTCGACCCGCGGATCTGGCCCGTGGGTCGGCTCTTCAAAAACAATTTAAGGTTAATTTTAGTGCCCCGCAGCGATATTTGATCTGGCGGTAGTGGGTGTGAATGGATGCGGGCATGCGTATACCTGGTATGAATTTGGCGGTGTTTTAATGTTTGAATATGATACCAAAGGAGTACTGTTGAGTATTGAGCCTTTGGGTATGAGAGCGGGAAGTGATTCAAGTGTCGGACCCGCGATCCGAATGCGCGGGTCCGACCCGCGGGTCAGTAGAAAACAACTCGCGGGTCATGCTGGGCCGACCCGCGAGTGTCCCGTTTCTCCCGGGTCATGACCTGACCCGACCCGTGAGCTTTTCATCATCTCTTGACCCGAACCGACCCGACCCGTGAGATGTGAAAAAGTCTTGACCCGACCTGAACCGACTCACGAGATTTGAAAACCTCTTGACCCGACCCGACCCGACCCGTCAGACTATGTACACTTCCTGACCCGACCCGATCTGACGCGACCCGACCTGACCCGTGACATTTTGAACACCACGTGACCCGACCCGCGGGTCGGTTCATTACCCGCGAAAAGCCCTGAATATTTCGACCTGCGTACTACCAGGTACAACATTAATACCTGGTACTGTTTATCGCTGAGGGCCGATTTTTTTTCGACAAACGAGTACGATCGCCATATGCACAAGCTTAAGCTTCCTCAGACAAAAATGTGGTACACTGCCCATTCAGGCATGGACAACAGAGCCTCTCCGCACGTTTCCGAGCACCGATTTAATCTGAGATCTGAGATAAGATTTGCGGCCCTCCAACGGCTGAAAAGAGAATATTCGCGATCGAGTTCCACGAAAATCGCGAGGCGTTCGTCGGGGAGGGGATGGATATTGCCACGCCCGACTCAGCGTTTCGCTTGATTCAAGTGTGGCTGCCCCCCCCTGCCCCCCCCCGGGAGGGCCAAATCAGGATTGCCCTTGGCCTGAAATTCTGGTACGGTAGATCACAGCACGGTTTCGAGATCACGATAATTGCACGGTTACGCTTCCGCGGTAATCGGCCGCCACGGTTTTCTCACAGTAGTTAGCAGCTACGATAATTGCACGGTTGCGCTGCCGCGGTGGTCGGTCACTACGGTTTGGTTGGCACAGTAGTCACTGATCAGCGACCACCGTATTTGCACGGTTGCGCTTCCGCGACAATCGGCCTCCACGGTAACCCCGCGATAACCTTTGTACGATATCCAGCCCACGTACATATACGTGGGAAAACATGAAACTTATTTTTTTTCAAAGGCATTCATGGTACGTAAGATTTTGAGAATCTTTTAATTGATTTGCATATTTTGATATTTTTCTCGTTGTGTTATCCCCCAAAAAGCTCGCCGCCTCAAGACGCAAGCTAGCTCGAGCGTCCCGGAAATACACTGTTCACGACAACCAAATAGAGGAGAACGAACGTCGAAATAAGATATCGCATCATATATACGTACTCGCACTTCTGTACCAGATACATCACGGTGCATACATGATATGCCTGGTATGTATACACCGGTATATACTGTACCACTCTGGCCGGAAATATAAGGAACTTTTAAACACTAATATAAATACTAATCGGTCCTCATATTTCCGCCCAGAGTGGTATACTGTATGCCACCAACAACGCCCTCCATCGATATCTTTACAGCAGCACATGACAGAGTTGATCATGAAGATGCATATTCTGCTAGCCTTTGTGTATATTAGGCTCGTACATGTACTCGGAAGTTGTTGATGTTGACATCAAATGCCGACAAGATGCCATCGGGTATTCATTTGCACAGAGCATTGTTTTTTCAAGTATATACAGGCAGTACTCGTACCTCGTACACGGACGCGAGAACACCAAATATTACAAACCCATCAGCTGAGTTGTTCGAAGATAATTTCGACGTGTAACTACTGCTGCTGTACACCACAGTATATACGTTCAGCAAGTTGCGTTTGACTTTTGCAGCGGGTGGTGGCGGAACCAAAAGCCACGATGCGTGGTATTTCGATGCATGATATCATACCAGGTACCGTACAATACAAGACCACGAGCGTTGCGAGATGGCAGTAAGCATAAAAAAATATTGACAACGCAGCAAAACGACGAGTATGACTGCTGTCTTGACGATTTTGCCTCAAACGTGTATCAGTATGTACGAGTATATACGCAGTTCATTGTGTGTCCTATACCAGGTACCAGGTGTGATACTTCGAAGCATGTAAAAACTCTGATGATGTCGATGTGGTCCAGTATATAGAGTTTACGGGTGTTTGTGTATACTTCGCGTGACACTTTGAATCATGAGACCGTGTCCAAGCGACGGTCTTGGCATACATCGAAACCCCACACAGAGATTGATGGTTGTATCATACCATACCTGGCAGCAATTTACTCAAGGTTGAAGGCGTCTGCCTCTCGTTCTCCCTTACCCTTTCCCCGTGCCCCTTCCCGCGTATTGTCATCATGGCGTATACACTACATCTGCATAATACGGTGTACCCGATACCTGGTATAACTTTATCAGTGGTCGTGTGCCGCTTGCAGCGAGAGCTCTGTACGCTCATACCCTTCTAGGAAACGAAGGCTTGCCAACGGTGGGACCGGAGGAGGTCACGCCTCAGCTCAGCCTTCATCTAATGGTGTGGCCACTTCCAACGGCTTTCGAGCCAACGGTGCAATCGCCAACGGCTCTCGAGCCAACGGTGCAATCGCCAACGGCTCTCAAGCCAATGGTTCTCGATCCAGCGGTGCAGTCGCCAACGGTGCCGACGCCAACGCTAACGCCAACGGGAACGTACCCCATCCCCCTGACGTAAACAAGCGGGCGAAAGGAGAGGCATACGCTACGAGTATCGATGCCGCGCCGGCCTCGGATAGTTCTGTACCGGTACGGCCGAGTGGGGCGCGTTCACCAGACACCGAAAGTGAGCAGAGGGGGGAGTAACGCTCAAAATGCGGTCTTGCAACTGCTGTGTTTTCAGTTTTCGGTGATTCTTGCGCGACACCGCCAAACCTCGGCTTGGAGAACCATGGCGTGTGATCCGACCTCCCTATGCGCCCAGATTTCGATTACAAACCATCACACTTGTAATTTGTACGAGGTGCTCCGCTTCGCGGGCGGCGAATCGCCGCCCGCTACGGTCGCTCAAGGAAGTAGGAAGTAGGATACAACAAAGGGTGACGCGTACAGGATGCTCATGACGTGGCGTAATTGGTAACTTGCAAATGCCAAGAGTTTAATTGCGCAGGAAAAAGCACGACTAGTTTGTGACGTGGTTAAATAGGCGACTTGCAAATGCCCAAAGCTAAGTGGCGCAAGGCAAATCATTCCGAGCTCCACACTCCTATTTAGGCACACGCGTTAGGTACATAGACAAAATGCATGATATGCTCTGTAGCCTAGGAGGAGATTGATAACCTCCGCAACCGGCAGAGCCTCCATCACCTCCTCCTCCTTGGCTCTGGCTTGACGGCTTGGGTTTCTTCGGGGGAGAGCTGCGATATATGCTTGAAAACGACATGCTGTTGGTTGCTGGTCTTGGGGTTGCTGTGGTGTTGTGCCGAAAAAGGTGCCTATCCCCTACTCGTACCCGTAAAACAAAGAAGCCGACAAACCCCAGTCAACTGCAACAGCTCACGACTTTGTATCCTAGACTTTGGATCGTCGAAAGAAGAACTTTGAACTTCGTCCGTTATGACTACTGGTATGCACGAAAAATGCTTGCGCTGCGCTGAGTTTTTTTTTTTTTTTTCTACCTTTGAGTTTGTCAAAACAAAATTCAGGCTTTTTATATTGAATTCAATGTCGGCGGGGCTATCTCGCTCAGTTTTGACTGCTTTTCGAATCTGACTCGAGTTCTGAAGATCCATTTTTTTGTTTTTTTTCGACTGTTGGAAAAACTTGATATTAGTGTTTTTTGTCTCGCATTTAGTGTGAGCTGAGCTGAACTGAGTGTGATTTTCGAAAAACGAAGAAATGTTCCGCAAGCAATCGGACAAAAGACGCCCAGATGGTTGTTCGAGAGGTGGAGTTAGGCAGGCGTGTTCCGGGTAGGAGTTCTGAGAGCGCAGCAAGGCCTTTTAATCAAGTGTGGTCGGGATAAAATACTTGCCGAGGTTGGGGTCGTTTTTGCTGACAGTTGAGGTTTGTTGGAAACAAAACGTTTCCCGAGGTTCCAGCCGTGTGGCCAGCCTGTTTTTGGCCAGCGCCGGAACGCTGCCCGACCCAACAAGTCGCCTCAGTTTTATACGTTGCACTCACAAATCAGGGTGGGACGTATCACGAGTTGCGTGTTGTTCCTGCTCATCTCTCTAAACGACCAAATGTTGCGGTACTGGTTAACTACCAGGTACTGATCTGTTGTTGGCTCGATGGTATTGGCCACTCGAGTTCTGTATTTTTCGACGCCTTTGTTGTTGATATCGTGGCAATACCCTTCAGGACCTCTTACCTAACAATGCTCGCGATTCTTGTGGGGCTTGGCTGGGCTTACCCAGGTGAGCCCTATGACCCTGGGACGACGATAACAATATTTTGCCGGAGAGACATGAATCGGTATTTAAGATGGAAGTGGCGGGAGCTAGCGAACCAAGACGACGAGAGGAAGAGAGAGGAGGAGACCAGGTACCGACTCACGCACCGCAGAAGCACGTGCAGGTTGTTGTAGTGGTGCGGAAACTAGTTGTCGTTGCCTTGGATTATTATTTTAATATTGATAGTGTTTCGGCATCCCTGGAGAATTTTACGGTAGTATTGCCGGCATTAAATGTTACTTTATAGTAGAGCGCCAATGAATTTCAGTAATATTAGTATGTGATGAGTGTTCTGAGCGAGATCGAATGAGCGAATAGGTGTCAGAAGTGGCAGCAATGGCAATAGAGCCATTAGAGCAAATGCCATGTTTTACTCTTATTCCCCAGCCCACGTTCTTGATAAATAGTTATTACTGTTTCGGCATCCCTGGAGAATTTACGGTAGTAAGTTTGACAGCATTAAGTGTTACTTTATAGTTGAGTGTCAATGGGCTCAGTAATATTAGTATGTGATGAGTGTTCTGAGCGAGATCGAATGAGCGAAAAGGTGTCAGAAGTGGCAGCAATGGTAATAGAGCCATTAGAGCAAATGCCACGTTTTATTATCATTCCAAAGTCCGTATTCTTGATAAATAATCATCCTTGCCCGCTCTCCTTCCCCTCGACTCCCACGCAACCCTTCGCCCTCGACATGCATCGCCTCAACCCTCACAGGTCGAGGAAAACGTTTTCGAGTATTATCGCCAACTCCAAGGGCTGATTTTGGGTGTGATAGGTGCGTATCCGGCCCACTTGATAGGACGGAAGTCCGGCGCCTTCCGTCGTGTTATCCTTTCCAGGGGAAGCCGGAGGCGGGGTGAATGTTTTTGGCGCTTTACGCAGTTGCTCATGCATACGATACGATGCGATGTAATGCGATGTGGTGTTATACTGTATGGAGGGATAGGATACGGTACGATAAATATGTATTTCGATATGTGATAGTGATGTGGAGGGATAGGATACGACACGATATGATGTGATAGTATGTTTCAGTACGATATATGGTGCAATAGGATAGGAGCAGAAATTAGGGTGTGTACTACCAGGGTATTAATATAGATACTGTATGGCACGAGCCGAATGGGATCGAATCGAAGCCGATCACGTATCAGAACGAATCGAAGTTGCTCATGCAGGGCCCAACAGAAAACAAAGCATTTTTTTCGAACAACTGGAATATGCTGTAACTGGTCATATTTCTACCTGCTTGAAGATGTCGGTGAGAGAGATTTCGTTTGAATCAGGGTGTCGGTGATTGCAATTGGCAGCGTCTGACGTCATTTTTCTCGTGCAGTTTACGATACTTTAAGAGAAGAGAATCCTGTCGATGCTCTTCTCTCTTTGCAACATACATACCGTGTATTTTTCCGGCGGTAACGGTTGTTACGAGCGACGCTTTGGGGAGTTGGGTTGTGTGTGGTATCGTTTATCACGACTTTTCGTGTGCAGTTTGTGACACTTGAAGGGAGATCGCTTTCGGTGCTCGTGCTTTGCTCTGTGCTGCATGCAGGGTCAAGGTTGTTCCAGGAGTGGTGGTTGCTGCGATTGGCGCTTTGGGGGGTTGGGTTGGTATCGCCCGATACGATTTTTCGTTTGAAGCTTGCGACACTAGGAGAGCGCTCTCAATGCGTGTGCTTTTCTCTGTGTTGCGTATAGGCCATACCTTATTCCGGGGGTAATGATTGTCGCGAACGGTGCTTTGGGGGGTTGGGTTGATGTGGTATCACATTATATGCCCGCAAACTATAATATGTGTGTCACTCGTTGCGCTGAGTCGGCAATTTTCCATGTGAGGGCCGTTGACGTGCGAGTACAATGCCGTGGACTACCGTTTACTGGGCCCGGTGGAAGCATTGGAAGTAGTCGTGTATGAACGCGCGAGCTCGCCTCTCTCTAAGCCTACCGTAGAGCTGCTGCTAGTATCGCAAAACCCGGTTCTACGACGTGCGCTATACAGTAGTAGACTTTGTACCCGCTGCGGGGCCTCTTTACATAGCTAATGCTTTTCGGCCTAGCTGTTTTTGGCAAAGACGATACCTAGTACGTTTTTTTACGTGTTGCGACTATTCTACCGCACGATTCGTCCCGAAAGCGACCAATCCGCGTCGGAAGTAGTGAGCACCGAGAGACCCTGACGTGATTTTCGACACTGGCAGAGTTCAAAACCAATCACAAGATGTGCTTCCTCAATCCCCTCTTTGGCGGGTGATACATACCAGGTATTGCTGACGTGTTAGGTTGCCCCACACTGAACGACCTGTGTACACCGCCTCTTTCTGTTAGACAACAGACACCGAATACAGCCTAGGTCCTTTGAAGTTGTAGTAAAAACTCTCTGGGGATTCAGCCGCGTTTCCCGTTGTACGAAATGGAAATCGTCTTCAGACAGCACGTTCATTCAGTGAATGGCATCGCCGATCGGCCTCTCTGCCCGGTGACCGCGGATTTCTCCGTCGCCAGTCCATCACGAGGATTCGTCTTCACAAGGTCTCGGCACGCAACTGATGAAAGCTGCGGCGCATGCGAATTGGCTCGAGTATTCACACTTTCATTATACAAACAACAGACCGCAAGACAAAGTGCAAGCCAGGACACGCAGTGGGCGAATAAGATGGCTACCATTCTGTGCATCGTAGCTGTGGGGGGTACGTTCCCAAGGGTTTACTCTTTTCCGTCGCGAGTAAATCCCAAACTACCAGAAATTCTTGACCTCGAGTATCCCCGATTATGGCGATCCTAGGAGACGATTTTCGACCCCGACTGCCTGTATAGTACCCCGGCGAGGTAGCCTGCTTTCTAATGACGTGTTTATGGCTTATTTCATCCTTCTACTACACATAACTTGCTTCTCTCCTAAATAATTTTCTACGCGGCAAACATCCGTCGACAGGATGCTGACGTCATACCACAGATCAACTACTGCTGTACCTCGAAAGACTCGACGCGGCTACACTCGTCCCGCCCTTGGTTTTTCTGTCCTAATCCCGACCTGCCATCGCCAGATCTTCGTCCACGTGTGAAACGGCAACCGACGGACTAAACACAATGCTGCTCAACATCACCCAAAGCGCGAACCTACAAGCAGGTGTTAACTCAATGCCACCCAAAGCATAAACTCACGACCAGGTGTTTACTCAACACCACCCAAAGCACCAAGCGACCACCAGGTGTTTCCTCAGCACTACCCAAAGCATGATGAGAACTTGTGGATAGTACTACAACAGTCCGCACTCCTTGCTCTCACAACTAACCAAGCATCACACAATTGTTCTGTCAAAATAAAGGATAAACCTGGGAAACAGCGCACGAATGCGCATCATCGGGGGCAATACAATTACAGTACCCCGGCGAGGTTTTGTATTGCGACAGTAGTTGGCATTTTGACGTCGGGGAACGGCGTTGACTACAATATTCCACAAGTGGTACACTTGTGGTCTTTCAAACGGAATAAAAAAAAATGTCCTACTGTCCGCATGAGGGTCCCTCTATGGTCACCTACGAACAAATTTCTTCCACAACGGCTACGCCCATGCCGCACGCGTCAGGCCGAAGCCCTCGCGGATGTGATCGTCATTGTCCAAACCACACTTCATCGGGTGCCCTGTGTGTGGGGTCATCAGAGTTGACTTCCAGCATCCCAAACGGGGTGACGGGACGAGTAGCAGCGATCGCTCGCCCGAGGCCAGCGGAAAAAATGTTTTTCAACTCCATTTTCAAGTGGAATAGGTTGGATGAAATTCATTTTTGTACTGTGCCGCGAACGATCAGCGGCACAGCAGTGGCAAAGGTTTTCCTCCTTCCCGCTTCTCTCCGTCCCTCCTTCCCCCCCTCCCTCCCTCCCCCCCCCCCCTCCCTCTGTCCTCCCTCCCTGCCTGCCCCCCCATCTTTGCTTCCTAGTACCTCGCTCCCCGGTACCTGGTATCTGGGGTACGCACGCTGACCTGAAACGATAGTGTCCTAAAGGGGTAAACTGAAACTCTTCACCCTAGTAACTTTCGTTATTTTTTGTTTGTCAGCTCTTTTTTCAAGTGTATGTGTTCTTCACATCTAGCCGTTCTGTCTACCCGTCGACATCCTGTGAAGGTGATCCTACTGAGCTATAGGGGTAAAATACCGATCGATTACCCAGCCCAGGGTAATCCTTATAACACTCCCCCCCCCTCTAAACGGCGGGGTCTTTGGAGCGTCGGCACTGTATACGTCCGTACGCTAACCTACCCGCTTCGTTTCATTACCTGGGGAACCAGGGAGAGGTGCTTTTTTTAGGTGTGCACGCGCAAGCGTTTCTGTAAAAGAAACGTTCGAAGTGGGGTTCGAACCCGTGACCTGGACGACGTCAAAGGTGAAGGTGTTACCTACTGAGCTATAGGGGTAAAAGATCGATCGATTACCCAGCCCAACGTAATCCTTATAACAATCCAGCACAACCAGTGTCCGTCCCGATTCTTCAATCCTAGAGAGATACAAGTTGTGTGGTCACAAAACAATACCTGGTACGCCACAGAGAGAGATACTAATGTAGATGTGCTTCATCAGTTATCGTGTGTACTACTTTTTGCTAGTTTTATTTTTTTCCCGAGGTATTCCTTCCACTCCAGAGTTATTGGAGCCTGTCCTGCGACCACGGACTGCATTGTATTGTGTGGCGATGAGTTAATGTGAGAACAACAACTCCTACAATGATACGTATATGCACTATTAATAAGCGGAGTAGACAATGCAATGCCATGCCACCATACTGGATACGACAGGCACGACATATACCTTCTATGAAAGGGAGAAAACAAAAGAAAAATTAAAATCAAAACAAAAAACAGAGAAAACAAGTCGAAAGAGAAGAAGGAAACATCGAAGAAAAAAGTGTCGTGCCTCCTCGCAGGGGATGTGGCTGACACTTGAAACGTACGAGCTAAAGAAACAGCACCACTAGGTCGCCCCGGTGGTTCAAGTGGTTAACCTCGAATTCTACTTGTTTGAGTCCTGGGTTCGAGCCCCAGGTGGGTCGGACTTTGACTTTATTTGCAAAAATAAAAAAAGGATTCAATTGTTGAGAGCGCCTTGCAGCGTGGGTAGGCACAATTCGATGCGAGTCGACGAGGGAAGAAAATGCTGAAATCTTCTCGCGATAAAAATGAAGGCACGTACCGTAGCGGGAAGGGGGGAGAAGAGCCTGCTATGTGACCCCGGATCTGAGTTACGAGTTGGAAGGAGAGAGAAGAAGATGTGCGAAGATAATGAATGGGATGAGAAAAAAAAAAAAAAAAACTACATATGAACAGAGTAACACAAAGAATCAAGGGAAATATCACGCAACCCGAAGCACAAGGCACCCTTCAGGTAGCCGCAGCAGTTTGTGAGGTACGAGTAGCATAGCCAGGTTCTCTCCCTTCTCTCCGCCCCTCCCTCTCTTCCTCCCTGCCTTGCTCTCTCTCTCCCTCCCTGACCCCCCATTCTTGCTTCCTTGTACCTCGCTCCCTGGTACCTGCATACGCTGACCTAAAACGTCTACCAGGTACAAACTTGAAACTATAACAACACCGTTTACGAAATTCGTAAATTCTTTCGGGGTCAGACCTATGCCAATGGTACAGCGAAGTTGCAATAAAAAGTTTGAATTTCAAAGATACCCGCCAAATTTTTTCAGAACACGCTTCCTATGGGCCACCTCAAAAAAAAAAAAGTTCCTAACTTTTGGAAAAACCCGAAAAAAGCAAATCTGGGGCCGATGTTGGGCCAACATCTGCTTGAGAAAAACTCAGGCCGATCTTTGGTTCGAAGCGGCGAGATTCCGAGTCCTCGACAGACATCGATCAACAAAACCAACGATTGCGTCACGAATTCTGAACGGAGTGCGCTCGTTAGGGGCTCCGACCCACCCTAGGGTCAATGTCTTCACACCATGGCCGGTGTCATGTGGCGGGAGCTGACCAGGCGTGTGATAAAAAAACATTTGGCCGCTGGTTTGCACAAAACAGAAGACAAAACTTCTCCATCCGTCTCGAATGGCAAAAAATAGTATTTTTTTCAGGTTTGGGAGGATACCGTACGACGCCGCCGGCAAGCTCTCGCCCCCTAGACCATGGATCCGCCTGATATCTTCGAGGCCGTCATCTATACTCGTTGGGCTTGCCAGATACCGAGTGGGTTGGCCGTGGGCTGAGTCTATGTCGAGATCGAGGGTCGATCGTCGCACGAGCTGGTTTCGATCACCGTGTTGACAATTTGCGACCAGAAAAACACAAATTGCGCCGCCTGCAGCCGTTGGGGAAAAAAAAAGAAAAAATCAAACATTTTTCTCTTCTTTCCCCACAGCGGCGGTACGAGAAAATTTTCGGCTGTTTTTTTAAAGCCATATATTTGAAAAAAAACTTTTCAACTTCGCGTTTCCATTGGCATAGGTCTCAATACCGTTTACGAAATTTCGTAAATCCTTTTTTTTTTCAAGTTTCATGTAAAATCCTTACGGTCTTGATTCCGTAGATTAATCTTCAGACACAGGTTCATTCCACTCCAGTGCGGCTGCCGCATTTAATCGACTGGTCCCGCGGTAGCTTCCAGATCTCTTTATGCCTGACACAGAACAGCATTACCAGCAGACAGCATTAGTAGTCCCTACTGAAATGAGGTGACATATTTAATATACTGCCTCGTACAAACTTGAACTTAACTACTATGCAAACGTCCACAAATAGAAAATGTAACTGATAATTTGCAATTATTTGCATGTGGCGAAAAATTCTTCTGACGGACATTTTCAACTCTTCATCAGTATAAGACATGATGAAACAATTCGACGTCGAAAAACGGAAATCGAAATCTAAAACACGAAAACGGAAGAGAGGGAAAAAACGAAAAAACAAGCAAGAACCAGGAAAGGAACACACAAGAGCATACGCAGATTTTCGCAGATTTTCAGTGCGAGGGGGTGTTGAACAGAGGCCAAAAGATGTGCGGTGTCCCAACGCCCCATCATACAAACCCGACCAACACAACAACCGGTACTGGTTTGCGAATACGAGTACACACACTTGTGGAATAATCACGCCAACCCCGTTCCTTGGCCATGCAATAACTACCAGGTATAATATACCTGGTACTACTTTTCATACTGCGAAGATGCTACTTATCAACGTTCGAGGCCGTTTATGTTCGTACCGGTATGCTCGCGTGGATACGCGTGTGTCTATTTGACTCAACAGCAACACGGGTGATCATACACAGGCTCAGAGGGAGTGTTCGCATGTTCGTCTAATTTCCTTTCTTCATCTGATATCAGTATGCATTCATTCATTTTTTTGGTATGAATGAGCTGGCTGGTGTGACGCCCGGGGGTCCTGAAAACAACTTGTCTTCATTGTAGCAGGCAAAAGGTGCCAGGCATGAGCGCGGCCGCATGCCGAGCGATTGCCACCACACTCAGTGCCATCGCCGCGGCGAAGACCATCTGTGGTCGGGAATTGATGCAGCGGGAAGCCAGTCGCCCTTGTCTTTCAGATGCGAGCGCATCACTGCTGTCTTCACGTGATAAACATATCGAGTAAAATTACTTTAGCGTATCACTCTGTCGGCAAATATAGAGACGGTTCAAGTTCTCAGTTCTCAGTTCGTCAAACTGATTCTCTAGCTTGGAAATTGCAGATCTGCCAGTCTGTTCGCATCCCTTACATTTTCGAACTTATAGTGTTGGTTCCAATGATCGATATAGTAGTTCGTTACAGATGATATTTATACGACGTATTCGACTCTTAGAGACCTTATATACAGAAACATATCATACCACCAGGAAATGTTTAGCGATGTAATATACCCACCACGCCGTACCATCATACCACATCACTTATCAGTTTTTCAAACTGAAACTGAGTCTCTATTTTGGAAATAGCAGATCTGTCTGTCTGTCTGTCCGTCCGCATCCCATATATTTTCGAAGTTATATTAAATCGTTCTAATGATCTACTGGTATATATTATTAACAGTTCGTTACAGATGATATTCATACGACGTATTCGACTCTTATATACCTTATATATTGAAACTTACCATACCACGAGGCAATATTTAGCAATATAATATATCCACCACACCGTACCATCATACCATACCACCAACGTGCCATATCACACACCGTGACGATATCACACACCATGCCACACCGTACCGTACCACGCACCATACATACCCATACTGTACCAACACCACCCGAGGGGCTCAACCATACGAGGACACAAGAAGAGCATACCCCGCGCAGAGAGCACTCGACCACGAACGAATACACAGTTATTCATACCATGCTGCTGTACCGACACCCCAAGTATGCACGAAAAGAACAGGAGGCGGGAGAAGAGCATTACGAACAAGGGAAATACAGTAGAAATCGGATAGCACCACCGCTGTGTGTCGGTGGACACCCCACTCAAACAAGGGTAATACTGTTGAACCGAAGGGCGCAACCCTGCGAGGACGCGAGAAGAGCATGCCCATTATCCTTGTAGATAATAGTAAGCATGTACGTGAGGAGCAGGAAGCGTTGAGAAGAGCGTGCCCCGCACTGAGAGCACTCCAGCACGCGTATAGCAGGTATCTTTGCTACTGCTGTTGAAGCGAGGGGCTCAACCATACGAGGACAAAAGGAGAGCATGCCCCGCGTATAGTCTGTATCTGGCCTGTTCCGAGGAGCTCTTAAATCGGGTACCCGTTTGCGACGTATTCACATTTAATTTGATGAAAACTTCCACATGCACTTCAAGACGAGAAAAACTTCAATGTTTGAGACTCAGACAGTCCCAGCATAAGCGCCGTCATAGTTCAGCAGCAAGAAGAATACTCTGTGTCCCAGACAGAGACGGAGGACCAGAGTCCTCCTGTCACGGTGGAACTGCTTGTTGGGGGCCATTTTATTGGCCTTTTCGATCCTCTGTGTGGTACAGAGATCATCTGTCTGTTCGTCTGTCGATTGATCCTCTGTGTGGTACAGAGATTATCTGTCTATTAGGCTGTCGATTGATCCTCTAAGTGGTACAGATATCTCCTGTCCTCGTCTGTCGATTACTTTGCAGCCGTCGTACGTGTTTCACATATTTGTCATTGCACAATCCACACCGCAGCCGTAGTAACAACACACAGAAAATATGTGGGGAAAAAATGCTGTCTTAAAGTTTGCGGAACTACTTCTGGGGGATCACGACCCCAACCGACACCGCAGCCGTAGTATAAACAAACAAAACATACGTGGGAAATGCTGTAGTTGCGGAACTGCTTGTTGGGGATCACGATCCCCTCGTCGTGGAATTGTTATATTTCACGGTACAGATATCTCTAGCATGTCGAAAGCTCTACACGGACCACGACGCAAATCCCAATTCCCCGCCCAGTACGACCACGAGTTGAACCGATAGCCGGCACGCAGATGCTCAGTCTGAGCCAAACCCTGCCTGCTGGGGTACCGCCTGTGCCGGTTCCGACTGGTCTCTCTCGTCACCCTTACCAACTCCAACTGCGACTTCACAAAAAAAAAAGACAAGCAAACTGAGAACAGCGCTCGGATGCACTTCAACGAGGGTGACAACAATAGCAATATAAATATGGAAACAAACGATTCCTTACATTTCCGGAAGTGATCGGTACGTACGAGTACACACAGCAGCACCATGCAGAACTTCAGCCGCGTAATGAATGCAGCGTTGGCCGCAAGGCTCAACCCCAGCTGCACGCATCGCAACAACTTGCCCGTGAGGTAGAGGTGGGGCGCGCTTCCACGGAGGTGCGGGCAGCGCCGTCGATATCCCGGTCTCGGCGAAGGAAGTGCGGTATAGAAACACGCAGGCGATATCGACGGCTGTGTGGGTATCTTTTTGTTGTTTACACGTGTCCAGCGACAGCAAAGCAGGACTACATAGCCTGCGACCTGCGACTTGATTTGCACCTGGTACACAATACATTTGACAGGGGTGGCAGCATTATCGTGCTACCGCCCGCCGGTCCCAAGGGGCCACCAGAAACGTGCGATTCGCTCTATTAAAGATGACACGTCTTAGAGGCGCATCCTTGTCCGCCTTCCTTCTGGGGTCGACACCCCACCCCTCACCCGTGAACTCCTACGCTAGTATGTTGTCTTGGAGCCCACCCTGCCACATATGGAAGGCACTCCTACGTCGTCGACCGCGCTTGACGAGGGATTCAAAGGGTCGGCAGCAGTTGGTAGACTTTCCCTCCTGCGTCTAAACACGAAAACCGCGATCTTCTTGACGTACTGTGTGACGTTACCGTTCCGAGGAAGGATGTCGCCCGATGTTTTTCTTTTCGCTCGAACGAAGGCTGCCTCGTGCTGAAAGAACCACGACGTAGCCAAAAGCTTTACACCCTCGGGAAAGTCCACGGTCCACATCCTATTTTCTTGAATATATATGGATTTGGCGAAAATACCCGGTGACCGCACATTTTTCAGAGCGAAGTCCCACATCTTCAGGAACGGTAGCTTGGATACCGCAGGAAGGAAGGCGCAGCCCGCCCAGAGATAGACGAGTACGAAAGGGCGTCCCTAGGTAGGGTTATCCGGACACCAGCTGCGGAAACCGTCTTCGGGCCAAACCGATTCGTTCCTGTTCTGTAGTTAGTAGATTGACCTGTACACCCTGTTAACCAGGAGGAATTTGGTACCCCCACCCACCACTTGCCGAACAGCCACTTCCACCGCCCCTTCGCCAAGTGGAACAATGCGTCCGCAGCTCATCCCAGCACGATGATCAACCACAATTCGGTGTCTACGGATGATAGAAGCCGCCTTGAGAAGCGTTTTCCCCAGGGAAGCGCGTGCCGCAACCACTCGCCTGCCTCCCTCCATTCCACAATCCTCCAACTAGCAACGACATCCTTAATCCGCTCCTGCACACACTCCAGCGGCGGCAGCCGTGGCGGTTCCATGACACCGCCTCGCGCCCCCCTGTCTTGCGCTTTCGCATGTAGCACGCGCCGCAGTCCAACGAGGGTGCGTGCGCCGCGACACTCCTTACTCCCCCTCGTATCGTCTACCGTTACGCAGTCGCTGCCTCGGTCTCCCACCTTGTACCACTCGCCATGTTTATTCTGCTGGTTGCAAGTAGCACACCGTCGCGATACGTGGGTCTTCCTTTCGCCATCTGAGAAAAAGGAGTGGAAATAGTCTTCCCTGAAGCAGAGGCAGTCGCCATTGGGGTTGTAATTCCGCAGAACCCCCCCCGGCAGGCTCACTGCCTCAGCCATACACCTTTGGACGAAAGTGTGAGCCCGTTTCTGGTGCGCAAGGCCGAGGTACATTGCCTCCCCCCCCGGTAAGCATTTATGACACGCAGCGCACAGAGCGAAGGTCGTCGCATGCACAACTTCTCCCGGACTCGCTATGGATTTAACGCCAGCTGCAAACGGTGTCCACCCGCAGCTCGCTTGCCCGCATTGTTTCTTCCGGGGTCGTGGTTGGTGTCCTCCTAGGGATGCGGATACGGAATACCTCCGGCGAAGGGCGACGCGAACAGTGAACGACGGAGAGGCGCCCCCCCCCGTACTTCTACTACGCCCACCAGAACACTACTTTCTGCTCTCTCTGTCCTTCCTCTCCTGATCGTCCGCGATCTCCTGCGCTCGACAGACCAAACTCTTTTCGCGCGGTACCCGGTGTTGCTCGCGGTATTCCTCGATGTCCAGCCTCTTTGTTAAACAGGGTAACCCCTCCGTTGACACGGTCTTACGCTCACACCTCATACGGTGTGACCTGGACTTGCCTCCACTCGACCGGGGCCCGCACCCATAATCCATCGCCGCTCGCTTGCCGGGTACTTCCGGAGTTTTTATGGCAGGGGCATCCTCCACAGCTCGCCCATCGCCATAGTCGGAGCAGGGTCGCGCTACCGGTCCCGCGCTTCTCGCGCTTGGTGTGTGCGGAGTCGACTGTGCCCCGGTCAATCGCTCAGCATTCGGCGTCCGGGGCTGCGTGCCTAGCCCACTGCCGGATAGACCGGGAGGCGACTTCCGCGGTGTCGCTGGACATGGCAGGGTGTGCTTTCCGCCCACTCGAGCCAACACCTGCCGTCTTGTACCACCTGGAAAACCTGAGGTAAGGTAAGCGAGTAGACGCGCAACATGTCCGGGGCTGCCGGGGAGTACGTACGTTTATGCCACGACGCACCAATATGCATGGCGCTAGTTTCTCCTACGATAAATTAGGTGTGTCTTACTGGGTCTTTGGACAAATCGCAAGGGTATATATAGAGTAGATACGTCTAACAGGGTGCACACATATGCGAAGCCGGCAGCCTATATAAAGGCATTATAATCGACGTGAGTCTCCCATTCTCTGCCCACCGCCCTACGTTACACACTAGGGTCGCACGTGTAGCCTTGTACCTTCCGTTTCACGATTTCCCGCTCGCCTTCCACGTTTTCGCCTGTCGCTGCGCCACGTGAAATCGTCAACCTCCACGCCACCTCAACATATGAATATCATAAGAGCCTGCTTGAAGATGGCACACGGAGGACGGGGTGTCAGGAGCATCACACACGGCGTGACCTGCCTTCTTCGCGTAATGTCGCGTAGTTGGTGAGCGTTGATAGTAACACGTCTGGATTGAATTTCATACAGAACGTGTACGTCTTGAAACCCGGCCATAACATTAACACCGACAAACAGAAGAATATCCTGCTCGCACACTTCGTGGAGGTACTATAATATTAATATAGTAAAACCTCAGGTTCAGGTGCCGTATATCACGAACATGGCGCGTCGATCCGTGGTGTACATGTCTTGGCTTAATAGTGGGCGATCACTTGAATGGAATATAGCTGTAAAACTTACTATAGTACTGCTGATATTGCTCCTGATTTTCAGATGCGGGCACAAACATTATCCGCCCATTGGTGGAGGGGGGCTACGTGACCGTTGGACCTCGTATCTTGTCACCGCCATACTGCCTGAACTCGTTCGCACCGGTCAACTCCACAACTACGTTTGCAACACATACATACGTGCATGATGATACTGGTACAGTGCTGCTGAACTCACAGCTGATGTACTCTTTTATTTAATACCTGGTAGTTTCTTATAAAATTATAAAATACAGATACAACCGGCAGCAAATAAATCGCAGAAGGTACAGCAGCGGTAGCACAACAAATTTGAATTTTACTCGGAGTCATGCATTTGCAGATGTGAATGAAATCATCTCAAAACCTTTTGCATCGGATTGTAGGTACACTTGGCTCTACGCGGTGCTCATCGCTGGCGACCAACAGGAACATCGAGATGACCAAAACGGCTATCTCACCAAGCAAGGTCTGTCTCTTTGGCGCGCGTACCCTGGTACGCACGCGCAAAATTGGGTATAGCGTCTCCCACCACGCCTTCTTGCGCAAAAAACAATCATCGGATCACTCCTCGATAGCTATTCGACACACTTTTTGTAGTTGCGGGCCTGATTGCTCTCTCGCCGCGACGTGAGGAGCCCCTTCTGCGAGATGTATCCTGTCCAGTGTCCAGTGACAACATACAGGTACGGGGGTTTCCAACAAATCCCTGTTTCCCTTTGAAGCTTTCTCTTACAAAGTTTTTCTGGAACCACACCCTTCGTACAAAGTAGGCTTGAACCCCCTTCAAAAACGTCAAATACTGTGCCTTGGAAACCCTCTTTGCGCCGAGGGGCTTGAATTTCGGGGGGAAAGGAGGCCATAACGAGGCCACTACGAGCAGGGCAACGGTACCAGGGAGGAGTTCAGACCGATGACGTTCACGGTTGCACCTTTTGGCGTGTCCGTAGCGTTGGCATGTGCCGCCGGAGCTGGAGTAGCGGCACTCTCCGATCCTCAACATCAACGTTACATCCCTCTTCCCGGCGGGTCAAGTTTGCCATTTGATAGAGAGTTGCCAGGACCGGACCTGGCTGATGGGACCCCGACCAAACTGTACTCGCTTTCTCTCGGGCGAACGTGGCACAACCACACGGCGGACGCTGAGCTCTCGGCGGCAGTGGAAGAGAAGAAGCTAGCCAGACGAAACTGGCAGGGACGACGGTCATTGTATATGTCTTTCGAAGACACACCTCTGTTTCCGGGATGGGGCACTCACTTTGCATACGTCTACGCTGGGACTCCCCCACAGAGAGTGTCGGTAATCATCGACACGGGCAGTCACTACACCGCGTTCCCATGCTCCGGGTGCAAGAATTGCGGCAGCCACACCGACCTCTACTGGGACCACAGCAAGTCCAGCACCGCCCATATCTTGGATTGCGATCATTGCCGCGGCTCGTTCAGGTTCGGTTGCTGCTAACGATCACTGGCTAACGATCACTGCACGGATGAAATGAAATCGATGTTGTCGCTTGAATATCAGGTACTTCCATGCTTGTGTTGCGTGTATCACACGTAATAATGCTGCTTCTGTACTGCTGCATGTGCAAGGAAGCGTCGTGAGCTGTGCAAGGACCTCAGGTAGGGCATCCGCCCTGACCTTGCCTGCTCAGGTGGGGCAATCTGATAGTGCATACTCGTACTCGTATGGTCTAGTACGTGCATTCCAAGCATGCAGTATCCTCGCGGTGGTAGAGTGGGTGTGGCAGTGATATGATGGTTCATCTGGTTCATCCACCATTGCACTCAGCAGAGTGTCTGCGAAGAAGTGCCTTTGAATTTGCTTTCCTTCCAGGTTCCTTCCGCAAAAAAAAAGTGAAATCCCTTCCCATCGTCATCTTGGCGCGTTTGCGAGCGAGGTAGGTAACCGAACTCCTGCAGGCGATGCCTCCGAAACTGAGGAGGGAAGTGGGAACGGTTGTGCATCAAACAAAAAAAGCCCGAAAACACACACATACAGCGTGCTGTATGGGTACTTACGGGTACAACAACCCGTGGTGATCTGATTGGTCAACTTCTCCCGTGCTTACGAGTAAAATACAAATATGTTCTCGTACCTCGGTAATACTCAACTACAGCGTACGAGCAGCGACTGCAACCCAGCAACGGTGGCGGCACCAGAGTTAACGGCCGCCGCTGCTTTCCACGGCCGCAAGCAGCAGCGCAGCTAGCGGCAACTACATATCGGCGGCTACTGTAGCGGCAGGATCCACTTGAGCAACATAAACCAAGAGCAGCACCAGCACCAGCACCAGCTTCCAGATTTTTTCTTCTCGTCGTGTGCTGGTGCTGTTGCAACGCTCGGCCTACGCGCGCCAGTGCGCCGGGGCGCTCCTCTCCGAGCACGTCCGGCCCCCGACATTTATATCGTGTAGCGGCGCGACGCCGCTGCTGCTGCTGCTGCTGCTGCTGCTGCTGGCTGCTGCTGGTACCGCAGTGTGGTGGAATTGAACTGATACACGGGCGTTCATGCTGTCGCGCTCCACAAGCAAGGCGCTACGAGCACGAGTAGGAGTACTCGTGGTTCTTTCGGAACGACGCATCCTCCACGACATCAAGCGAGCGAGGGCGTACCGTATCAGCGGGCCGCCGGCAGTCCGCCGGTGCCCCGCTGGCACAATCCAACGCCGCTACGATAGTCCGCGTCATACTCCAGCTACATCTCTCGATCCTCTGTGCTCCCAGCGGTTGTCGTGTTGTGTGCAGCCAGCATTGGTGCGTGCGAGGCATGGAAGTGCTTGGAGTTTTATAGGCCAATAAAAGGTACCGTACATTGCGTCAAATTCCTACCTTCGATCGAGTACTTTTTCGCCTTTTTATCAGAAAATTACCTCGTAGCCCTCAAATGCTACGTTCGGTGTTCATTTTCGGGAAGGGAAGTAACAGAAAAATGCTATCGCAAACACTCTATTAATAATATCGTTTTTACACCCTAGACAATTCCTATTCCAATACTCGTAGTCTACTGTGTCTACAACTTATTTTGTAGGCTGCGTGTTGATTGGAATTTTCTTGAAAATTGGTTTTGGCGACTTGGAACTTGTCCGGAATAATTGATTTTGGCGATTGCCCATGGATTGAAAATTGTCTAGAGAATTTGTTTCGGCGATTGTCCATTAATTTCTGAGTGAGGAGTTTCTTGTTGTCGGGCCGATACTGTATTCAAGAGTAATCAAGTGCACACCATGTACTGATTTTGTTTGGGTTCAGACATTAACCCATCGCCACAATTCTAGTCCGTGGTCACAGGTGCAGAGGCTTCAAAGAAATCTGGAGTGGAAGAATACGCCAGGGAAAACATAAAATGAAGAATAAAAAACTAAAATACAAAGCAGCGCGTACGATACTGTAGCACATCGTACACCTCAACCTCAAGCAAGAAAAAAAGAAAGAGGTGAAATCAATCCAAAGGCATACCTGGTAAGGGAAAAGGAGAAAACTAACACGGTATGTATAATACTCGTACTACGGCGAGTATAGCAGTAGTAGGTATAATTACGCAGAGGTACCAGTGGCTCGAGACGCGGAGACAATACAAACTTTGTTGGAGACCAAGCAGGACAAGACTCCTGTGTCGAAGTTTTGACACGACTCGACCGACCCTTAAAGTCACGAACGCTGCTGATGCTGCGGGTGTAGAGTACCAGGTATGCCCTCCTGCCTTGCGAGCATGCGAAGTACACGCACAAACAGACACGGCGATGGGATATACTACAGTAGTACTCGTATTGCTGTATTGCTGTATATTTAATACCTGGTACCTGATACCAGGTACCAGGTATAATACAAGCATACAGCAGCAGCAGTGCTCGTGCAGCTGTAGATACTAATAGGAAAACTGTATCAGTAAATACTACCAGGTACAGTTATAGGAAAACCGCTGTACCACTCTGTGCCTAAATATATGGACCACTTACTGCTAGATCAAATGCCAACGTTAAAATGATCGTTATATTTCGGGACAGAGTGGTGTGGTACAGTAGTCTGCTGGGGTACGTCGTATTGGAGCCAAAACAAAGATGCAAGGAGACAAAACTTTGACCCCTTGCCTTGCCTTGCCTTGCCTTGCCTTGCCTTTTTTTTGTTTTTCTATCCTCCTTGTAGATCTGGGTAAAAAAAGCTTACGCCCGATACGCTTTCTTATTTGACAGACAGCAACTTTGCCTTGACATGGCTTCACACACTCGGCCCTGCATCCTTGAAAGCGCGCATGTTGCGTCGCTTGACATCTTTGATCAAAAGGGTATTAAACTCCACCCTTCGTGCGATCATCATATCACAGATGGTTTCAGCATACTTCGTACTCTGAGCATACTCGGAGTATCCAATGCATTTCTTACTCCGAGTACTAAGATCATTGCAGTACTGGGGGCCTTGATACCGCGAGTACTCGGAGTATAAACAGCACTGCAGGCCCAAATACTGCGAGTACAGGAGTATGAGCAGTACATAACCTTGAGCACAAGCAGTACCCGCAGTACAAACATTCGAAATACTTGGGAGTACTCAGAATATCAAGAGTATTGGAGCGGTTTAAGCAGTATTTCACAATGTTGAACCCCGACGTACTGCGAGTGAGGAAGTAACCGCAGTACAGGATCTCGACACACCTCGAGTACTCGCAGCAGTAACCCGCAGTACATAAAGCCCCAATCCTGCGAGTACCCTAAGTACCTGAACGGTTTGTCTCGGAAGGGTTTCTCTTGGAAATGCTTTTACTCCTAGGCACTGGGAGCATCTCAGCATGATATATTATACCTTATATCTACAGTATGTACGAGCATCAGTGTGACAAAAAAAATTGAGGCCCTTTTGGGAAACAAACAAAAGTTTGAAGTCCCTTTGGGATTTAGGCCATGGGGTACTGCTGCGCGTATCGTAAAGCGGTGTGCTCTTCCCATTGAACCGTTATTTCTGCTGGTCGTCATTCAACACACCCCATGTCCGTGCCGATTTTCCATGCTAGAGACACAATATCTGTGGCCACAAAACCACGACACAAGAGATATAAGTGCATTGTAAAGCAGCAAGGGGAGTAGACAACGCAAAACGCCACATAGTCATCGTACTGGATACCAAAGGCAAAACCTACACACGTCAGCAATCCAGATACACTGAGAGAGAAAAATAAAGACAAATCTAAGGAAAGGTTCGAATCAAATGACATAATGCCATTGTCGTGTCCCCCCGGAGGCAAAGTTAAGGCCCGTTTTTAACGACGCATAAACTCGCTAAATTTCCATAATATGGAATCATTATCTCTCTGGGATAAAGAATCAGGTCGGACAATGGGTGTACTGATGAAGCTGGGTAAAAAGGACGATTTAATATGAAGACAACAACAATGGAAATATGTTTTTTTATACTTGGCCAAAATAGCAAAAAAACTTGCCAAAGCGTGTTTTTGGATATTTCCGGTCTGCTTCGTATGGCAAGTTTATGGAAAATGTAATTTTATTTGCTATTTTAGCCCAATAACGCCAATGCAAGGTTGTACAAACCAGACCACCCCACGACACCCTACTCTAGACTCGCTGTAACTTGTGTAGTAGAGGGAGATACGAAGGATACCTGGTGTCGCTGATCACAGCGATGATAGGGCTGGCGACACTGGTCGTGAGCCCCGTGTGGATGTAACATGGGAACATGGGTGTCGTTTTGTGCGGGGGCTAAAACAGAATCACAAACAGCAGCCGTCCCAGCTTTTCCCAGGGGGTTTTGGCCGGGCTGGAAGGACTGCCGATCTCTGAGGTACGTGGGCTGTGCCTGGAGTCCTTTCTGCGGCAGCATTTACTCCATAGAGAGCGTCGGCGTGCCGTCGGCTACCGGCTGCTGCTGCTGTAAGGGGTTTAACTAAAATCTGAGGGCGTTAACATTTGCCAATGTTTCCACATATACAGCGTTTCACGATAGAAGGTTTTGGCAACTTTATGGAAATTTTGTCTCGCCACAATGGCCTTTTTTTTTGCTATCTCAGTCGGTCGTTAAAAACGTCCCCAAGAAAAGCATTACCGTGCTCCCCGGGAGGGAAAGATGTCAGGAGACAGCACTGCTGCCACTCCTTCACAGACAAAAAAAATGTCTTGAATTGCCTTGCCTGACATCGAAACTACTAGGTTTTAGTGTAGAACACTCGGCCCTACACCCTTGACGGCGCACGTTTTGCCTCGCTTGACATGTCAGCTGACATATTTGCCGGGAGATACGCCATACAATTCCAATCAAACCATGGAACAAGACAACATTAACCCTTTCAGGACCGCAGTCCCGTTTTGGGGACAAACTACTCACAATTTGAGTGCTTTGTCCCCAAAACGGGGCTGCAGTTCTTAAAGGTTCAACAGAAGCACCAGGAGCAGGTGCGCCAACTATGAATCGTTAACGAGCTCTTGACCATGTACAGCGGTAGGGGTGGCCCCGCAATAGGTCGACCCGTACTATTAATATTCATAGTGCGGAGTCCCACCTGAGTGCGGTGAAAATCGCTCGACACGTACTTCGTCCCGCAATACGAAGTGCGCCAGCCGCACTACTGCGGGACCGGTCCCTCGATTGTGCGGCCCCCGCACTATTGCGGGAATATCACAACTCCATGTTTCACTACACACGAGAGCAGCTCAGCACGGACGTTTACGCCTCCATGTGTCACTACGTACGGCATCTCAGTACGTGCAGGACAGCAGAGAGCAGTACTACAGCGGTACCTACACCTGTGCATCGACAGTACGCCCGTTCCCAGCTGGCCGTAGCCCCATGTCACGAGTGTTCAAGCACGCACCATGCCATGTGCCGCAGGAGAACTGTGCCAGGTTCTAGACTCCACGCTTTTTAAGGCACCTGACGGCCGCGAATGTCGCCGAGGATCCGCCATCGAGGCGGCTAGGGTGTGGGCAACGGTAGAGGACCAAGAGTATATCGTAGAGGCATTGCGACTGCCATATGAGCACGACATTTTGATTGTTCAAGTTGCCGGCACGGGTGTACCGGAGGGTGGTGGTGTTTCTGACGACGAGAATGCGGATGGCGATGATGATATCACGGGGCTCATCGTCTTACGAGCAACTTTCGTCGGAATTCGGTCTCCTTGAGATTTTGTCGGGGTCGTATAACGGCACGGCGATCCCATACCACCTGCGGAAGGCCAGGATGTCGTTCATCGTAGCGCATGCTTCTAAAACAACGCGGCAGGCAGACATTCATCAGTTCGGGAGCGCTCGATAACTTTAGCTAGCAAGCTGTAATGGTGCAGGTGGAGTACATTGGGTAGCCTTGCGTGATGACAGATGACGTGTCTGTTCAGCCGAACGCTGTCATGCAGGAGAAGAGCAGTTGAGACTGCTGTGATAACATATTACAACAGCAGTACGTACGATGGACACGTGGATAAATGATAGAACAAAAACATTCCTTTCTGCCTGCAGCTGCTATGCAGTACAACTACTGTAGTATTAATAGTACTGCTGCTGTGCCAGGTATGTACGTCGTACAGGGGCCAGGTCGCTATGGCCCCTTCACCATTCTTGTAGAGGTCTTGTCTTTTTTTTGTTTTTTTGTTTTGCTCATCCCATTCATTATCTTCGCACATCTTCTTCTCTCTCTCCTTCCAACTCGTAACTCAGATCCGGGGTCACATAGCAGGCTCTTCTCCCCCTTTCCCGCTACGGTACGAGCCTTCATTTTTATCGCGAGAAGATTTCAGCCTTTTCTTCCCTCGTCGACTCGCATCGAATTGTGCCTACCCTGCGTTCATGCGGTGCCTGCACTACTTCAGGGTAGTTTCAATCTACACAATTCATCTGCATCCCGTGATGGTGCAGAACCGCCCGCACTGCTGTTGTGACAGCCATCTTATTCAATACCTGGTACCTGGTACCTGGTAATGCAGAACCGCACTATCCCGGGTTAGTGCGGTGTCCCACTTTAGTGCGGTCAATTCCGCCTGGCATACCACCGCACTATAAATAGTGCAGGACCCTACCGCTGTAGAGAGATCACAGGCTTGAACGATCCATTGGTTGACACGGAGATACCCCCCCCCCCCCCCCCTCGTAAAATCTCGAATTTTTGCGTAATTTTCTCAGTAAGGAATTTTCGTGGGGTCCAGAGCTCGTTCAGTCTTTTTTTATTTTTTTTGTAGGGCGCGTATTTTAACCCTTGTAGGACTGCAGTCCCGTTTTGGGGGCAAATCACTCCAACTCTAAGGAGTGTAAAGCCCTATAAATAGTGGCTAAGACGTGCCTTATAGTGTCTTGGATCCCTTCCTCAGCAGGGGCTTGTCTTATACCTGATACGCTGTTCCGTCCCTTACGTGTCTTAGGTTCGTTAAGGCAACGTCCCTGAGCTCGGAAAGGGGCAATAAGACAGTTTGTGCGCACGAAAATAACGCCGTTCGATACAAACCCTCGAAAAATGGGGGTCTGGGGCGGCTAATATATGTCTTCAAGAATGTCTCAAGAGCCCTGTGTCAGCTGGGGCTTCACTGAGACGCTGTTTCGTCCATTTCGTACCTGATTTTCGTAAAGCAACATCCCTGTGTTTGGAACGGAGCAATACGTAGGGCATTTTTTTCGCGCATTTTTTTCGCGCCAAGATTGAACAACAACAGTGACTCCAAGGGAAACAACGGTGTGATTCTACTGTAGGACGTGTTCGATGCGAGTACAAACGACCTCGATTTTGCCGGAGTTGAGCGGGGAGAACGGTTATACTACAGGATGGGAGAACAACATCCACGAATATTTTACCCTCTTACCACAACTCAGCGGTACTGCTGGACGCGGAACGTATGCAGTCCGCTGTTACTGTGCTGCTGTTGTTCATATTCCTTCCCGCCGGTGCATTCACGCACCCGCTGCTGATGATGTATGTCAAGCTGTGCCACCGCTTGCTGTCAGATATAGGTACGAAAATACGAGCTTCGACGTTGGATTGTGACGTACAACCTGTACGATGCTATGGTACCAGTATTACACTACTATTAATATCACCGCTGTCACAAGCATATTATCTACAATCATGCTTTAACCCTCTTAGGACTGCAGTCCCGTTTTGGGGACGAACTACTTGGAATTTGACTGGTTTGTCCCCGAAACGAGACTGCGGTTCTAAAAGGATAACGTACCTAGCACTACTGTCGAATCGTGCCCCTCTCTGTTGTCCCTGGTATTGATTCGAACCAGTTTCATGTGTGGGAGGCGTTTCGTATATCATACCCCACCTAACATCTATTTCCCACGTCTTCATGTACCAAACGCATGCGATCATAGCGCGAGGGAAGGCAATAAGACACGTCCAAGACCTTTTTTTAACCGTTTTAGAACCGCAGTCCCGTTTCGGGGACAAACCACTCACATTCAAGTAGTATGCCCCCAAAACGGGACAGCGGTTCTAAAGGAGTTAACCCTTATAGGACCCCAGTCCCGTTTTGGGGACAAACTACTCATAATTTGAGTGCTTTGTCCCCACATATGGGACAGCGGTTCTATAGGGGTTAAGGGCAGAGCCTGGTCAAGACATTCGAGACAAGCACCGATGACAAGAGGAACGCGAAGATCCCATGAAAACTTTGGATTTCGAAAACACCCGCCGGAAAAAATCAGTACTGCGTGCTGTGAGCACGATTCTTCAAAACAAAAGTTTCGAACTCGGACAAAAACCCGAAATAAAAAAGCTGCGGCAGATGTTGAGCAAAGATCGGCTTGAGAGAAACTCAGCCAAGTGTTTATTTTGAACCGGCGAGATTCCGAGTCCTCGACAGACATCGATCGACAAAACAAACGACTGCGTCGTGAGCTCTGAACGGGGCGCGTTCGTTAGGGGCTCGGACCCACCCTAGGATCACTGTGTTCACACAACGGCCGGTGATAGGTGGCGGGTGCTAGCCAGGCGAATGATGGAAATACGATTGGCCGCTGGTGTGCAGAAACCAAATTGACGAAATTTATCGATCCCTCTCGGATGGCAAAAACTGTTAATAGATTAATAGGCCTTTTCCCAAGTTTTTGGGAGAAGAGCGTAGCATGCCGTCGACAAGCTCTCGCCCTCTAGACCATGGATCCACCTGATTTATTCGAGGCCGTCGTTTGCATTCGTTGGTCTTGGCCGATACCAAGTGGGTTGGCCGTGGGCTGAGTCTAGGTCGAGATCGAGGGTATATCGTCGCACGAGCTGATTTTTTATACGTATGCGTGTTGACAATTTACGACGAGAGAACAAAGTTGCGCCGCGTGTAGCCGTGTAGGAAAAAAATAAAGCATTCAACTTTTTTTGTTTGTTGTTTTTTCCCACAGCGGCTGAAGGACAATGTCTCCAGCTGTTACTTGAAAGCAATTTTTTTTTTTTATAAACTTCAAAACATGGTGTTTCCACCCATCGGTCGAAGACATATATGCCTTTTGGCGTGTCTTGACTTGAAAAAAATCGCTCGCGGCGGGCTCTACTGCACGGTCAGAAATTATTCCCAGGGGATGTTGTAATCTTGTGTGTTGTTTGCACCCATGTGTAAGGATGTCTATCGCCACCGACGGCCTACGAGTACCCTTGTGGTTTCCGTTTTTTATTTTTTATTTTTTATTTTGATGATTGATACGTTACTCTCAGGTGTCAAGCGGACAAACGCTGCGGCTTCAACCAGAGGTACAGCGAAGGCAGCTCTTGGAGTGCCTACCAGGTAACCCACCGCAAACCAAAACTCAGCCCTCGAGCGAGAAGTAGAAAGCCCGGCATGGGGTGATCGTCTGACTCGCTGCGCTCGTTTTTGTTGTTGCACGTCAAGATGCGGAGAGCCGTGGCTGCTTCCACGCGTGGGGTGCTAGCTGTGCGCGTGGTGCTCATTATCTCATGCCGAGTACGATGCCGCTGCGTCGTGCCGTGATACGTCGTTCTCGGCTTCTCGGCGCTCTTTTTTTTACCGGTAGCAGTATTGCAAGTTCATCAGTTGTGCGTTTTTTTTTGTGCCCCTACAGCGGCAGAGAAACGTGCCTGGTGGTGGTGGTGGTGGTGGTGTTGTTCTTGGAGCTCTGCTCGTATTGTGCGGTACCGGGTAGTATTCTTAGGGTAGTGTACGTTGGTCAGATGTAAAACCTTGTACCAGGGGGGGGGGGGACGAGGCGATTGGTTCAGCTTTACTCGATCCCACCGGTGGAAAAAATCGCTCGGAATGCAATTGACGCCGACCGACACTCCTGCGCGTTTTCGTGTTACTTGTACGTACGCGCTCTCCGTCCAGGTGGAGGATGTTTTGTGGGTAGGAGAGCTCACGCTAGAGGAATCGGAGAAGCTGCACCACGATGAATCGGCGTACGGCGTAGATTTTATGTTTGGGTGCATCGAGAGCCAGACCGGGCTGTTCAAGACGCAGCTTGCTGACGGTATCATGGGAATGAGTGCCGATAGCCACACGCTCGTGTGGCAACTCGCGAAGGCTAAAAAAATAAAGGTGCGGTGGGAGGCCAAAAAAAAGAAAAAAGAAAAAAGAAAGAAAAAGAGTGCAATAATGTGGCCTCCACTGGTTTCTGTAGAAGTTGGCGGTGTCCGGCTGGGAGACGCGTGGCTCCATTGGACGTCATCGTTCATGGTGATGATATACAGCAGTACCAGGCATGTCTATACCCAAACTATCGCCGCAAGAAACCCAACGGTATCGGTTGGCGCCAAATATATACATGAATGTATACCAGGTATATGGACATTATAGATACCTGGTACCCGGTACTTATAATAGTAAAACTTACCTGGTACCTGGTGTTAATAGTGTGTGTTCTTCACATGAAACTGTTCTTTCTACCCGTCGTCATCCAGCACAACCAGTGTCCATGCCGATTCTTCATTCCTATTAATAATGATAGAAGAGACACCACAAGTTCTGTGTACCTGGTGTGTGTGTGTTCTTCACATTAAACCGTTCTTTCCACCCGTCGACATCCAGCACAACCAGTGTCCGTGCCGATTCTTCAATCCTAGAAGAGATACAAGTTCTGTGGTCACAAAGCTACGCCACAGAGATACTACGTTGCCACGTGTGCAGTGTGCACGGTACCTGGTATTAATAGAGTGTATTATTGTAGTATGGTTCGCACAAGAGGGACACTTGTACTCGTAAGCTCGTACATGAAGGGAGCTTACCATCTATTCGAGAAAATGGTTGAGGGTCACTATGTACGAGACGATTAGGAACTAACCGTAACTCCGAGCCGATCAACCATTGGCTATAAATACTGTACCCCGTTTGTCTCGCAGCTCGCAGACAGTTTGTACTAACTATTTTCTCGAACTTACGGCGCGCTGCAGTCCGATGAGTCACCTTTACTAAAGGGTTGCAATAAAACGAAAATAAATGGTTGACAAAGCAATCTTATGGTTTCATGCTGAAAAGAGAAGGAAATAATTAATACGTTGTATTACACGAGTACTGCCGTAGCTTAGGGTTAGAAGAGGAGTGAGAAGAGGGAGGACTTTTAACCCCTTTAGAACCGCACTCGCACATGTGGGGACAAAACACTCTAATTATAAGTAGTTGGTCCCCAGAACGGGACTGGGGTCCTAAAGGGATTCACAAATTGGGAGAAGGGATATTTAGGTTGGTAGGCTGTTCAGGTGTTTTGGTTCCTGTTGGGATCAAGGTACGGGCGAAGACCCAACCTAACCCCTGACTCTAACCCTAACTCTAGCCCTAACCCTAACCCTGACCCTGACCCTAAACCGCAGCCAAAACGGGCCAAAACTCGCCATAAACGCGGCTGCGCCGCAATTGCATCGAACCAGGAAAATTCTCAGTTGCGGACGATGATTCCGAAGTGCAGACCACTCTACCCATTTTTCAAGTCAAAAACATCCCTAAAGATCCCTTCTCCCAGATTGCTAAACCTACACTGAGAAGAGGGGTTAGAAGAGGAGCGTGACATACGCCTTGAAGTGGTGAAACTCCTGAGTTGAAGCCCGGGTTGGCGGTTATTATACTTTTACCTCCTGTCTGTGTTCTTCACATTAAAGCGTTCTTTCTACCCGTCGACATCCAGCACAACCAGTGTCCGTGCCGATTCTTCAATCCTAGAGAGATACAAGTCCTTTGGTCACAAAACTACGCCACAGAGATATTAATATTTACAGTACGCTGTCACTTATGCAACATTGCAACGCCATGTCATGATACTGGATATGACAGGCACGACATACACATTCTGCGAGCTATTAATAGAGAAACGAAACAATTAAAAAAACAGAAACCAAGAAGACAGATCAAAAGAGAAAAACGAAAAATAAAAAAAAGAATACATAGAAGAAAGAACTGTTGTGCCCCCCCCCGTGGCAGACACTTGATTGTAACGAGCTAGAGGAGAAAAACTACAAACACCACTACTGATAAACAGACTAAGACTAAGAGCCAAGGGAAACTAACAGGCAAACCGGAGTATAGAGCACCCTCCAGGTAGCCGCAGCAGTTTGTGGTACGATTAGCATAGCCAGGTTCTCCCTGCTACTGCAGTCCGCCTGGTATCTTGCTACCCTGTCCGTCGTCTCCGTTCTGCGTTCGTCAACTATGCCCCGCCCCTCGGCGTCAGACAATACGAAACAAGCAAAAGCAGGCTCGTCATCCACGCAAGCCACACGACTCCTTTCATAAGGCTTGTTAATAGAAGAAAGCAAGGGGAATAAGTAAAATGAAAATGACAGAGGATTAATCGCACTTAAGAAAGAAAAAAAGACAAATGGAAAACCACGTTCGAACCAGCTGCACCGGTTGGCGGTACGAGTAGCATAGGCATGTTCTACTTCCTATTAATAGTCGGCCTGGTGCCTTGCTACCCTGTCTGCCATTTCCTTCCTACTTTCGTCCACCGCAGTTTTCCTCCTACTCCTCCTGCCCCCCCCCCCCCCCCCCCGCATTCCCTTGGTCGGGTTTCCTTCCACTCCTCCTGTTGCTCCTCCTCCCCCCATTCCCTTGGACACCGCCCACAGCGGAGGCGCTACCTACTTCTGTATTCCACCAACAGTGTTGGGATTGTGTTCAATACTACGCGATACCTTGTATGGTGACTGGGTAAGTGTGGGTTGCTGGGTAGGTATTGATAGGGGGTTTTCTGGATGGACCGGTTGGTGCATGGACTGGTTGGTCCCACCATCACGAACACTACCCTAACCAACAATTTTTCGTTGTTTAACGATGTGCGTCAACGCAGACACTTGCATGTTGGATGGGTGAGCGGGGGAATGGGTGTACTGGTAATGTCTTCTTAACCGCACCAAGTAAAAAACAAAAACAATAACACTATATTTTGATAGTGCTAAGCACTTACGAGTATTACTACTATTAATGGTGCAAAACGAATATCACTATAATCGTCAAGCACTAAGACACGAACTGATGTACAACCGACAACAATTGGCGTGGGGGGCGGAGGGAAATGCTCAACATGCGACGACACGAAGTGCAAATAAAAATCATCAACCACGGACAATTAACAACACAACACCAAAGGCAAGAACAAAATAACCCTAACTGAGAGGGGGCTGCTACTCGATATCAGGCAAAGCTGTATCAATAGTCGTATGATCAAAGATCCTCGCATCCCTACAATGCCGGGTTGTAGCACGTCGAGTATTCACCGACCCGACAGACATTGCTTGCCCCAAGCGCGAAGAGCCGTGAGGTGTTCGGCGAGTCACATGAAAGGTGAGCTGCATCCTGCTAAGAACGGCCCGTGAGGCGGACTTGCACATGGATGACAGCTTCAAATAGTTAATTTATTACCCGGGAGGGGGGGGGGTTGTACTGATTATTTTTAATGTCTTCTTCAGGTGTTAACCCCTTTAGAACCGCAGTCCCGTGTTGGGGACAAAATACTTGAAATTTGACTGGTTTGTCCCCAAAACGGGACTGCGGTTCTAAAAGGGTTAATATTGAACCAGGTAGTAACGAACGAAAACCACTGCTTGCTGATGTACCAGTAATACCTACTCGTACCAGGTACAGGAATAACAATAGTATGCCACCAGGTACAATGTGCTTTGGGATATCTATTTCGCTGATCAGGGGAATATCAACCATTGTGGTCGCTGAATACGTGCGTATCCGTACAGTTCCCGCTTCCCTGGTGTGGAGCCAGCATGTTGATGTAAAACCGACGTACATCGCGTTCTCGTGCGAAAATGTTGGCGGCGTGCTCCTTAAACCTGAAAGCGACGAACACAGGAACATCACTATTACTACCAAGAGAGCCCTGCGAGCTCTACCCTTGGATGCCTCGGCTCGATGTCATGTGGCTGAGAAACCCCGTGTCTTTGTTTTCGGAGATATTTGTTCGTGGTGTTCTCCAAGCTCAAAATTACCAGTTTTTCACCGCTGTTGTCTCTATGGCACCTGTTGTGGTACACGATGCACTTCCCAGTTCCGACCTCAACTTTCGCTCGTAGTTCGAGCCCCTATCTCACGACCACGCTCGACAACCTCAACACGGATTTGGGCGCCAGAAGCAAGAGGAGGATGGAGCTGCAATTAAGGGGCCTCCATAGACACCGTCGGTGTTGAAATCCGTGTTGAGTTTGTGCGCGGGGCGCAAAGGTTACCGTACTCACTCACTCATTCACTCACTCACGGACTCACTCACCCACGGACAACGGAAACATGTCGAAATCGGTTGATCACCGTGCCCTCTAATGGAAGTTTCTGGGAAGTTTATTTTGCATCCTACAGTCACCCACGGCGCAGAGGCGACCCTCTGTTTTACGGAGAAAGGGAGACCTTCTGGCTCGTCATTATGTATAGCCCACATCAGGCGCCCCACTTCCCACTGGTTATTTTAGTGGGATAGTGCAGATGTACCTGCAGCTGTGGCGGAGGGAGGACTGTTGAGTGATCGTTTTTGGCGTAGGTGTCCCGTCTCGCCGAAGGGGCGTGACCGGGTGCTAAAAAGCCTAATCATTTTTGTTGTTGTTGTCGGTGTTCGAACACGGTGTTCTTGTGACGCGGGAAACGTGCGCAGCTATCCCAGCGATGGTTTCTGGTCCCAGTGATACGCGGCCCAATACAACGTATTAAGTAGGTACCGGTATACATCGCAGCAAATAAGCCTTTTCGCTGTAAAAATAATTCGTAAAACATGCGCTTCACTTTTTACGAGATGGCGTGGGGTCCAATCCACGCGCCATATATCTATATTTAAATATATATATATATATAATATATATATTGCGACGCACCATGTTGCCCCTCGTTGACCTGCCGTATATTTAGTATTCCCCGTTGTTTTGAACATCGTTTTTCGTTTCAGGAGCGCACTTTTTCTTTGTGCTTCGGGCTTAACGGGGGAACCATGGTCATTGGGGGCTACGACAAACGCCTTAACAAGCCTGGCTCAGAGGTGGCCTACACTCCCACAGTCATAAGCAGCGGGTGGTTCAGAGTAAAGGTAAGGCAAATATCCGTTGGTTGGTTCGTTCGCCGAACGCTCGTTTTTGCAGGGAGTTCCATGGTGGCCGTGTGTTTTGACAATATCTTCCATGTGTTGGGTAGGCGGTCCGACTCAGAGCCGTTGTCGGGAGAGCCTGCTGAAGACTCCACCCTTTTAGAACTGCAGTCCCGCTTTGGGGACACACCACTCGAATTTCAAGTAGTTTGCCCCCAAAACGGGACTGCGGTTCTGAAGGACTTGACGCACCTGTGTAGGTGTTTGTGGAGCTTTTGGGCTGCTGCAAGTTGGACCATGTTTAGTAGCCTTGTCAGGGGTACGCGTGCATTTGTTTTTTCGGTCAACATGTTTTTCTAAGCTCGTGCAGTGTGGTACCCCGCCTTGCGTCCTTATGTGCTCTTGACGGTGTCACCTAACCCACCTTGCTTGCCCTGCTGGATACAAGATCACCTAACCCCCTCGCAGTCCTGCAATGAAGCAGTCACTGCTCGCAGTTTTTGCGCCTCATAAATTAGCGTTTCAGGTACCTGGTATCTATTAATAGTAGAAAACCATAATTGAAAAGACACTTGCAGATGTAGTGCACGTGTGTCGAAACACTGTGCCCTTGGCCTCTAGTCGGTGCTCATATTAAAACCCTTTAGGACTTGACCAACTTGATTATAATATACCAGGTAGAGACGAAAAGTCACGAAAAAGGATGATTACAGCATGAGGCATGCGACGCCAAACTTGGCGCTGCTAGTTTAGGATGCGATGCACTTGCGTTTGTACTGCAGTTGCACTGCAAGGAGTTGTAGAGACTGCGAGCAATACGCTCGCACCACGAGACTACTGTACGAGTACGAGTACTCGCACGCAGAGCGCTCACACGAGGCGGTTGGTCAGACCGCGTTTGTTTATCATTTTGTTTTGTGGTATCTCTTGCAGACTACAGTAGTATGTATAACCTTGCCCCTCAGAGGGTAAATAGTCTGCTGGTCGACCACCACGATGGTTGCAAGTAAGCCCAGCCTGTTGATGGGCCGCTAATGTAAGGATCGTTTAGGTATTACGTCGAGGACCCAAAGAGTCCCTAACCCCTACCCCGACTTTAACGCCGAGAGTTGAGCGGTATAGTGTATACCAGGCAATGGCACGGGGGCACAGTCAGTAGTACATGGCAGAGGTGGTGGCTGAACACGACGCGCCAAGATTGGCGGCGTCCGGTACAGCGCATCTTGTATTCGCAACGATTTACACGCCACGCTGGCGGACGCCTTGTCGGCGACGAGGAGGGAAATGGGATACGAGGGCGCGATTCTTGCACGGCAAAGGGTCGCGGGCAAAGGCTTGCACCGTGCCAGAGGTGGCAATCTACTGTAATCCAACTCGGCCTTTTTGGAGCGTTTTTATGGAACCCTACTCCCATCCGCTTGGACACAGGTGTTGGACATCACACTGAACGGGATAAGCATTACGAGCGACGCGACCGTTTACCAGAAAGGGAAGGGTATTATCGTTGACAGCGGCACAACGGACACCTACCTCCCCAAGTCCGTTGCCTCAGGGTTCAGCAAAGCATGGGAGGCGGTCACGGGCTCGGTGAGAAACGCGGCGTCTGCTTCGTGGTATGCCCCTGTTAGCCCCTTAGGGTTAGGGTTGCTGTTTAGTGCTGTTCCTGACGAGGGTTTATGTTCACTCCCGCTGTGGGGACATTTCGTATTACTTGCGATTAGAGTTACGGTCAGGTTTCTGTGCTGCGCACCAATGAAATGGTCATGGTTGTTGCGTTTGGAGGTAAGGACTCGGTATGCGTCTTCGGTTCCGTTGCTGACACCTTTGAAATGACACCTCAAAATGCCTGCTCGCGAACAAGGACCACTACGAACCGTCGGTACTTTTTTTTAGCGCGAGGTGGACATGGCCGCCTTCGACTGCGATAACTTGGGCGTTAGAGGTGCCTCGAGTTCCCCCAGGGTCGTGGGTGACTGATTTTACAGCACAGTAAAGTTGTCCGTTATTTTTTTGTGCGCCGCAGTTAACGGTAAGAGATGTGGCTTGGCTGTTGGACGACTCCCAACGTCGTTTCTCACCCGAGGGCAGCGAGAGCTTGCAGCTGGAATTAAGGGCTTGAGTATATATGGCGTTCAGGCCATGGGGGGGGGGGGTGCACTCATTATCACGCATGACCGTAGTCGTATGACCATAGGCCCTCGCATCCCTACAATGCCGGGACGGAGCACGCCGGGTTTTCATCGACCAGGCAGACATTGCCTGCTTGCACCAAGCGCGAAGCGCCGTGAGGTGTTGAGCGAGTCGCATGAAGCCATGGTGTAGACTTCAGGCGAATGACCGTATGCGGGAATATCGTCGTCAAAATCTTTATCACCATCATCTTCATCACCATCGCCTGGGTGCACTCCCACAGCTTGCTCACTTTCCACGTATCTGTGTGCACTCTGCCCGCCCCACCTCCCCCCCCCCCCAGCCGTACAAGACCTGCAGCGACAACCACTTCTGCATGACGTTGACGTCGGCCGATCTGGAAGCCTTGCCGGTGATCACGGTGCATATGGACGGAGGGGTGGAAGTACACGTGCGGCCTGAAGGGTACATGGACGCTCTGGGAAAGGACAACGCCTACGCGCCTAGGTGTGACTCCCGTGCTCACGAGAGCATGCTTAAATCATGCTCTCATCCGTTACGAAATATGTCTGCGGGAACAACGACTGGGGCGCGTTGGTGCTCTGCGTTTTGTCGTCTTGCTCCGTGGTCCGCTTGAATGCACCATATTACGGGGAGTTTAGTTTGTACGAAGCCAGCAATTGCCCTTTTACGTTGTCACAATGTCATTGGGCCATAATTACCAAGGCGAATGCTCCTTCCCCTCGACGTGCCCCCGTTTCTATCTCAATAGTTGCGTCGCGCTTTGTTAGACCTATGCCGATGGAAACGCAAAGTTTCCAGGAAACCTTCCCACAAAGATACTCGCCAGAATTGTTCAGGTGCAGCTTGCTATAAGCACGATTCTTCAAACAGAAAGTTCCAAACTTTTGGAAAACCCCTAGGAAATAGATCATTAGAGGGCTGATGTTGAGCCATGATCGGCTTCAGAAAAAATCAGGCGGATGCTTAGTTCCAAGCGGCGAGATTCCGAGTCTTCAACGGACACCGATCGACAAAACAGACGACTGCGTTATGAATTCTGAACGGAGTGCGTTCGTAAGGGGCTCCGACCCACCCTAGGGTCACCGTGTTTACACATTGGCCGGTGATATGTGGCGGACGCGGCGTAATATTAATACACAATTGACAGCTGGAATGCACCAAGCAGATGGCAAAATTTCTCGATCCTTCTCCAATGGCCAACCATTGGCTTTTTTCAGGTTTTGGGGGAAGACCGTAGAACGCCGCCGGCAAGCTCTCGCCCCCTAGACCATGAATCCACCTGACGTCTTCGAGGCCGTTATATATCCTTGTGGGCCTTGCCCGACACCAAGCGGGCTGGCCGTGGGCTGAGTCTATGTCGAGATCGAAGGTCTATTCGTCGCACGAGGTGGTTTTCATCTCAGGGTATTAACAATTTGCATCGAGAGAAACAAAAGTGCGCCGCCTGCAGCCGTTTGAAAAAAGAAGAGAAAACAACTTCCCCCCCCCCACGACTACGGCCATGCATGAGATCGAGTACATCTCTCCTATCGAGTACCCCCCCCCCCCCCCCCCCCCCACAGGGCTATCCTAGGAGATAGATGGTGGTCACAGGCGGCCAAACAGGAAGGGGATAAGACTAGCAAAAAGTTTCTATGTAATATATGGAAACAACGTAATGAGCGCCCAATTGTTGGAGGTGTCTCTATTAGGAGTAGGAACGGTGCTCCGTCTCGAAAGGGATGCGTGGTCAATGGTCAAATGGCTAAGGCAAGCAACAAGTGAGTACGCCCTACCCCCCCCCCCCCCCACAGAGGCGTCACGAGGACTTCTTCGGCTGCTTTTTCAAAGCAATATTTTCGAAAGGAAACTCTTAGACTTAGCGTTCCCATGGTGATAAATATTGAGGGCTGCTCGATTCGCGTTGGTGTGTGCTTGGCTTTACTGCTGCAAAAATGATGCATTGCACCAAACAGATGGCGGGTATACGTTGTCCCCGAAAAGATGTGCGGGCAGTTTTTAGGGGTCAATCATGCCCGGATATTTACTTGCGTTGCTCTGATGCGCCATGTGCACAGGGTCATTTTTTTTACCTCTGCTGAGGATCACACTTGTTACCAAACCTCGCGATCCATCTCTGTTGCGCAGCAGTGTAATTCTCGTGGGGCCTTAAAACCTCCCTGACGGTACTGCGCATTGTAGCACTCATTGTAGCCGCAAACCTCGCTCGTGTCAGCGTGAGTGTTCATGTGTAGTGCACGATGTTGCAAGCCGCGACCCATCCCTCAGAAAGGCGAGACATGGCTCAAACTCTGGGGCTTGGACGCGATGCACCAGAGCTTTCTGGCTTCGTCCTCGTTTCTCAGTGTTTTGCCTCCCGTATGCGCTGCCACCCAGCCCCTTAGTTGGCGATCGCTCCTGGTCTCATAGCCATAAAAAGGAACCACGATGCGAGTTAGCACGTCACCTGGTCTCGCCATCCCCCCACGCCCCGCTTTCCTGCTCCCATCTAAATGTACCCGACGGCACCCCTAACCCTAACCCTAACCCTAATCCTAGGCGTTGCTAATCCTAGGCGTTGCTACTCTTTCGTGACACGGTTGCTTTTATTTCCCCGTGTTTCATGGTCTCGACAGGATCTACCTCACGGAGTCGGTGGGGGGCGTGCTCGGTGCGAACGTTATGCGAGACCACAACGTTGTCTTCGATCACGATAGGCATCTCGTCGGCTTCGCTGAGGGCGTGTGCGACTACAATGCCGAGAGTTTGGAACTGCCTACGAAGGTCGATGGCAAAGAGGTGCGGGTATCGCGTCCCCGGGACACATTGTACCTATGCACACGGTAGTGTAACATGGCGTTTGTGGCCACTGCAGTGTGAGCTGCAGATTTACGAGCATGTTTTTACGGTGTTGTGCGTAGCGAGGTGTTGGTGCTGCTGCAACAACGTCTGCGCGTCTCCATTAACTGCAAGCTACGTACGAGTATAAGTGTACTTTTTTTTTTTCCCGTCAGTTTTACTTTCCAGTTAATCTCTTATGCATCATATGATAAAAGTTTTACGCTGGGCGACCTCTTGACCAGCCGTGGACACAGGGGTACCCCCCCCTCCCCCGGTACGAACACGCCTTCAATTATATCGCGCAGAGGATCCAACATTCCGACTGCTCGCTGTTTTTCACGGAATAGGCCATGAAATGTTCCAACGCGAAACGCCAAATGAGAAGTAACCGAATGGTTCCCGACCCCCCCGCGAAAAAACCTCAAACGGCCCGGAGCAGCACGCATCACCCCCGTATATGTACACATATATAGTCTATTTGTGTATTCCCTCGCATAACGAGTTCCGAGGTCTATAATACGTTGATTCCCGAAGAGCGCTATGCTTCCACGCCTTTCTCCAAGCCCGTGGCTGGCATTTACGGCATCTGACGGCATTTGCTAAGCAAGTGTATCACCGCACCGCCCTGTCCGCTAGCTTCTGTCTTTTAAGGTATTGCGGTACTGTGTCCCTCCCCCGAACAGCTACGTTTTGTCTCGCTGCGTTTGTCCTGTGTCCTAGGTCTTAGGGCAGCCATGTTTACCCCGTCGCATTTGTCCCACAGTATATGTCAACCATGTTTATCTCGCCGCGTTTGTCCCATGTCAGCCATGCTTATCTCGCCGCGTTTTTGCCGTGCGCTGCGTGCGTCCCCTTTGCCAAAACAGACGGTCGGACCTTCCATAGACGTGGTGGGGCAGAAGGACGGGCCCG